>RYFJ01001104.1:0-329975 GCA_003991445.1 Oryza meyeriana var. granulata | reverse complement strand
AGCAGCTGTGGCTCAACAACACTCACTCTCGGGTGGCGCATTGAACTCGACCCGGCTCACGGGACGGGACTAGCTGGTCTGGGACTAGGCCCGCCCTGCGATGCTCCTGCTTCAAGGCGGTCGAGCCTGTCCCTCGAGCTTCCTCGGGTGACACCACTCAGGTGAGCGTTCATCGTTACTTTCTCCCAGGGGGGAAAAACCCCCCGCTACGAGAGACTGGCTTCCGAGCAGATGACGTGCTAGAAAAGACGGTTGTCTACGTGAATCATCAAAGGTGTTCGAGAAGCGAACCAATCCAAGCACAAGACGAGGTGTCATGGCTTCGCAAGGGAGTAAAAAGCGCCGCTATGGTTATAAGGAAGCCCATCCATCAGATCCTTCGGAATTGGGTAACAAATAGCGATCGGCTGAAGCCGTCGAGCGGCCTTCGAGAGAGAAGAGCACAAAAGAACGGCGAACGACAGACCGCCTAACAGCTGGTCAGCCGTTAACGCGGAGTCGGACACGGGTGGCCAACATGGAGTGCAGTGATCGCGGCAGGGAAAACGACTATAAAGTCATGAGCGGGCCTTGCTTTCACCAAGGGCCGGCAAAGCGGCGAAGGGGAAAAAACTGACATGCTCAAAAGTTGCCTCGCAGCTTCATCGTTGGGCCGCAAAGACAGGAACAGCTCCGGTCCGGTATGATTTCAGACAAAACTCAACATTTCGGGGGGCACTCGGTACGAATAAGCACAACAGAAGCTCATGTACGGGAATTAGGGTTCCACAGTCATACTCGCTGGTCAGAGATGGCATCACTTCAACTTGGGCAGATCCCGATCGGGTTTCCCACCGGGACGTGATCCATGTTAGACCGGTGCAGAAATATCGGTGAGTAAACCTCATCGACGGAGGCAGTGCGCTCAATGCTGTTTGCAAGATTTGGACGGATGAGATATCTGTTAGAGCACGCGAGCGACGCGCCTTCATGGGGATAATCCGGTGGTCATAAACCCACTGGGCAGATTTTTGCGGTGCCTCGGCACGGGAATTCGACAGAAATCTCCTTTGAGGTCGCCCGATTCGAGACTGCGTATAGCGATCAACTCGAGCGGGCGCTCGCCAATTATGGCGATAACGCACTACACGTATGGGTGTGAGTGCTGGGCCAGGAGTCATCCCTCCGCAGCGACGTAGCAAGCCTTCTGCGAAAGGAGAGGCGAGCTGGCTCAACAAAGAAGAGGGCGGGGCGTCAGCATCGGCAAGCCGCGAATTGAAGTCGATTTCAGATCCAGTGGCGAAAAAGCAGCGAAGTGGGATTTTCGGCGGACTCGACACGAAGAGATCCTGGACCTCTACACTCAAGATACTTAGTCGGAGACCGACAATGGAGACGCGCTCGTCTTCTTCCTCAAGCAACAAAGATTTTCGCATGGACGTCCGACATGGCCGGCGTACAAGGGAGGTGATCGAGCACACTACACGTAAGCAGACGCGCGGTAAGCAACGGCGCGGGCTTCGCTCAGAGCAGGAGCTTATCCGGGGGATACCAAGCTTCCTCGCAGCGGCTTCAATCAAGGAAGTCAGGCTGGTGGCCACTAGTCTGGTCGGAAGAAAAAGGTTATGGGATGTGCGTCGACCTAACGCGCTCAACAAAGCGTCGCCGGAAAAAAGGAGGCATGGTCTTCCCAGGAAGATAGGTGGTTGACTCCAGGGGGTGGACCTACTCAGTTTTCTCGACTGTTATGGATACACAATTAGCTTGAGGGAACAAGCTGTTTAAAAACATTTCATCAGCGTTTGAGGTATATGCTATATCACAACGCCGTTGGTTTGAAAAACGCAGGCGCAACCTACAAAGGGCTTCAGGTGTTGCACCCCAGACGGGCCGAAACGTGGAAGCTTAACGTGACGACGTGGTGTCAAGGTCCAAGTCCAGACAAGAATCATTGCGCTTGGAAGAAACTTTCAAACTTCGGGAAGATTCAAGAGAGTTTGAACCCGGACAAGTGCGCCTCGGCGGTGCCGTCTGGAAGTTTATCGGCTTCGTGTCTCGCACGCGGCATCGGGTAACGGAGAAAGTCAAGCCTCAAGGAATGGCGCGTCCGACCAACTTAAGATCCAGAAGCTGAAGGCTGCATGGCGGCACTCGTCGGTTTATCTCCCTGGGCGACACGGGCATGCCTTCTTTCAAGGCTCCTCAAAAAGGGCGACTTTCTGGACCCGGAGCCAGCGAGCTTCGAAGATTCAAAGAATGTCTACCATCACCGTGGGGCGTCACCGCCTGCCAGGACACTAATGGCTTAGTTATGGCGGATAGCAACACAGGTAGGTCAGCCGTGCTGGGTGAGTGGGAGGCGATCGACAGGGGTCTTTAGAAATACACGGCCAATCTTTTGTGCGAGGCTCTTGCGATCGAAACAGATACCGCGGTCAGAGTGCTATAAGGCCACTCATCAAGGTCGAAAGCTGGTGCCTACTTCAGCCATCAAGTCAGGGTGGTCAGCGTTCCATCGGGATGTCTTCATATGGAGGGCCACGGCCGCATGCTAAATGGGGACTGCGAGGCTGATGGGTTTGAATCTATTTCAGCACGGATCAACTATCAATTCAAGCTCTAGCGACTTCGTGGCCGGTGGAAGAGTTCACTCGAACACAACAACAGAAGCTAGGAGTACTGGAAAAGGGTACTGCGAGTCCTACGGGATGGGCGGTACCGGTGGAGTATGATGAATCCCGGACGAAAGTTGAAAGTAGTATACAATCACTTCCGGCTTCCCACAAGTCGAGAGTACGGGCTCTTGTTCAGGGCTCGCATGCGCATATTCAGCTCGGCTACGTCGACTGGTTGTGCGCGGAGACTCCCAACTCGTGGTCAAACAAGTCTGAAAGACTGGCTGTCTCGAGACACAATGGCGGCATACTGTCAGGCAGGTCGCAGTTGGAAAACAATTTCGAGACGGGCTGGAAATCACACGTCCTGGTCAATCACACGAGCGGGCCGATGAGCTGGCAACCATGGGTCCAAGCGAGAAGCGGTTCCGACTGGAATTTTGTCGAGCAACTTATGGAGCCATCAGTCAGAAGAAACCGGCAAAGAGCAGTCGGGCAGGGCGAGCCTACCGACACGCGACGAAGTGCTGCACATATGTCAAGACTGGAGGGGTCCTGTTCTCAAATCTCCTGGACGACGAACTCCAAAAGATCTGCAGTCAAGCCGAGCAGATCAAGCGTCGAAGCAAAAGCTTCCTCCTAGTCGGAGAAGACCTGTATCCGAAGGAGCGCATCGGTGTCCTCATGCGCTGTGGTCACCCGCCGAGGAAGGCAAGCAGATACCTCTGCATTCAATACTCGGTGATTGTGGAACGCCGCTGCATCCAGGACGTTAGTCGGAAAAGCTACCGGAGAGGATTCTTTCATTGGCGGCACCGCAGTCGCGAGATGACGCCAAAGACAGCGTTCGCAGTGCGAGGGTTGCCAGTTTCTTCAGAGACAGTATAAAACATCTTCCCGCCGCTAGAGACTCCAGACTATTCTCTCCGGGTGGTCCATATCTAATTCGGCAGTCAATTGAGGGCTCGACATGGTCGGGGCCATTCGAAGAAAGCGAGGAGGAGGGTTCACGCACTTATTCGTCGCAGTGGATAAAAATTCACCAAGTGGATTGAGGCTAAAAACCCGTCGCAACAATCACGCAGAGCAATAGGACTTCAATCTGGTGAGTTTATCTATACGGTTTGGGGTCCTAATAATTACGAACCGCATCATAACCGACACGGACTCAGTTCGCGGCGGGCTAATTTCCAGATTTCTGCGACGACTTCGGCATCAAGAATCTGCTATGCATCTTGTGGCACCCGCGGGAGCAACGGGCAGGGTTGACGCCAACGGCATGGTCCTAACAAGGCATCAAGGCCAGGAATAGACCTGGACCATAGCGGGTCGGTGGGTACAAGAACTACATCTTAGTCTTTCTACATCTTCCGTTCTCTGTGTCTCTCAGAACCACGGTTAGTCGGGCTAACAGGGCAATCCCCTTTCTTAGTTCCTGGTTTCTAAGTCTACGGACCGAGGCAAGTCTACGAGAGATACAGTTCGGATCGGCCGAGTCCGGGCTTACTCCGAGGAGACTTCGACCAAGGCACCCGCTCGTGATGATAGCTGGAAGAAGCAAGAGACGCGGAACAATCTGGTCGGCAAGGTATCTAAGCTGCGTCGCTACCCACTACATTCGGATGAAGGGCCATGGGCCGCGCCTTTTTGGTCGGGATCTGTCGTTCTAAGGAAGATACATAACCACAGAAGGAGGCAAACTATCCCCATCTGGGAAGGGCGATTAGCGAGTCAGGGCACTGCCAGGCGCCTGACCGACTGAAGACCAAGACGGCGTCCTCATGCAGAACGTTACGCATGGAATATAGACAGCTACGTTTTCTATTACTGGTTTAACATTTTCATGGTACAGTTCCTGCTCACTACGCGTGCGCTTGCATCTGAGTAGTGAGTCGGGGGCTGCAGGGAGTAATATGTGGGTCTTGTCAATAAGCATACAAGTTATTTCACCCGGTATGAAGCTTGCACGACTGATGGCGTTATCCGAGTATAGTTACTCCGAACGCAATTATTTTTAATGTATAAGTTCTATCGATTAACTCGGTGCACCTACATGGGTGGGCAAAGCTAATGACAACCGAAGAAGAGTTTGGGCGGCACGAAACATATATTACACATGATGTATTGAACTATATATATACACGACTACAAAACATGGTATTCTTTACAGACACCAGGTCTCGGGTAATCGCTTCAGCAGGTCGGCTTCGCCGGAGATCAGCTCCAAGGCGCTTCCTCGGGCGTCCGACTCTTTTGAAAATCCCTCCTCCGATGGCCCAATGGCCGCTCGCGTAGATGGACTTGGTCATCTGCAGGGTCTGGGCCAGGCCGCGGCAACGCCGCTCGTCTGAGTACCTTTTAGGGCAGCGGCGCGTCTCGAGACGCGCCCAGTTATCTGAGGAATTCTGCTACAGCTGGTCCCCACTGGGCGGGGGATCTACAAGGTAAGGGAGCCTTTATCACGGACCGACAAGGGGCCTCCGCGATCCTGATTGACTTATTCTCCTGTGTGAACCGATACTGGGCCTGGACGTTGGCTTCATGCTGCCCAGATGGCCGGCAAGTAAGCTTGTCTTGTTATTGTTCGGCTATACACAGGGTGACTAATGTATTGGCTGAGATCACAGTCGGGTTTAGGACTTACTTGTCGTAGTCGGCTCCACCTGCACGGTCTTCTCCAGTTCGGCCTCTCCTTACGCGAGCTATTGACCTTGACGACGGCTTTCTCCACTCGGAACTTCTCTCCGGTCAGCTCGGTGTTGGCCTTTGTCAGGTCGGCTGCCCCTTTCAAGCTCAGGGCTTGTGGATCTTCGGCTTCCTTAGCTGCGACTGCCCTCTCCGCTCGGGTCTTTAACTCGCTTCGAGGTCTGCACCAAGATTCGAAGAGCTCGATCATCGGTCGTGACACACCGAGCAGTCGGGATCTGACGTAGCTGGATGAATACATCAACGGTCCAGGTCGGGAAGATATGCTTGAGGATTTTACCTCTGCTTCTCGCTAGGGCCATGGTCTCAGTCCTGAGCTGATCAGCGCGCTCTTCAGCCAGGCTCCCTCCTCGTGTGACGCGCTCATCTCGGCCTTCAATGCCGGAGTTGTTGCAATTCCGTGAGGTGGGGAGCCATCTCGACCAGGATCTCGTCATCGCCCTCGTTGCGGTCGACGAGCTTCTGCTCGGGACAAGGAACAAACGAGACAGAGTCAAACATCAAGAAAGAAGATTGCTGGAGCTCACTAACAGAATCATATTACGCGACCCTTGTGATCGCGCTGATGGCGGCACGAAGCAGGCTCTCGGCTCCTCTTCCTTGCGACGACTTCATCGAGCCTGTGAAGCTTTTCATAGTGCCTGTCGAGAGTGGTCCACGTGAAGGTCCGGGGCATCACACGTGGGGGAGCTTCGATCCGAGGCAATGCGGGATGTGCGGCGGTGGGAGGCAACGGCGACGATGGGATGACGATAACCATGAAGGCGATGGGGGTCTGGCCTCGGCACCACAGCTTCCCCTACACATCGGGGACGGTTCGGGGGTTCGTCCCCGCTTCCGCGACGTATCGGTGCTCGGGGGCTGGGGCTTCAGTTTCAACAGACACTCTTTGGGGTCGACTGGCGGTTGTGGCCCTGTAGTCGGAGCACCTCGGTCTCAGCGACCGAGCTGGCTGGGCGCGGCTCAGCAGGTGTGCCCGTGCGCTGGCTCGGCTGGGGTGGACTCATTCAAGTGGCGCAACGGGTCAACCTTTTTGAGGTCGGATATCTGTAACACTGCCCTCCAGAACCGGAGCGCAGGCCCAGCCCAACCGACGGGCGGGCCCACTTACACATAGCACCCCACTATACACTTTCGTCCTCGTAGGGTCGTGTAAAAAAGGGTTAACCCAGTATATGAGTTGGACGGGGACGAGGCTTATAAGTTGGTTCAACCTTGCTCACTAGCAAGGTGGGTACTTGATTCATGTGCACATAGCATCATGGGCCACATAGGCCCAAATCCTATTGGGCAGGATGTCACACACCCCCTCAAAGGACTGGCGTCCCGCCAGTCCAACTTACCCGCATAGCCACACGGCATATAGGGCCAAATGTCCAGGAACGCGCCCCCTCTTAGCGCACGTCGTACATCCAGTGCCGGCGCCATATGCCATGCCATGTGCCTCACACCGAGCCCACATGCGCCATACGCCATATGCCGCACACTGACCCGTACGCAAACCGCGAGGGTCGGCTCTGATACCATTTGTAAGCCTGCCCTCCAGAACCGCGTAGCCCAGCCTATCCAACGGGCGGGCCCACTTACACATAGCACCCCACTTTACACTTTCGTCTCTCGCTTCGTGTAAAAAGGTTAACCCGGAAGTACTACGGTGGAGGGACAAGGCCTTATAAGTTGGTTCAACCCTTGCTCAACTAGCAAGGTGGTACTAATCATGTGCACACCGCACTCATGGGCATATGGGCCATATCTAATTGGGCCAGGATGTCACACACACCCCCCAAAGGACCTGGCGTCCCGCCAGTCCAACTTACCGCATAGCCACACAGGCATATAGGCAAATGTCCAGGAACGCGCCCCCTCTTAGCGCACGTCCGTACGTCCAGTGCCGGCGCCATATGCCATGCCATGTGCCTCACACCGAGCCCACATGCGCCATGCGCCATATGCCCGCACACTGACCCGTACACGCAACCGCGAGGGTCGGCTCTGATACCATTTGTAACACCCTGCCCTCCAGAACCGCGCAGCCCAGCCCAACCGACGGGCGGGCCCACTTACACATAGCACCCCACTTACACTTTCGTCCTCGCTTCGTGTAAAAGGGTTAACCCGGAAGTACTATGGTTGGAGGGACGAGGCCTTATAAGTTGGTTCAACCCTTGCTCAACTAGCAAGGTGGTACTATTCATGTGCACATAGCACTCATGGGCCACATAGGCCCAAATCCTAATTGGGCCAGGATGTCACACACACCCCCCCCTCAAAGGACCTGGCGTCCCCGCCAGTCCAACTTACCCGCATAGCCACACAGGCATATAGGCAAATGTCCAGGAACGCGCCCCCTCTTAGCGCACGTCCGTACGTCCAGTGCCGGCGCCATATGCCATGCCATGTGCCTCACACCGAGCCCACATGCGCCATGCGCCATATGCCCGCACACTGACCCGTACGCGCAACCGCGAGGGTCGGCTCTGATACCATTTGTAACAGCCTGCCCTCCAGAACCGCGTAGCCCAGCCTATCCAACGGGCGGACCCACTTACACATAGCACCCCACTTACACTTTCGTCCTCGCTTCGTGTAAAAGGGTTAACCCGGAAGTACTACGGTTGGAGGGACAAGGCCTTATAAGTTGGTTCAACCCTTGCTCAACTAGCAAGGTGGTACTAATCATGTGCACACCGCACTCATGGGCCATATGGGCCATATCCTAATTGGGCCAGGATGTCACAATATCGGCCCGCTTCCTGTACAACGAAGCAAGACATTAGGATTATATTTTAACATACAACGACTACAGAAGGCTCGGAGTAGCGCACCTCTTGGAGAACTTCAGCTTCCTGCCAGCCTGCCTGCTCCCCGGCGAAGCGCTAGCATCGGCACTCGCTCCGGTCGGTGTCATCGATGGCAGAGGCATACCGGCCTGAGTCGGCCTCGACTCCGGTATGGTTGGTTCGGGTTCCTTCGCCCCAATCGGCCTCTGCTCTGGTTGGCCCCTTGGCGGCGCTGTTGCTGAGTACGACAACGTCGAACCCAAGCCGCTGATCTCAGCCTGGGACTCGACCGCGTGGGCGTTGTGGCAGCGGTGTCCTTTATCTTCAAGCCGCCACTCACGGCGCGCGCTGTCATGGCCCCCTCGCCCCGATATAAAATCGGCTTCTTCCCCGCTCTCTTAGAGTCGGGTTGGGCATCAGAGGGACTCCTCGGCCTCTTCCTCGACGCGACCGCAGACAATGGACAAGAGTCTTCATCAAATTCCTCATGCCACTACAAGCAAGTCGACAAGATACCATCACGCAAGGTTGAACAGTCACCGTTCCACAGGCGTTCACCATAGAAGAAGGTAGAAGGTTACCTTGGTCCGCGGCCGGATGAAGCTATAGGCGGCAACTCGGCGGTTATCATCTTCGGTGGCAACGACCCCTTCAGAGAAGTAGCCAAACAAGGTATCGGTCACTGCCCCCTTGTCCGCCGTCTCGCTGCTCACCCGGTCGGGATCGTGTTTACCTTTGAAGGCCCAGCCGAAAGCGCTTCTCAACTTCAGCGGCTGGACGCGCCTCGTCAGGAAACGACGAGCCACCCAGGGCCCCGTCAAGCCGGCCCTCTTGAGGTCATCTATCTTCGTCAGCAATATATGTGCTTGGCCCAGTTCTTCAAAGGTTGGCTCCGAAGACCAGCTTGGCAACACCGCCGGCGGCATACCAGTAAACGGGCGCAAGGAAGGAGCTAGATTGGCGCAGTAAAACCACTCCTTGTGCCAGCCCTTCAGAGAAGATTTCAAGGGCAAATCGATATATGTTTTCTTCCCATCACTCCTTAGTTGAAGACCAGCCCCCCTAATCACACTGATATTACTCTTGGAAGGCTGGGGCTTGACATGGAACAAGTGTCGGAAGAGGATGAAATGGGGCTCAACACCCAGAAAGCACTCGCAAAGAGTAACGAATATGGAGATCTGAAGGATCGAGTTGGGGTTTAAATGCACCAACTCTAGCCCGTAGAAATCAAGGATGCGGCGGAAGAAATCAGACGACGGAAGACACAAGCCCCGATCAAAGAAAGAGGCGAAAACTACCGTTTCACCAGGCCGGGGGTTGGGGCTCGACTCATCCCTCGCCGACCGCCAACGGATCACTTCTTGGCTGGGCAACTTCAGCTCGCTCTCCAGCCGTCTCAGCTTCACCGAGCCGCAATCCGAGATCGGCCAAGAACTCCCTGGCGCACCCGCAGGATTCGTCGCCTTCGGCATGACTGGAGGTGTTGAGATTTGGGGGAAAGCGGATCGGGGGCTTGGAATAAACGAAGAGGATTGAAATCGCCCGAGTCCGGGTGGGGAACAGCTGCTGTTAACCCTAGCCGGGCGGGAGGCGAAAAGCTAGGCGCGAAGGTGGAAGACGAAGAGATTGGCTGCTTTGGGGAAGACGATGGAATCTTTTTCTCTCTCCCCATCCTTTTATAGCCTGAACCGACTAGATGGGCCCAGGCCTGCACAGTTGGTATTGGGCCGACAAGACATGAGTTCCTACAGTAGCATGCTCCATGTGGGCCGCCCGCAGGCTGAGTTGAAATTATAGCGCTGGTGCTACTCACAGGAATCGATAAGGTAAACAGATATACTTCATGAAAGCCTTATTGCTAAACATATGTGTTTGGGTATCTGTTTTATCCACCAGGTCTCGAGGATATATCCTTACAAGGATCATAAGCTGGTCTTCATTAAAATTGGAGACACAGGTATCTTTCTCGGGAACACCTGACCACGTCATGGATTTATTTTCATAAAGTGGTACTCGGCCTACATGCATGGCCATCAGTTGCCATGAGCAACATTATTCCAGCCGACATGACGCTGAAGAGTCTAATTTTCGAGTAGTACACTACTCGGGAGGGACTATAAATATCCATTCCCGCTGACATGATGCGGAAGAGTCTAGCTTTTGAGTGGGACGCCACTCGGAAAAGACTATAAACTATATTCCGACTGACATAAAGTCGAAGAGTCCTATATACGAGTAGTCTCCTACTCGGCAAGACTATAAACTATATTCCGGTTGACATGATACCGAAGAGTCATATACCAGTAGTAATCTACTCGGGAAAGACTTCCAGGTTAAAGATCTTTGACTTTATGTTTAATTGTCTTCACAATTAAGCACAAAGTCGGGGGCTACACCTAATAGGTGCGCCTATTCGGCACACACTATTCATATATTTACATGAAGCCCTTCATAGCCTCGCTGCCAGCTGACATGAAGCAGGACTCGGGAAGACTTACTCGGACAAAGAGTACTCGGGAGCATCGCACTCGGGTAACCTTCACCGTGGAGGATGAGCACTCGGCATCAGCTGTGACTCAACTATGAAGGTCTCAGGGGCTACTGTGGGAGCCATGGGCCCCGGGTACCTCATTACCAGCACATGGGCCACTCGGATAGAGGATGGGCCAGATCATGTAATTAGAGATAAGATAGCACCCGGCAGGCTGTGTCTTGTACAATAAGGAAACATGGCCTTAGTCGGATAGGATTCTATCTCTAATAAGGAAATCCCTTGGTCGTATCCGACTGGGATCCTTACCATGTACCCCTGTCCCCTAGTATATAAAGGGAGGCAGGGCGCCCCATGAGGGCACACCAGATCATTGATCGTAAAACCACCTCAGAGGAATAACACCTCAACTGGACGTAGGGTATTACCTCACATCGAGGGCCTGAACCAGTATAATTCTCCCGTGTTCCTCTGCAATCCACCGAATTCCGGGTCGCCGAGTAACCACATAGTATTATTGCCGGTGCAAAGCATCGACACCGATGTTTTTTGTTTGAAGCCGGTGAGCAGGCTTGAACCGGAGTTTGAAGGGGTTGATGTAGCTTGTCGTATCTAGGCAGGTGAGCATGGTCACGTCCAGTAAAGTGGGGGTCATCGGCCCATGCCCGAACATGAAAGCATTAAGAGCATCAGACCAGTAGTATGAGGCCGATGCGAGTAGGGACTCGTTCCTTTCCATGTCAGCCAGGGAGAGATTGATGCAGTGGCCGATGTGAGATTCTTCCCAATAGGTCCTCTTTACAGCCGATACCCTGAGGTACCAATCTCTCCATCCGGGCAGCTTACTCGGCCATGATCTGAAGCTGTTGGTCCAGTCACTGACCAACATAGTCGAGTTCTTGAAGGGAACGCGTTGGGTTTCGGCGACGATGAAATCGGTGGGATCTTCGCTGCCCATAGGGCCATGATAGAAAAAACAGGGGTAATCGGCGGCCGGAATCAAGATCTGGGCTCTAAGATGCTACAGTAAACAAGAACACGACGAAGAACAGGTGAAGAACATAGCAAATCGGGTTCGTATAGATTGCAGAATGGGGGAAAATAATCGGGTGAGAAGATTACCTCAGGAACTGCAGATGCCGATGCCATCGCGGAAGTAGAAGTTGCAGGATCGATGGCCAGAGAGAAAGGTTGCAATGATTCGTCTGGATTCGCTGGAGCTTGGTGAGGATGTGGAAGATGAAGCGGTGGTGCTCTGGTGATGTGAAAGCATAAAAAAGGCAAGAAGACGAAGCGGTTTTATAGAGGTATGACAGCCGAGCGGGAATCGAGGCCGTTGGCACTGTTTCAAACATTTATGGCAAGTGGGATATCTTGGGCCGCCTTGGTATGGGAGAAATCTGGAGGCCCAAAGTGAAAGAATTTCGAAGTCCTATTGGAGAACTCCGAAATTGGGGGGCATGTGTTAACGCCAAAATTTGGTAAGGCCTTGTATCAAATTCGGTCAAAGGAACGATTGCAGTCGGTTAACAGAAATTGGTTCAGGAAGCAAGCCGAGTCCGAGAAAGAGCCGTGAAGACCGTGTGTGGCAGTTAATTACTATGTTTATTAAGAAAAGATTTATTTTTTTTAGGGAACCTGGCCTCGTGTCCGGCCAGGACTAGTTAGCGTTTTCTATTATAGATAGGAAATCATATACCGTGTCCTATAAGGACTCATGTAACTCGGGGTATATATACGTATGCCCGGGGACCTTGTAAATTATCCACACAGATCAACAAAATTCGGCGCATCGCCACCCTTTCGACGGGATCCTGCTTCTCGAGCCGGGCTGCATCGGTTAGGTCCGAACTCCTGCGAGAGGGTAAGTCTCGTCACCCCGACTACCAATCGGCTAGGACTTCCTCGGTTAGGTCCGATATTCTAGTCGGTTTATGGTAGTCGGCTTACCACGATATATTTACTTTATCTATGGCTGCATCAGTTCAGTTTGACCTCATAGATTGATTAGGTATATCACATCACGCGTCCATAGATCGTATCGGCTTACTGGGAGCGATTTATCATCGGTTGGGTCCGACCTACTGAACCGCTAGTGATAAGTCGATCCTGCTGGGCCGATGCGTTGTGTGCAGGCGTTTTATCGGAGTGCATAGCCGATAAGTTATTTTCATCACGATCGCATCATATCTATCGACCTATTGAGGCATTGTTATCATTGTCGGTCTGTGCTGCAACGGTTGGGTCCGATCTACTAGACTGACGATAATAGCTTTACCCTTGATGAGCCGATGGTGTTGTGCGATGGTGTTATCGGAGTGCTTAGCCGATGAGTTATCTGTTAAAGCTGACTACATTTATTCATTATCTTATTCTATAATCGCTCTGATCAGTAGTCGGCTAGCTTATCAATTATTTATCATTTGCGTTATTGCATACTTTATTATATGTTCTTGCCTGCATTATTGTTACAATCGGCTAAGGGCTAGCCAATGGGTTTATTCTGTCGATCCAAGTGCAAATACAAGCAGGTTCCCGGGCACGATCCCAGGTGAGGGCCCGGGCACGAGCCCGGGTAAGGACCAGTGTATGGACTCGGACAGCGGACGAAGATCCTGGGAGCTGATATAAGCAAGGGCCCAAGCGCGGGCACATCTTCATAGTAACACCAGTAACACTAGACTATGATCGGCTAGGATCTATTTGATTTATTTATGCATTATACTTGTTTATTTTATCAAGTTCATAGCCGGTTTTTGAGTATCCCTTCAATGATCGGCTAGCGCGATATTTGTTTATTATTATGCCATTGCTCTTGCCATCATCGGCCTTAAGCCGATGTATAAGTGCTACAGTGCGCATCGGCCATTGGCTGATGAAGCGAGTCTAGATCGGCTTCCAGCCGATTGGCTCATTGATCTAACATCTTCCTCCTTGTCAATTACAGGGTCAAATTGACTGGCACGCCTACGAACCTCAAAACTTTAGGACCTGCACTGGAGTGAAGCAAATCTCCCAGGCCTTCGCGTGTCAACCCGACGCCGGACGGCCCCGGCGGGTTTTCGGCGTCAACAGTTGGGTTTTGGCAAATTTCCCTTTATTGTTCTTGTTTGCAGTCTTTTGCACCACATTGGCACTAGACTGCCCACCATCACCTTTTAACGCAGCGTCTTTTGCCCGAACTTTCTCCTCAATGTCAAGAGACACAATTAACCCCTCAATGGAGTACTCCTGTCTCTTGTGTTTGAGTGTAGTACCAAAACTCCTCCATGAAGAAGGTAATTTTACAATAATGCATATAGCCACAAATTTATCGGGAAGAGCACACTTAAGGAGTTCGAGTTCTTTAGCAATGGTTTGTAGTTCATGAGCTTGTATGACCATAGAACGGTTGTCAACCATGCTGAAATCGTGAAACTGCTCCATGACGTACAAGTCGTTGCTAGTATCAGTAGCACCGAATTTGGTATTCAGTGTATCCCATAACTCCTTAGCGTCGGTCATATGCATGTACATCTCGACCAGACGATCACCAAGAACGCTAAGAATGCATCCCACAAAGAGAGTAGTGGCTTCCTCAAATTCTTTCTGCTGTTTAGCAGAGAGAACTCCTTTAGGTTTGCCAGTACTCACCCAGAAGCACTTCATAGCTGTCAGCCACAGAGTGACCCTGATCTACCATCTCTTAAAGTGCACACCGGTAAATTTATCCGGCCTCAGTGCATCGGCAAAACCAGCCATCGAAAAATCACAGTGCCTATAATAAGGTTTTTGGATTGTTGAAAATATAAGCACATGTAGATTTAATTTATTCCATAAATAAATCATGACATTAATAGCATAAGTAAATAGAACCATGTAATCTGATCTAAACATGTATATGACAACAATTAACATGAATAGATCAAACACAGGAGACATAGTATATGCGTACCTACAGCCCTATTGTAGAGCAAACACGGACACAGCACGTACCGCACGAACGACACGCGGCATCGGGTGACGACGACGACGCGCAGCGCCCGAACGTGGGGGAAGACGAGCCGTGATGGACGCACAGCGAGCAGTCGCGCATAGCGCTTTCCAAAAACCTTATTCGCCCTCTCCCAGTGCAGCACGTCGAATGCGAGGGTTCTGGAGACCTGCTCTCCCAATCCGTCGGTACACGCCGACGAACGAGATGGAGTAAACGACAAACGACGGCTCAGAACAGAAGAGATGGCAAGCCCTAGATTCTTTTCGCATATGTTGCGTGGAGACAGAAGCTCGGTATTTATAGAGATATTAGAACGCGTGATCAGGACGCCCACATGATCTCTATCTCGTAACCGAACTGGATAAGCCGCGCGTATCTTATCCGGACTTCACGCTTATTAAATTATCCCGTTAGTTCAAAACAAACTCCGGATAAGTTGTTAAGATTTGCAGCAAAACAGAACTACAAAAAGAAGCTGTATCTACGCAAGCATGAAAAGCCAATTTTGGCAGACCATTCACGCGCATGTCGCGTTCACGCGCCGCCTGGCCTGTGTTCCTTTAATTCTCTCCACTATGCATGTCTCAAGTGGCTAGGAGAGAGCTCACCCTTATAAGGAGGTCTCCCTCTCGTAGAACTAGTAAGGTGGTACTAAACTTTTCATGCTACTTCCCATGAGGTGAGTTTTTGATATTTTTCTAGAAATTATTCTCTACATGGGCCTTAGCTCACTTAGTAATTCCAACACTTCCTTTGTTTTTAAATACTACTCCGGTCATTAATATACTCTTTTTTAACACTAGACGTCATATATTAATGACCCAAGAGAGTAGTTGCCGTAATTGATCGATACCTTTTTAACTTTAACCATAAATAATTTTTAAATGGTTGAGGTATAATGAAACAAAAGTGTAATGATTATGTCTAGAATGCAACGCACTATGGTAATACAATATCTTTTTTACATTTATATTTTTTAGAAAAAGATAAGTGGTTAAAGTTGAAATATAAATAGTGTTTGATGATAAGCTTTTGAAAACAAAGAGAGTAATTGGCAGGAAACGGTGTTAATCAATTCCAGCTGCAAGAATAGAGTTTTTTTTCAATATTTCAAATTAAATTGGGCTATAAAATCATGTAGTAGTATACCACTTACAAGAGTCACGAGTGGACATATGGGTATTCCGTCGTACTCAGGGGAATTAAGTGAATTTTTATTCGAGCATGCATGTGAACTTGTACTGGCTTTGGAACAGGAGAATACATTGCATCAAACCTTTAAAAGGTGCTTAATTTAGTGAAGTCAGTGATTTATAGTTTGCATCTTTCTTTTTAAACGTATGTTAGAGGATGTATTTTGTAGTTGTGTAAGTGTGGGATATTTGTATATGTGTGTTTTGTGTAATCATAAAAATATACTCTCAAAAGTTTTATAACATTGTCATCTGGCTTGTTGTATCTGCGATTAGTGGTTAATTGTCGATCTGGCACCGCCGTCCGCAGGGTAGGGTTGGGGCCTATCGGCGGAGCGGGTGTAGGCGCCGGCGGAGGCGGCGTCACCTGGTTCTGGCCGCTGAAAATCTTCCGGCCAGCACCGTACTGCGGCGGCTCACCATCATCGCCGGCGGCGGCGAGGTCTCCATATACATCTGCAAATGCATATATCAACACATATATTCAGAGATTTTCAGAAAGTCAAAAACAACATTATATAATCAAGAAATGTATATTTACCTGATAATGCGCGAGCCTCCGAGGAATGTGGACGTGAGACGATGACAAGCAGAAGAGTGATTAGCAGCAGCTGAGATGATCTTGGAGCAAATGAGCCACACACTGTAGCCACTGAAAAGGGTAAATTGATAAGTAGCTAGTCCTTGAATTGATTGTGTGTACTTAATCAGTTAATTAGATGGACAGAATGTGTAGGCCTGGCTGATCAGGCGAGCTAGCCACGGATGGGTATTTATACACCTTAGACAAGGAACCTGGAGGCCTGGAAGCCTGCACCAAGAAAGTAGGAAACTGCCTTTGCATTATCTTCTCTGTAAATTAGTGACTAATCTAGTTTAATTATACTTATCAGAAGGCCTAGGCATCAGTTCACCAAAGTGTCAGTTGACCATTTGCGTCTTGCAGTATTTTTTTTCTAAGAAAGGTGGATCTTGCAGTGTTAAATATTAGATCAAGCCTGTTGTAAGCTTTGACCACAGAAGCAATCACTGAGCTCTGAATTTCTATAAGCCAACGTTGTTACAGTAGCCTGTAGTTACTGTAGGAGCTGTCAGATAATTACTGTATAGTAGTGGTACTCACGTAGGGCTTGTTTACGAATTTCGGCATTATCAAATTTTGATAGGACAACAAATCAAACATATCCTTAATATTGCTAAACTATACCAAATTTTAATAATTTTGGAAGTTTCCACTATTAAAAAATCTACCAAAATTTGATAAGGCTTAAAATTATACACATCGATGCTAACAAAATTTAGTAACACTAAAATATACCAAAATTTAGCATTACTAAATTTTGTTAGGATTGAAAGTAACAACAAAGTAGATAAGCACTAAGATCCTCGGTTAATGAATTAATGCATTGGTGATTTCACCTACCTCTAGTTTAATGGCATACATACGATTAGTTTGAAGGAGCTTCTTGTAGAATCTGCTTCCCCAAATAGACTAAGGCTTTCTTTAGGAGAGTTTTTGTCAGCTACAGTTTTTTTTTTTTTTTCCAGAATCTTCAACTAGCAGAAGCTCTCCCAAACAGTTCAGATTCTTACCTAAATTCTGAGAATCTGTAGTTATAGAATCCAGAAAATAAATTAGAGGCCAAAAACTAGGTTTTTCAGCTTCTCTAAATTCTCACCAACTGTGTCGGAGGATGGAACTCCAACCGCGGGGAGTCTGGGGACTCCCTTTGAGGTTCGGCCAGGGGAGCTGTTTACAGGACGGCAGCGGCGTCCGGGAGATGATAGATGCTCGGGCGCCGAGAGGACCGGGCTGAGAGATGGCACGCAAGGAGATAGGAGAAGTAGACAGGTTCGGGCCGCGCAGAGGCGTAATACCCTACTCCTGTGTGTTTGCTATGTGGGAAATGAATGTGGGTTGCTCTTACAAGATGAACTCAGAGTGCTCAGGAGCTAGCCCTGGCTTTGGGAACTAAGTCTCTTGCTTTCTGGAGCAGCTCGAGAAGCTCAACCAGCAGCCGGACTCGAAGAAGAAGAAGACTAACTCAAGCTGAAGTAGGAGACCAAGACCCCCCTCCCCTGTAGGCATGGATCCTTCTTTTATCGATCAAGGGGAGTCCACAGTGCCCAGTACACAGAGAAAGCTAGGTATGAGATGTCTTGTCATGCACGTCCGCGGCCGCCTGCTGAGCCGCGCTGGAGGCGCGTCTCGGGACGTCTTGTCGTCAGTCGCTCAGCGGCTGCGGGCGGCTTGGTCGTGAAGATGTGACAACGCACGCCTTCGCTGCCGGTGTGGAAAACTGAAGTCCTCTTAGTCAAAAAGCCTCTGACTGCACAGGGAGCAGGCCCGCGGGGGGCCATCATGGGAGACCCACGCGTGGCCAAGCAGGCGACAGGGGTGACACGTCCCGTCGCCTCGCCATTAATGCGGGTAGTTGGCGAGCTGATCCGCTCGAGTCATGCTCGTGCTCGGGGACAGGCCCCGGGAGCGAGGCTACGAGCCCCGGGCACGGGAAGGGCGCCCCGGGCCCGGGAATACCAGAGTGATGCGCCCCGGGCATGCGCCCCGGGACCGAGCCTGCGGGCCTCAGGATCAGAGGGCGCGATCCGGGGACGTGCCCCAGGAACGAAGCCGAGGCCCCGGGCACGGGGACGAGGCCTGGTTCCGGGAATGCCCTTGGGCCCCGGGGCCCGAGGTGGATGTGGGCGCCGTCGCGAGGCGCTCGGGAAAAGTGTACCCGGGCCCGGGCAGTACTCGGGCCCCAAGTACTTGGCGGGGAAACAGCCGTAGCCGGCCATCACCGGTGCAGAATATGGGCCCCGGAGGAGCTGATGTGGCCGAAGATCCACACGTCCCCGGAGAATGTGGGACCCCCATTCCCGTTTCACCGACAGTGGCCCTTGGCCCTATTGCTCGGCCGGGATCCACTTCGGGTAGGAACAGGGCCACGTCTTGGAGAAACGATGGGACGTGGGGCCAACCTGGTTTGACAGAAGACGAGATGAAGCGACCGACGGCCATGATTGCCCGTCGCGGAACCAACTGACGTCCCTCCTGCCGAAGAAGAGGGGGATGCCAGGGCCTAGCCGAGTCCCGCGAGGGGGGGAGCGGGCCCTGGTATTTTTTGCTGTCCGGCGGACAGGAGCAGCTCGCGGACGCGCGACGCTACACTCCGCACTAGAACAGGTGGCGATCGCCGCTGGCCAAGTGCATGCGGCAGCGATCGCGATGGTGATGCAGCCGCTCACCGCCCGTTTGGTCGCCACCGGGATCTTCGTGGCGACCCGCCGGCGGGAGATCGAGGTAGCAGAGAGGCGCGTCATCCGATCGGAGGCAGCCGCCCAATCTGCGCCGACGAGGCATTTCGCGCCAGTCGAGATGGAGGCGCGGGAGAAGGAAATATCCTCCTGGGAGGAACGCGTCCGGTCCCAAGAGGCCGAGCTCGCGTCCCGGGAGTATGAGTTCACCGCACGCGAGGAAGCCGTGGTGGTTCGCGAGGAGGCACGGAGAGCCGAGGCCGAGACCGCTGCAAGGGTGGCAGGGCTCCTCGTCCGCGGCGGGCACCTCGTGGAGCCGATGGCCGGTGAGGAGTCTGAGGAAGGCGGCAATCCCCTTCTGGCACTGCCTGTGGCCGTCTTCAGGGCCCGGGGGCCCTCCATGCCCCCGAGCGCTGCCGACCCGGGGAGTGCAGCTAGGCCGCGGGAAAAGGTTGCTGGAAGAGAGAACATACGAAAAGAGCCCCGCGTGGGTTAAGTATGGCCAAAGTGCTAAGCTCGTACCTTTTGGCTCGCCGGGAGCCCCTCGGAAATCGACCTTGACCGGCCACGGGGTCACCAGGCACCGGCAGATTCCGCTTTGCCCCCGGGGCCGAGGAGAATGAAACACAAGGCTATACAAACAGGAAAAAAGTAGAAATTGAGCGATGTTTAAAGTCGGATAAGATTACGTATCTGGATGTTGAATAGGGTGGTGTGCCACCGCTGAGCACAAATCCTGGGGCAGGAGCGTTGGCTAGCCCCGGGCCAAGAATTTACGCCGGAAATGAATCTGGAATGGGGCCCCCGGCCCGCATCCAGGTTTGGAAAGAAAACTGGCGCAGGCCCGAGTACCCTATTTTAGCCTGCCGAGGATGGGTCTAATCTGCACACGAGTGAACTGTGAGGGTACTTGGCTCGTTCCTTTGTCCATTCCATGCTACGAACCGTGGCGTCAACCACCTCCCGAAGGCATCCTCACGGTCGCGACCGTGCGGAGGAAAAGATCACACATAAGCATTTCGCCCCCTACCTCCGGAAAAACCGATCCTGAGGCTAGCCAGACGGGGCACCGGAGCCGCTGGGGCCCGGGACGCCGCACAGAGGGGCGCCACCACGGCCCCGTGGGCTCGACAACGCCCCGGGCTTAGCACGTGGGGACACGGTAGCCCGTTGGTAGGGAACTGATGATTATGCGCAAAACCCAGCCGCCGTACGGGCGCGGCCCAATTATGCCCCTAGGGGGTGAGACTGCCACGAACGCAACACATGGAAGAAGACGAAAGGCACGAGACCGAGAAGGATATTAAAAATGCTGCTCAGTAAAGGGTATACACATGGGGGCCCCGGCCCACGCTGAGATTTGAGAAAACCGGCGTTGGCCCGGGCGCACTGCAACTTACAGGATGTATTTACAGATAAAATTCGTGAAGATGCTCAATGTGCCAGGGATTGGGAAGCAGGTCCCATCCTCCTGGCCTAGTCTTACCGAACCCAGTTGGGAGACACCGATCACCAGGAAGGGGCCTTCCCACAGGGGGGAAGGTTTATTTCTTTCGGCACGTGTGAGGACACGGCGAGGACTAGGTCCCGACCTGAAGTGATCGGGCCCCCGAACCTTACGCTAATGATAGCGCTTAAGGCTTTGCTGGTAACGAGCGGCGCGGAACGAGGCACGCCACCTTGCTGACGAAGCATGCCAGCTTCTATTATGTGCACTCCGATCCCGGCCCGACGGGGGCCAAGAGCTCGGGCTTAGCTCCCTCGGGAGGGAGCGAGCTCTCAAGACCGGGAGCAGATATGTGCCCAAGACCCGGGGGCCCTGGCTAGCATGGGAGGCCCCGGACTGACATGTGGGATGAATCGGGACGACCTGCCCGGACTCGCGCTCGCCGGGGCGATGCTGTCCGGGTTTATCGTGCCTGTAATTGTGTGGAATGAGTCGGGACGACCTCCCCGGACTCGCGCTCGCCAGGGCGATGCTGTCCGGGTGATCGCGCCCTGTAGTTGAAGTTGTTCCAGGTGCTGCATCCCTAGACTCGCACTCACCTTGGCGAGGCTGTCCGGGTTCGGGCTTCCCGGTGTCAAGCCAGGGGCGCGGATCCTGGGACATGGACCCTAGACCCTAGGGCCCCGGCTCGAATGTGTCGGGCCTGGGTGGCCAATCCCAGGCCACACGTTTGTCGGGCAAGGGGCACTCGACGACGAGCGTCGCACTCACCACTTGCGGGGTTGCCGCTATGTAGAGCAACAGGGGCTCATCTTGAGCCGGTGTATAAGAGATAGGGGAGTTGTCAGGCACCTCTCGAGCTCGTCAAGGGCTTGATCAACCTCATCCGTCTAAGTGAACTGCCCGGTCTCCTTGAGAAGCTTGAAGAGGGGGAGGGCACGCTCCTCTAGCTTGGAGATGTAGTGGCCGAGTGTAGGCATGCACCCAGCCAGCTTTTTGAGCCTCCCTGAGCGAGCTGTCCCTCCCGGGTACCCCGGGCCGGATGGTCCTCGGGGCGAAAGTGATCTGGGCGTCCGACCACTTCAGCCTACCGAGGTCGCCGCTCTGCCCGGGGTCGAGGCCAGCAACTCACGCTTCATGGCTTTGAAGCCACGGCCCGAGGAGCGGGCGTGCGCCCCGCCATCGAGGGTGGCGAGGACGTTCTCGGGTTCTTAGAACTGAGAGGTTGTCTCCGGATCGGGAGCGGATTCAGACCGTTGATACGGCCTGACCGTTGCCCCAAATTGGACTGTCCGCCTAGGGATCGGACCGTCCGAATCACCCCGATCAGGCTTGGCCTGCTGCCGCTCCTGGCAGGACTTCTTGACGCGCTCATCGGCAACTTCTGGATGGCAGGCACTGACGTGAGGTCGTGCGAGTCCGTCTCGTGGACGGTGCACCACTTCCGGGCCATAGCCGGCTTGACACGCTCGGCCAAGCCTGGACGGCGTGGCACTCCGTGAGGTCGTGCGGTCCGTTGGTGGAGGGCACACCATCTAGGCCATTGCCGGCGGCGGCGGCGCACGTGCGGCCTTTTGCACTTGCGGCCGTCATTGTCCCTGTGGGCAATGTCGTCCCGGGGGCTGCTCGTGGCGACCAAGGTGAAGATCTCGGCTGCCTCCTTGTTCTTCTGCGCTTCCTCCTGTTCCGCCGTGACGCGGAACGTGAGTTCTCGCTGTCCTCTCCAGGGTCCTTGTCGGGGGCCTCAGGAGGCGCGGCAGCGTCAGCGCGCCGCTCGCGCTGCCGCTCGTTCGTGACCCAGTCGTCCTCATGAGCCCGCATCCGGCTTAGCCGGTCATGGAGGTCGTCGGGGCCATTGTTGGTCTGAGGTACGGCGCGAGGCGCCGCGCTCCGGGCTTGGTTCTGCTTCGGGGCGGGGGGCCGGTCCGTGCTAGATGCCGCGGTCGGCGGCTCCTGGCCCTGCGTAGCTGTCAGCGGCGACCGGCGACGCGCCGCGCCTACCAGGTCGGCGGCTTTGTTGGCCGCCGCGCTCCCAGCTCGCCCTCGGTAAATACTGGGGATGGCGCAGGAGGGCTTCCGCGCAGGAGAGATCTTG
This sequence comes from Oryza meyeriana var. granulata, assembly GCA_003991445.1. Classification (NCBI taxonomy): domain Eukaryota; kingdom Viridiplantae; phylum Streptophyta; class Magnoliopsida; order Poales; family Poaceae; genus Oryza; species Oryza meyeriana. The sequence continues at coordinate 307,432 of RYFJ01001104.1, read as the reverse complement.
GGGCGAAGCTGACTGGAAGTCGGGATGGTGGCGCGTCCGTTCGCGCCTTCTGAATGAGGCCGCGGCAGACCCAGCGGGGCACTTGCCGGCCTCCTCCGCAAGGGAAGGGGCCGAGGCCGCACAACCAGGCCGCCGAGGGGCGAGCTCGGCCCGCCGGGCACGCGCCGCGCGCCCCCAAGAAGACGGGGAGGGGGAGCGTGGCGGGCTCGCCACCGGGCTAACGTCGCCCGGCGGGGTGAAGCCGCCGGACTCCTCATCTGAGTCCCGCGGATGATGGCCTCCTGCCATGGAGCGTGCCGGCGTTGGGGACGCCGGCGTGCCGCCTGGAAGAGAAACTCCCCATACCTGACGTGCCAGCTGTCGGAGGATAGAACTCCAACCGCGGGGAGTCTGGAGACCCCCCCTTTGAGGTTCGGCCAGGGGAGCTGTTCACAGGACGGCAGCGGCGTCCGGGAGATGATAGATGCTCGGGCGCCGGGGGCTCGGGCTGAGAGATGGCATGCAAGGAGACAGGAGAAGTAGACAGGTTTGGGTCGCGCAGAGGCGTAATACCCTACTCCTGTGTGTTTGCTATGTGGGAGATGAATATGAGTTGCTCTTACAAGATGAACTCAGGGTGCTCAGGAGCTAGCCCTGGCTTTGGGAACTAAGTCTCTTGCTTTCTGGAGCAGCTCGAGAAGCTCAACCAGCAGCCGGACTCGAAGAAGAAGAAGACTAACTCAAGCTGAAGTAGGAGACCAAGACCCCCCTCCGCTGTAGGCATGGATCCTCCTTTTATCGATCAAGGGGAGTCCACAGTGCCTAGTACACAGAGAAAGCTAGGTATGAGATGTCTTGTCGTGCACGTCCGCGGCCGCCTGCTGAGCCGCGCCGGAGGCGCGTCTCGGGACGTCTTGTCGTCAGTCGCTCGGCGGCTGCGGGCGGCTTGGTCGTGAAGATGTGACAGCGCACGTCTTCGCTGCCGATGTGGAAAACTGAAGTCCTATTAGTCAAAAAGCCTCTGACTGCACAGGGAGCAGGCCCACGGGGGGCCATCATGGGAGACCCACGCGTGGCCAAGCAGGCGACAGGAGCGACACGCCCCGTCGCCTCGCCATTAATGCGGGTAGTTGGCGAGCTGATCCGCTCGAGTCATGCTCGTGCCCGGGGACAGGCCCCGGGAGCGAGGCTGCGAGCGCCGGGCACGGGAAGTGCGCCCCGGGCCTAGGAATACCAGTGTGATGCGCCTAGGGCACGCGCCCCGGGACCGAGCCTGTGGGCCCCAGGATCAGAGGGCGCGACCCGGCGACGTGCCCCGGGACCGCGCCCTGGGACCGAAGCCGAGGCCCCGGGCACGGGGGCGAGGCCTGGTTCCGGGAATGCCCTCGGGCCCCAGGGCCTGAGGTGGATGTGGGCGCCGTCGCAAGGCGCCCGGGAAAAGCGTACCCGGGCCCGGGCAGTACTCGGGCCCCAGGTACTTGGCGGGGAAACAGCCGTAGCCGGCCGTCACCGATGCAGAATATGGGCCCCGGAGGAGCTGATGTGGCCGAAGATCCACGCGTCCCCAGAGAATGTGGGACCCCCATTTATATGCAAGAATTGATATAGTATTGTACTGGTTATGTGTATAGTACTATATGAAAATAAGTTGTTACTCGTAGATCTGTAGGTTTTTAGTTAATCTGTTAGATGACTTAATTTTTCTAGAGATGTAAGCAGAATATTAGTACCTAGTTTAACTGTATTTTTTCATCAACAGAAATGTCAAATAAGGTGATATTTCAGTTATTTCACGGGCAAGAGAATGTTAGATATGGTCCAGAAGAGGTAGATCTGTCAGATTTTAGTTCAATGGCTACGGGGATTGATAGACCAGCTGAGAGAAGTTTTGGGTCAGTGTACAACTGGCTGATGCGAGGGTTTCGACTGAACCCCGAGCTCAGCGCAATAACCTTGTATGTAGTAGTCAGTCGTGCAGCTGAAGTTTTTTTTGGGAGCTAATGCCGGTGGATTGCACTGCTACTTGGAGATGGTACATGGAGAATGCATTCCAACGTGGTTGGCCACTGGGCATATTTGTGTCGATATATGAGAAAGATAACACCGCTGGTGCAATGCCCGTGCAAGACGATGAGGGTCCAAGTACGGCGGGAGGTGATAGCGAAAAAATGGAAGAAAATGAAGGAGGGAATGATGAAGATAGACAGCCAACAGGTGTGGCAGATGAGGGAGAACAAATCAACACCATCGTCGAAGAAATGGATAGGGAAGATTCTGAAAATGAGCAAGCAGAGCATGATGATTCGTCTGATGAGGACACCGTGATGCCTGCAGAATGGAGCAACGAGGACTTCTCTGGGCTTGCTATCTCCGAGGGACATCATGTGTCATGGGAGTACAAGGAGAATGAAGTCATCCAGGGGGCTAAGTATGCATATGTAGAGGATTTAAAAGAGGCAGTAAAACAATGGGCCGTGTCACTTCAAAGAGAGTTCTCGGTCATGAAGTCAAGCAAATCGGTGTATGAAGTGAAGTGCATGAAGGATGGGTGTCCATGGCGGGTGCACGCATTCAAGGGTAATGGAAAGATTATTGGCAAGTTTCAATCGTGACTGAGCATTCATTTTATATACCCAGTGTTGAAAAATATCACAGAAACATGTCATCTGCATTTGTTGCAACAGAGATATACTCCCATATTATCAACAATCTGGGGTACGAACCAATGTCAATTGTTAGACATATTGAAGAGAAATTCAAATACACAATTAGCTATGTTAAGGCTTGGAGGGCAAAACAAAAGGTTGTAGAAATGAGATTTGGCACATTTGAAGCATCCTATGATAATTTGCCTTATCTGTTAAGCTGTATTCTTCAGAGAAATCTAGAGACGTGCTACGACCTAAAAGCCTTTTCATCATTCACCATGGTAATAAAAGTGTGTTGCAACGAGTATTCTTTGCATTAGGTGCTTGCATTCAGGCATTTGTCCATTGTCGTCCCATCCTCTACATCGATGGGACATTTCTGACCGGAAAGTACAGAGGGCAGATCTTAACAGTAATTGGAGTTGATGGGAACAACCAAGTTCTACCAGTGGCTTTTGCTTTTGTTGAGAGTGAGAACACTGATAGCTGGTATTGGTTTCTAGAAAGGGTTAAGTCTGCAGTTGTACGGATGAGACCAGACGTATGCCTTATACATGACCGTCACGCCAGCTTGCTGCGTGCAATTGAGGAATTGAGATATGGATGTGTTGAGAAGGGATACCCACCAAGGTGGTCTGATGTCCAAAGCAGATGGTGCATACGTCATATGGGTGCTAATTTCTACAGATAATTTAAGAATAAGCACCTTATGGATCTTTTCAAGAGACTTTGCGCTCAGAATCAAGAGAAGAAATTCAATGAGCTTTGGAGGAGGTTGGATGAGCTGACCTCTAAACTAATAGATTAGCAGTCTAGGAGAGCTACCATTGGAGGGGATGAGGCTCCACAAGCTCTTGGATCTCTATCAAGTGATGGACCATATATGAGAAGAAGGTCTGCATCCTTAGTTAGAAAATTTTTAGATTGGATTGAGAATGAGCCAAAGGAGAAATGGACATTGTTGTATGACAAGGATGGTTCTCGGTTCGGCATAATAACCATAAATTTGGCAAAGGTTTATAATTGGGTGATGCGTGGTGTTCGAGGGCTCCCACTTGTTGGCATAGTTAAATTTATCTTGCATGGCACATGCAAGTACTTCAGAGATCGGTTCAGAGCAGCTGGGCCCTCAATGACGGACAATAATCTTTTCTTTGGCACACTACTGACGAATTATCTGCAAGATAAAAGTAAAAAGGCCCGAAGAGATCGTGCTCTACCTCAAGGCACACAAGAACACAGATTTGAAATATTGTGTGTCGACAAGGGCATGCGCGGAATCTACCGCAAAAGAGTTGTGCAGGAGTGTATGCTGAAGGAAGACGGGACCTGCAAGTGCTCATGCAAACAACCCTACTCTGCTCCACAAGCCATGCTCTCACGTTATTGCCACGAGCGGTGAGTGCGGGATAGAAGCACGCTATTTTGTCTCACCTTATTTCAGGAAAGAAGCAATCTATAATACCTGTAGCGGAGAGATATACGGTTTCGGTATTGCGGGTACATTTACTATGGAGCATCCTCAAGCTATGTACATTCCTGACCCAATAAAATTGAGGGATAAGTTGGTCACCGCAACACAAGACGTATCCGTAATGACATGGATGAGTCAGAAGCCGGTCAAAGGCATAAATGTTGTTCAAAATGTGACCAAACATGTCATACATATAAGAAATGTTCAAAGGATGCAACCGGTCCAAGTGCAGCGGAAGCTAGACCGTCGGGTTCAGCCGCTGATGGCAGTCGTCCTACAGGTGAAGGCACAACTTTAAGACAACCTCGTCTTAGGCGTTCACGAACAATTGGTGGTGCTACAGTGTAGTGTAAGTCTACACTAGTTCTTTGTTATAGAAGGATATGTACCGTACTGTTATTTTTTATTATCATGTAACAATGCTATAAACTTTAACAATAATTAACGTTAACTCTCTATTTGCATGCAGGTATGGCGTACATAACCGGAGCTGTTGGATCCGAGGTCTCGACAGTCCCACGATCTTACCTGTCAGCCGTGGAGGGTGCCCACCTAGCCACCTTCCGTCATGGCCTTCACGGCACTCTGCGGATAGACCCTGGTTCGTGAGAGGTAAGCTGTACGAATATTCATTTACATCGTTGTGCATATCTATGTTCCCAATATTAAATACAGTGCTATATTCTGCAGGTTGTGGTGATGCTGGACTTCTTCCCTATGTAGGATAGTTGAGCCCGCAACCGGACGAGAGAGACCGCGCCAAGCGATGGGACGCTGACCGGTCACTTCTGGCAGCACTGGTGGATCGCTGGAGACCGAAGACCCACACGTTCCACCTACCGTGTGGCGAGAAGACTCCCACACTCCAGGACGTGTCGTAATTGCTAGGACTTCCCCTCGTAGGAGACGCAATCGGCCCGATCGACGGGGCGCACGGTTGGTCGCAGGACATCACTGCTCGGTTTTCGAGCCCGTGCATCGTCGATTGAACTTGGACCCGGGTTCGCTACCTGGGTCGCCTTATACCACAACGGCCCCTCGCAGGCTTGGCTGCTACAGTTCACCGTAAGTCACGGATTCCTTTCATTCACAATCATCCGATCTACAAAGCAACAGAGCTGTTGACTATAATCTTCCTTTACAGCCTGATAAGCTAGACGATGCCACCGACGAATACTCGGTGCGGCGGAGCATGGAGGCGTACCTGTTATGGTTATTCGGGTGGGTGATGTTCACCAGCGCTCACGGGCACGCGGTGGACAAGGGACTGATCCACTACGCTCGTGCGATCGCCGACAGCGAGGACGGCCGCGTACGCAGTGGAGTTGGGGATCTGCTGTGCTAGCGGCGACGTACCGTGCTCTTTGTGACGCGTGCACAAAGACGTCCAGGTGCGATTATCGCCGGTTGCCCTCTCCTTCTGCGCTATGGGCGGCCGAGCGATTCGCGATAGGCGTCCTCTGATTCAGCACTCTTCCTACGAGGGCGGCCCTGGAGGCTTGTACGAGCAGTGGCCCGAGAACCGTCCGACTATGGGGACCATATGGTGTCGCCGTGAGGTACAAAATGTGAAATTCTATGTTTACCACTTATGCGCAAACACTAACGTGTAAGCTTTTCCTATTTTGCAGCGTCGTTACGCCCACAGGCAGGTGTTAACACCAAAATTTGGTACGGTTCATTACCATGTTCGGTTAAGGAAAGAAGCCATATTAGCCGATGGGAGCTAATCCAAAAGAAGCCGGATTCAGGAAGGAATCGTGAAGACCACGACATGGCAGTTAATTACCTTATCTATTAATTAGGTAGTTTCAATATTTTTTAGGAAACCTGATCTCGTGTCTGATCAGGGCTTGTGATTTTCCTTTTATAGATAGGAAATCCTGTTTCGTATCTATTAGGACCTGTAACAATCTCGGGGTATAAATATGTATGCCGGGTACGTTGTAAATCATCTTCGATCAATCAAATTCGGCGGCATCGCCACCCTATTCGACGGGTTCTTTGCTTTCTCGCGAGCCGGGCTGCATCGATTAGGGTCCGAACTCCTGCGAGAAGGGTAAGACTCGTCACCCCTTACCAGGTGTATTACTTTGTCTACGGCTGCATCAGTTAAGTTTGATCTCTTAGGCCGAGTTGATATACCACATCAGCGTGTATAGTTTTCATATCGGTTTACTGGGATAGTTTATGTCAGTTTGTGCTACAGTCGGTTGGTCCGACCTACTAAACTGAGCGATAAGTTGTTCCTGCTAGGCCGATGGTTTCTGTGCAAAGCGTCTTATCGGAATGTATAGCCGATAAGTTTCATATACATCATTGCATTAGATCTATCGGCTCATCGAGGTTCTTTTATGTTATTAATCTGTGTTGCATCGGTTGGGTCCGACTTATTAGATTGATAGTGATAGATTTATCCTTGTTGAGTCGACAGGTTTTATGCGATGTATTACCGGAGTGCTTTAGCCGGTAAGTTATCTTTTAAAGCCGACTGCATTGTGCTATTGATTATTATTCTGCTTATCTACTTTATCATCGCTCCTAGCCGATGTCCATGTGTTACTATTGGCAGTCGGCTGGCTTATCAATTGCTTATCATTTATGTTACCTGTCCATGACATCATCGGCTTCCAGTCGATGTTCAATTACTTTGGTCAATATCAGTTATCGGCCAATGACACGTATTATATTTATCCTCTCTATCATCGGCTTTCCGGCCGATGCACATATTATATTGGCAGTCGGCTAGCTTATTGTTTGTTTATATTATCATCTACTCTATCATCGGCTCCTTAGCCGATGGCTGGTTTATTATCTGTTTGTAGTATCATCCATGCTACCATCGGCTTCCTGGCCGATGTGCAAGTGCTACTGGTAGTCGGGCAAGTACCCGGGAACGGGCACGAGCGAGGCCCGGGCGCGGACACGACAAGGACTGGGCGCGGGCACGACCAAGGACCCGGGCACGAGCACAGAGAGTACCCGGGCACGGGCACGACAAAGGGCCCTGCGCGGGCACGAGTGACGACTCGGGCGCAGGCACGAGCAAGGGCCCGAGCACGGATGCTTGTTTACTTTATCACCGGCCGATTATCACTTCGGCAATCGGCTGGTTTACTATTCACTTATATCATCATCGGCTTCTAGCCGATGTGCAAGTTACTATTGGCTATCGGCTGACAGGATTATTACTGGCCGATCGGTTTACTGATCTAACTTTTTTCTCCTTGTCAATTGCGGGGTCAAATTGACTAGCACGCTTGCGAACCTCAAATATTTTAGGACCTACACTGGAGCTAAGCAGATCTCCCAGGCCTTCGCGTGTCTCCAAGGCGCCGAACGGCCCCGGCGGTTTTCGGCGTCAACAGCAGGTTAGGAGGGCCTACTCCGAATTCGTTATGGAGTTCGACCGCCTGTTGCCCAGCGACGTCGTTTGGGAGCCGTATAGTCTGCAGGCCATCACGGCCTGTGCACCGCTCGGACTCTCCACTCTTTGCACGCGCGACCAAGCGTACTGGATGACGACAGTGCCATTGGTGTTTGACATCTTCATCGAGCCCCACTCTCCGCAGCGCGTGATGCGACAGTTCGGACTACGTCAGCACTCCCCTGTGCCCGTGGAGATCGTTGTGCCGCGCGATGTGCACCAGTTAGTATAACTACAATCTTTGTTTAGTATTGCAACTATTTAATGTAGTCTAATGCACTCTCTATAAATAGATATAATCGTAGGGGACAGGCAGCCGGCATTCAGTGGTATCCTCGACTACAGAAGTACGTGGAGGACTGGTTGTTGGCGATGGAGGAGGTGATCGACGAGATACATCCACACACTGAGGAGACCTACCTAGCATACCTCACGTGGTACCAGGCCCGTACCCGCACACGCGTAACATTCACCCCAGATGATCCACAGCCACACGTCGCCGCTACGATGGACACGTATCCTAGACACGTGACCAGGACTACTTCCGCGCGGTACGTCATATTATCTTTGCACTTTACTATTCCCTTTGTACGTATCCATGGTTCTAACACATATTCATGTCATATTTGAAATAGGCCGACGCAGCGCGACAAGTTCAGGATGATGTAAACGCGGCGTTCGGACAGTTGGACAGTGGGATCGTGTTGAATGCTGATGAGCAGAGGACGACCTTCGGGAGGATTCGTCAGGCAATGCTCACAGTGATTCGTGCGCTCACTTGTCGTGCGGTCGATGCAGTACCTCCCGTAGTTGTACAGCAGCAACAGCCACGGCCAGCAGGAACAGGAGCAGGAGCAGGAGTGCGACCGCATGGTTCCAGTCAGCCATCTGGCCTCTCCAGAGGTAAATTCGACTAACCATCGGTTCATAATATGTTTCCTTCTACGACATGTACCGTTGTACATAAATATGCTTCCCTGCAGCTTTCGCTACACCGTACCTGCATCCCTCTGGAGCTAGCACGTCGACGCATGGAGTGTACCACACACGACCACACGCGCAGCTGGGCTTGACAACTGCCCCACGGGCCACCACAGGAAGTCCTTTAGGTTATATCAAAGTTTATTTTTGCATTGCAAAATTTTGGTTTACAATTATCAATATTTTGGTGTACAGGGTTCCACTCTACAGTGCCGGGGATGTTTACTAGCGCTGACTCCTCCATGCAGGGCGTACGCAGCAGCGGTTGGGCACCGGATCCTTTCGAGAGGGACAACTTGGAGGACTCGGGCGAGGAGATCCAGGAGATACTAGCAGCCTCGTAGGTCGCAGGAGCTCCGCCACCACAGACACAGTACCCACCAGCTGCCACACCCGTGCAGACGACCCGCGCTGGCCGTGCCGTACCACCAGACCGGCTGACGTACTCCCAGGGCCAGGTGTGAGCGCAGGGTAGGAAGACAAAGAGAGATAGAGGTTACGGTCAGGACCCGTAGTACGTTGTATCAGTGATAGTTTGTTTGTTGTATATCATGTTTTATTAATTCTACGTATACTGAAGAAACCCATTTACTTCATTTACGCTCGTCGATCAAACGATGTGCTCCTCACGATCTATGTTTGTGACGAAACTGATCAAAAACATGAATTTTCGAGTTTCAATTTCACGGTGAAAGTACATTCCGAGCGGTGACAACCGAACACACATTAATTGCTTACGAACATAATGAAATTATCTATCCAAAGAGTACAAACGGCACATCAAACGTTTCTAATTATCGTTATTACATGCCTTAGGGAATTTTAAACAGATAACCAACTAGAGATGCAACTACTGTATGCAACGTGGGTACTTCTCCTTCCTCGCCGCCTCCGGCCCAGCTTCCTTTGCACGTCGTGCCCTCTCCCGCTTCCTCTCCCTATCTGCCTCACGAGCTTCCTTCTCCTGCCACTCCTTCTCCTCCTTCCCCTTCTGCTCAGCCTCCCACTTTTCTTCTGCCGCCCAAAGACATTCGAGGTGGTCCCTGTGCCATTCCTGCGACATGAGAAGATACCGTGCATCCTGTGGACGGATCTCCGTATCTATCCACTGCACAAAGTCGCACAGAGGCGGAGGAGGCTTCGGTGCCTTGACATATACAAATTTGTTAGCTCAAAGGTTCAAATATTTCGTAGTACAAAATAATTCGTATTACCTCCACTAGTTTCTTCGCCTTCCCCTTCTTCCCTTGTGGTTTCGGCTTCTCCGAGGAGTAGGCGTAATTTGCACACATCCAATACCTTTGTCGGTATGTATAATCCTTCTCACTTATTGCAACATTGCAATTATCTCCACACCAACACATCGGCGGAGGCTCGTCAATCGGAGGTCGTAGATAAATGGACATACTGAATGCATCCATAGCAACCTACATTATAACCAAATAAGCGCAAGTTATAACTCACTAAGCCAAAAATATCTTATACAACTACTTACCTAGGGTATACTACACATGACTACAAAAAATAAAATACCATCGTCCATATTTCCATCTCCCGAGCGTTTCTCAAACTAGTGCTACTCATCTAGTAAAAAAGCTAACTTCTCTCATGCGCTCTATCAATGTCCTTAGCCGTTATGCTCAACTACAATAGATCTACACTCTATGAAACAAACCTGACATTTATTTATCTGTGAAAAAATTGGTCTAATACTACACATATTACATTATTTGATGAATATAAATAGAAATTGCAAAGAGACATCAAATATTACCTGCAGACGAATCCGTAAACCAACAGGGCTTTGGCGCTTCCGTTGTCATTCACTCTCACTTCTCTCTTTTTTTCCTGTGATTTGTGTGAATTTTATAACATTTTTGGAGTCTGGGAGGGGGTTTTATACCGGAGAAGCTAAAAACCGCCCTCTGAGAGGACGGCAAGGGGGGGCGCCTGCAAAAATCCGGCCGGGGGGCTGGTCCGGCCAACGGCCGTCAGCCAAGTCATCAAATCGCCCTCTGGAAGGACGATTTATAAAAAACGGACTCCCAAAGGGCGGTAGGAGTATATTTTTGTAAATTTTTGAAATGAAAATGTAGTTTTGTAAATATTTTATTAAATAAATAAAAAAATTCCGAATCTTGATGTCCAGCTTACCATCTGGGTACAAACTTAAATGGGCCGGAAGCCATTCTCCATCAGATGCGACCCAAGTAAGTTAGAGAAGGCCCACACTAGTCTCCGGCCTACAAAGTAGTAGTATTCGGCCCAAATAGAAGTGGGCCCAGCTACCGATCCTTCCACGCGGGCAAACCAGGTGTAACGGATATAGAAGGGCCACTTGGCAGTGTCGGCCCAAATGCAAGTAGAGGGCTGGCCAATTTAGCACATGAACTTACTGGTTTAAGAAAAGAAGCTTCTAGATGATAGTTTTAAAAGGGAAATCAGGTGTCTGGTTGGTATTTGAATATATAGAAAATGGAATTAGATTCATGAATATAAATTAGGAGTACAGTAGCCAACCACTAGATACGCTTAATTAGTTAATCTTTTGTACTCCATGGATTATTCGAATTATTAGTATCTTCTCTGGTATCTCAATCAAAATGGTTGTGCAGGAAATTCAGTTGCCTTTCTCAGTAGCACTACCAATTTGGTAATTAAATTGTTAGTGACTTAATTAGCATTCCATATACACTTATTGCTTAATTAGTTCGTCCCAATTCGCGTTGTTAGATTCTCAACGTGGTATATCTTCCATGGATCAATTTCTCGGCGATATCTTGTGAGATGTCACCATCTCGGACAATCCCATTGTTTTTTCAACCATTCCTTCAAATTTAGTTGAACCATGTGCAATCTGCATAAAATTCAATTAAAATTTTGTTTAGAATTTGAATCTCTCTCGAGATTTCGCCCAATATTTTGAAGAGGGATGAGAAAAAAAATGATAGATACATCTAATGGACAAAATGAACAGGTAGATGATATTGATCACTAACATTTTTATTCAGTTTAATTTGCACATTTGATTTGACTAACACAAGAGCTTGTGCTAATTGTTAGCCCGAACCAACGAAATGGATCATTACAAGAACAAATTAAAGGAAGCAAATAATTACAAATTAGCTGAACACGTGTCCGCCGCCGCCCAAGAAGCTGAATCCGTCGCCATGGCCGCCGTCGAGGTAGTACTCCCCAAGCAGCACTGCCAAGAAGCCGTCGTCGTCGCTGCCGCCGACGTGGCCCCTCGCCGTCTCCGCTGCAGCATCCCGGTGGCCAGCGTTGTCCACGAGAACGGCGCCGCCGCCCGTCGACGTCGCCGCGGGCGCTTCGACGACGGTTGCGGCGGCAATGTGGGTGGCAGCAGCAGGAGTCGGCCGGTCGTCGTGAGAGAAGGTGTTGAACGCTGCAGGAGGCTGTCGACTCCAGTCGGCCTCGCCGCGGCGGTGTCCTGTCGCCGCCGCCGCCGTCGACGACGACTCCGTCTGCCGGAGCTTCTTGCGCAGCCGCGCGTTCCAGAAGTTCTTGATCTCGTTGTCCGACCTCCCCGGCAGCCTCGCCGCGATCTGGGACCAGCTGCACGGATGAACTCCATTGAGCAAATTGCTCCATCCGATGATTAATCGAACAATTAAGATAATATAACGAAGCGATTAATCAGCTACCTGTTTCCGAGCTTGTCGTGGAGAGCCAAGATGAGCTCCTCCTCCTGCTGGGAGAAGCGGCCGCGCTTGAGGTCGGGGCGCAGGTAGTTCATCCACCGGAGCCGGCAGCTCTTGCCGCAGCGCTGCAGCCCGGCGAGGTCGGGGACTGAGCTCCAGCAGCTGACGCCGAATCGCGCTATGTGTGTGGCCAGCCGCTCGTCCTCCTCCGGCGACCACAGCCCTTTCCTCAGCTTCTTCTTCTTCTCCGAGCAGCAACCACCATGCTGCTGCGACGGCGGCGGCGGCATCACTGGTCTCCCCATCAGCTCAGCTCAGGCCGACCAGTTCTTGACGAGATCAATCAACTGCTACTGAATCTTGCAATTGACGGCAGGGTAGCTCAGTTCACATCACATGCTGCATATATGGAGTAGCTTAATTAGCTAGTTAATTCGACGCCATTGATAGCTGTTGAGAGGATCTCTGAATGTGTCATAGTTAATGGTGTAACTGGGAGGTTTAAAACTGGCATTATTGCCTGTAAAGGTATCGATGAATCATGATTAGTAAGGTTGATTGCTGGTGTCATAGCAAAAGCTTTTGGCCTCAACAACCACTCGTGTCTCTAGCTGCGTCCATTCTAATCATCGGAGATGACGAGCTGCTTTATCCATGGATGCATGCACGGTGAGAAACGAATTCATTGGGTATGAGCCTGAGTCTTGTCTATATCTCCTTTTCTTTTGGATTCATTGTGAGGAAAAAATTCTATTTGACTGGATTTGAAAAAAACAAAGAGAGACCTATTCAAAAGTTAAAGAGACAGACGAGAAATGGCTAGCCAGTCGGTGTTGCAATGCCGGCTAGCTAGCTGTATGCATGCATGCATTCTGAAGTACGAATTACGGGAAAATCTTGCCCGTTGTGCAAATGCATTGGCCTCCGTACGTCATCATTCCTGATTTTCAATGTACAAATAATGTGCTGGAATATTATACATGTTGCTAGCTAGGGCTCTTCTTCTATTGTAGGGCCGTTATTTACCTAACCCCATAGATTGATGTGAAACAGCAGCCGACACTCTTGACTCCTGATACTATCATCCACTTGTTTTCCGGCCGGGACACCAAACTGTAGTGAATAACTAATTTCAATCAGCTATTGTCCATGACTCCATTACTCCATACATGTATTATCAATCTACATTCCACCATTTTGCTCTAATTCTGGTGTACTCTCTCTAGAAACAAAGAGACATTTTAAAGGAAAAAGCTATACATATAATATTTTTCTTACTAAATTGTTATGAACGCCGATATGGCATGCTGTAAGTAAACGTAATATTTTTAACTTCTATCTAGTTAAATCGAATGATTGAGAGCTTTGTTTGTAAGAAAAATTTAGTACGTGTAGCAGTGCTCTTTATAAAATGTCTATATCTTTTTGCAGCATATACTTTTGTTGAGGTACTTTTGTGTCTACCTTAAGATGAGTAGATCATTTTGCAGTGTGACATTTTTTTGTATATGCTTGTGTTTGGTTGGGTGGATGAGATTGGATGGGAGATGGCCACCAGGATTTTTGTAGCGTTTGGTTCGCAGGCGAGGAATGGATGAGGCGGCCATCCTAAGAATATTCGCCAAAGATGTTGGATGGGTGGATCTGGCCAAATTAGTCGGATGAGCTCATCCACCTTCTCCAATCATTAGTCCTAATTAGTTATAATTGGCACATATTTTTGTTAATTAGTGATTACAATGTCAAGAACTCAAGATTAGTGCTAATTAAGGATAATTAGTATATTTTATTGTTATTTAGTATTAGTTATGATAAGATTAGTGATAATTAACATATTTTGTTATTGATTAATAATTTACCATTCTCATTCTGTCCACCCTCATCCATCCAACCAAATAAAAAATTAACGCATTCCATCCACCCAACCAAACAACTAGCATAGATCATCCTATCCAATAAAACATGGATGGCCATATCTAATCCAACCTCGCCCTTGAATGAAACACACCCTAAATTGTGCCACTACCATGTCAAGCTATAGTGAAAGAAAAGAAGTTTTGCATATGTAGTAAATCCTCGAATTCGAGACTATTGAGAAAATCAATCTTATATGCAGCTCCATCCGTCTTATATTATAGCTACTTCTATCTTTTTTTTAAGAGATTAAGGAATGTGGTAAAATTAAATGAGTTGTGGTTGTAATTGGTAATTAAGATGGGAAAGTAGGTGGAGAAGTAGTTATATTATGAGATAAAATTTAAATACTAGAGGTAGCTATAATAAGGGACAGAGATAGTAGTAAATACACTAATCACATCTCAACAATTTGCATTGACTTACGACTTGTTTGTATGAGTCCTGTAATATAGTTATATACATTAACCACCCAAAAATTACCTCTAGGGAGGTTAAAACGTCTCAAGAAAATGCTTAATTAATATACACGAGGCAAATTATTGAGTGTTTAAAAGGATGTCTCACAAGATAGTTTAGCAAATAAATCTAAAACTTCTTAAAACCACTCTCTCTAGCCAAATATATTTGACATTTCGAGAACTAAACTCAGTTCTCCCCAGTGTCAAATAAATTAGACCGGAGGGAGTATCTCTAAAATGTCTCCCAGTACATAAAGTATTATAGGAGATTTTCAAAATGTCTCTATACCACGGAACTCTCAATTTTAAATATAATTTGAAAATTATCTTTAGACAAATATTTCAACGTTAATTAGGTTTTTATTGTAGTAGAACTCAAAGGTAAGGAGTGAAGAAGCAATTAGCTAGTACTGCTCCCTCCGTCCCAAAATATAGTTACCTTTAGATTTAATTTTTTATAAATATAACTACCTAGGACATATATAAAAGGTGATTTTTACCCCATTATTTTCTATGCTACCCCTGATGTAACGCCCTGGTTCTCGGGCCCTTAAAAACTATTTTAGTAAAAATCCTAATTTCAAAAAATTTTGGCTTTTTGCGTGTGCTTAAGGACTAAGTGCCATGGATCTCAGTCTGAACCTCCTTGAAACCCTAAAAACCTCGGTCCCAAACCCTCTCCAGATTCCGAGACTCGAATTTTACAATTCGACTGTCTCTCTAAATTTCCTCGAAAACTTCAAAATCAAATACCTCCCGAAAATTCTCTGTACTCGGGTTCGAATTTTGTAATTCAAAGCCTTCAAATAAAACCCTTCGAAAGTCACCTTTGAAGCACTCCGACAAAATCTCCTTATTTTTGTTCCTATCGAAAAACCCTAAATTCCATCGAGAACCCCCTTTCCGAAATTTGCCAATTTATCTATTTCTAAAAACCCTCAAATCCCAAAAATTAAATTAAATTCTAAAATTCCCTTGATGTCCTCCAATTCTAATCCTTTGCAAATTCCCAAAATATCCTTGAGAATCAAGTCCCAATTTTAAATCAAACCTGCAATTAAATCTCCAAATTATCCCTTCAAAAACTCTCTCTCTAAACATCTCTTTCATATATATAAAAACCAGAGTCCGTCTGCAAAAATTCTCTTGATTTAATTCCCGAGAAAATCAAACACCAAAATTCCAAAAATTAATACCTTTTTCAATCCTCCAAAATCCCCCTCAATTTCTTAAATATATATATATATATATATATATATATATATATATATATATATATATATATATATATATATCCAGATAAAATATCTCAACCAGTACAAGTCCTCTCCATAAAATCTCCAGAATTTTATGGGCCCCAAAAATCAAATTTTGGATTGAATCCCTATTAGAAATTAGCAAAAAATCTCTCAAATAATTTCTAGAAAAAAATAAAAGGCACACTGTTTCCGTAGACCGTTTCCTCTCCCTCCCCTCGGCCCACTCGGTCTCTGCCGCAACCCAGCCGATTTCCCTCCCGCTGACGACCAGGCCTCACCGGTGAGACGCGTGGCAAGCACCACCCGCACAAGCCCCGGCCTCGCACCCCCCTCCCCCGCGCGCACGCGCTTGCGCTGTTAGGCGGGCCCCCACTGTCAGCCACTCTCTGTCCGAGCGCCGCGGACACGGTCTACCCGACACGCAGGCCCCGCATGTAAGGCCTGTCTTCCTCCTCGCCTCCTTCGTCTTCACTCTCTGTCTCCTCTTTTCTCTCTCTTCTCTCGATCCTTCTTCTCTCTCCCCGACACCATATGGCCCTCGCCATTCCTCCCTGTCCCGGCCAGGGCAAGCACGCTCTCCTCTTCGTCAACCCCATGGGACCCAAGCCCGGCACAAAACACGGCCGCCATGCTCCCCGCCGTCCCGTCCTGTCCAAGCTATCTCACGGCGCCCCAAGGTCAAAAAGCCAGCCGAAACTGAAGCTTTTCTTACCAATGAGGTCAGAAACCGCGCGCGCCAAGCCTCGTCTCATCCTGTCGCCATCTCCTCTGCCTCCTCATCTTCTCCCTGGTGAACGCACGGCCCAGTGATGACACCAGCCATAGTACGCGCCGTGGACAGAGCTCCCAATGCGTCGCGTCATCCCTGCCAGCCGCGCCATGCCACCTCTCCACCACCTCTGTCCGTTGTCGCGATGCGCCGCCTCCCACCTATAAATCCTCTGCACCACCGCGCCATCGCCCCCAAGCTCGAGCTCTCTCTCTCCGCCGCCGCCATTGATCTTTCAACCACACCCCAATCTGCCTCCCCCGAGCCCAATCAACCAAACAAACCACACCACCGAGCTCCCCAGTGCCTCGCGGCTCCGCCCGTGCCCTCAATTCCATCCAAGCGCTGCTGAGGGGCAAACGCCCAAATCGGGCGCCGCCGCCCCACCATTGCCGTGCTTCAGAGCTCGCGATTACACAAGGAAAGAGCTCGATTCCTCCCTCCTATCTCCTCTCCGCGGGACACCGCATCTAGGCCTGCCTATCCCGAGCCCCTCCTAGCCACTCCGCCGCTCCCTGGTCACCGGCAACGACAAACAGCCTCGCCCGCGCCCTTGTCTGTCGTCGCCCGCCGCTGTCGACCACCCCAGCCTCAATCCGAGCCGCTCAGAGTATTCCTCATTCCCTTCGCTTTCCATTCATGTGCCTCGCTCCTCCTCCCTCGCCGGCGTCCTCTCGGCGGCCGATGGTCGTCGATCACCGGCCGTCTCCTGTACCCCGTCCGGCACCTCTCTCTCTCTCTTGGCACTGACATGTGGGCCCGCTCCATTAACCTCTCCCGAACACTGACAAGTAGGCCCCATCCCTTTAAGTGCATAGTAATCCCCACTGGTCTATGGGCCCAGCCCCATTAACAAATTTAATTAATTAAACACTATTTGCAAATATGATCCACTGACATATGGGCCCATAGGATGAATGCACAGTGATCACACAATCCTCTTCTATCACAGTGACATGTGGGCTCCCTTTCATCCAACTATCTCTCTCCTCCCTATGACAAGTGGGCCACCACCCCCAGTCCCTCTCTCTCCTCTGCCCCTTACACATGGGCCCCACCTGTTAGCCAAGGGAACCTTCCCTTGGCATATTCTTTTTCAAATCAAATAATTTATTTTTTAATTTCAGAAAAATCCATTAAACTTCTAAAATTCATATCTTCCAAACCGTAACTCCGATTGAGCCCGTTTAAGTCTCTAAATTTTTCTAAAAATAAGATCTACCTCATCCGAGCATCTCACAATGTGACCACACGGGTGGAATGGGACACCCCTGGCTAAGTAATTATTGTTCCCAGAATGGTTTTCGGTTGCTAATAAATGTGGGAGCGGTTGGGTGCCAAGAGGGTGATATACTCCCGTCCCTGAGTACAGGAAATGAGTTCCTGGTATTTGGTTGAGAGAGAGAACTCATTTATAGGGCAACGTGCTATCCTGGGAAGGCTCTAGAAAGGCCTTGTCGCGAACCTCCCTACCTGATCAGTGTGGAAGTAAGCTCGCGTCGTGTGGGTAAAGCGTGCACTCTTTGCAAAGGTCTCTCTATAATCTGTTTGAACAGCCGTGCCCACGGTTACGGGCGAATGTAAGGTGATTCCTTTAGCGTAGATTTGATTTTATAAATATCTGTGCAATTATTTTGCGGGTTGGGAATCGTTACCAGAATCGGCCTCAGTGGCTGATGGATGACCTGAGTGGTCTGAAACGGGGTTGTATGACCCAGGATGTCAGATGACATCATAGTTTAGGCTTCCTGAGTGGAAGCGGGTAATGAAATGAGTTGAGTTGTGAAAGGCTCGAGGAGCCACTGAGATGAGATATGAAATGAAATCCTGGATAGGACGAAAGTGAAAGAAAAATAATAGAGGAGAAATGAGATTACGTCCTAGAGTGGACGCAATTGAAAATAAAGTAATAGATGAGGATATAGTGGAAAGTTGCTTGAAGGCAGATCCACTGAACCGCTGTCGCGATCTGATAGGCGGTATAAGTATACCTAAGATCAATTAAAGTTTGATTCGTCCACTCGAGTTGTTGAAAAGCAATTCGTGGACAGAATCGAGGCAAGAGCCTCCTTCCAGTCACATTGAGATAACTCACACTTAGGTTTTTCAAAATATTTTCAAATAAAAATATTTACGAAATAAACCCCAGCCTATCTTTGATAGCCTGCATAACTCACGTTTTCCGTGACTTGCTGAGTACGTAAGTACTCAATCTATTCCTTTTCTCCCCTCATTCAGGAAGAGTGAAGTTGAAGTGAAGATTAGGGTTCCTTCCTAATTCCAAACCGTTGCTTGTGGATTGGGTTCTTGCTGCGCTGTCGTTCCGCTGCTGCTGTTCTGTTTGCAAGTTGTTGCTCAGGGCTTGCCTGAAGTCGCAACTTATTAAGGTATAATGTGTGTGTGTGTATATATATATAGCTAATTGCTGTGGTACATCTCCGTTGACCACAGGTACCAGCAAGGTTTCCTGGGACTAGTACCAGCATCGCGGTTCCGTGGGAGTTGGTTCACACCAATCTCCTGCGGCGCTTTCTCTCTGATATCACTATAGGTGGTGCCAGGGGTGGGGGCGCTACACCTGATAGGCCCCATCACCTCTACCCTATCCATGCTATGCTTAATCCCCATCATCAGACTATGCATTAATGAGGAGTATTTTAGACTTTTCATTATAATCCTTAATTCCTCTAAAACCCTCTTAGGTAGCTATATTTTAGGAAGAAGAGAGTAACTGATTAGAACTCTCAATGCTCTAATCATGCGAGTAGTAAGGTGGAGCTTAATTGATAATGGCTAATCAAATCAAGTTAATCCATGTTTTCCTACTGCTCTACCACATGGATCATTAGATTCCAATTAATTATCTTACTCCAAATCACCAATTTGTGCTCTTAATTAGCCCAATAATTAATCATCGACCTCCCCCCTTAAAAAGTGTTCTTGATGGGACATAATATAAATATAGATCGATCAATATTATTGCACGCCGCATGCAGGAATCCTTTGGCGCATCTATCTCTTTCTTCCTATGCATTGAAGCTTTAATTAGGACAATTCATCCAGAATTAGTCGTCAATTATCAAGATGGTCATGGGATTAATGACCATAGATTAGCCGATTAATTAAACAAACAACTCTACCAAAACTGAACTTTTGTGATGTCTGTACTATACGCGCAACAGGGGCATGCAGCAGCATGAGACAAAGTTCACGCATGTCAGCCATTCGCTGTCTTAGCTTAATAATTAACTTTTGGCCATGTTGGGTATAACAATAATAGATATAATAAAAAGTAATAGTAATATAGTTTCGAATTGGTTAATCACACACCAGATCCAGCACACTACAGGCAGCAGCTGATGCATGCATGCGTAAGGGGCATTACATAATTAATTTGGTCGTGCAAGTTGATTGATTAATCTTTCTAATTCTGATTGGGTAGCTATGGACTGCCTCGTGATCTTGTCATTTTAGTAGTATACCTTGTCATGCACGCATACTTGTCTAAGGTAATTGTACAGCCTTCATATGTTAGATTAGTGCATATAAAAACATTGGCCGCCACACATTTGTCCTATATGTGTCTCTCTCTGTCTCTGTCTCTCTCTCTCTCTCTCCATGCATAATGCTGCAGAACTGGTTAACTAATTAAACAGGCGTGTGAATTCATTATTGAAGAAACAAGAGTGGTTAGTTTTTAAACGGGTATTCTTCGAAAAATAGTTTTAAATCAAGGCAGTTTTTGTCCTTCCTGGATAGGACTTCTGCTCATCTGGAATACAATTAGTGATAGTAGTATCCTTGCCTCCATTTAAGGACAGAGGGATGGAGTTATTTTATACACTCTCTTTTTCTGGATAGTGGAATATTCCATTGAATCAATAAACACATCTGACCTCAATCTGCACCAACTAAGAGCGCACACAACCAAAAAAGAAAAGAAAGGCCAACAAATAGACAATGCGAATATACTATACAACATCTATCTATCCATTATATTATAAAGATAGTTAAAAAGAAGCCATCATGTTCGCTCTAGAGATCTAGAAGTTACCACATTAATTGGAAAACAAATAAAATCTATGCCATTAGATCTTGGTGGAACCAAATTACAATGGTGTAGATTAATAGCAATAGTTGTATACGAAATACAATTGTATCTATAAAGGCAGAAGGTAAGAGTTGTATATTAAATCCAAATCTATTTTTAATATCTATTATATTCAAAATCTAAGTGCATATATGGAAGAAAAAAGTCCATTTTACACCCTAAACTATTTTATTTGATCACTTAATCCTCTAAACTATTTTTTGGCTTATTTTATTTGCTAAACTATTGAGAATGGTTCACTTTACTCCCTAATAGCATTTCTCTTTTTTATTTTTCTTTATATAGCTGTAATTTAAGCTGGATTTTTTTAGAGCAATAGATGACACCATTATCAAAGCTCAAAAATATTTTCAAATTTTTTCATGATTGTTTGCTTGAACTTTAAATTTTTGAGTTTTTAAATCAGTTTTAGGTGCTTTCAACCTATCTAAACAGTGATAAAAAAAAATTCTAAACAAATGTTGAGACTTAGGTTGTAAAACATCTATCATCATCATACCAAATTTTAGTGCAAACTACGGCTTATATAGGGAGGGAAAAAAGGAGAAATACCGTTAGAGAGTAAAGTGAATCGTTTTCAATAGTTTGGGATGTAAAATGAGACAAAAAATAGTTTAGTGGGTTAAATGCTCTGGCAAAATAGCTCGAATGAGTAAAATGGATTTTATAGAAGCTAAGAGTTATATATCAAATCTAATTTAACTAGCACACACAAAACTTGCGTGGAAAATTCTCCTAGTTACTGCAACATGCTATACTACAGCAAGGAAGAAAACGTAAGGACTAAGGGAGTATTTGAAGGTGAGAGAAAAGAAAGAACAAGATCATGCAAAATGAGATAGGTCATTAGCATATGATTAATTGGGTTTTAATTATTATAAACTTAAAAAATTAATTTATTTGATTTTTTAAAGTAACCTTTATATAGAAAATTTTTATAAAAAATACACCGTTTAGCAGTTCAGGAAACGTGCTCATAAAAAATGAGGGAGTTTTCTCTCCCTTCCCTCACCTTCAAACACTGCATAAACAACAATCTCTAGAAAAACTTCTTCAAGAAGGAATCGATGTTTGCCCGTTGATTTCGTCCAAACCAACCTTTGACCGGTTTTGGATTTTCATCTAGAAACAACTCTCAGGTAATACCTTCAGCAAGGAACCGATTAACAAATATTGATAGATGTTGTTAATCCAGATAACCAAATCAAGGCTTTCACTTGGAGATCATCTCCACCAGAATTCCATGCATTTCTTCACGACCAGAGAGAGCTCACGGATGGCAACGTATGCAATTTCATATTACACCCACTTAACCTAACCTTACTTGATCGGCCTTGTAAAATACTCATATGTTTGGGGAAGTGTTCTAAAACCTAGCTTAAACGCATGTGCCGCTACCCTTGAAATACCTATAAATAGTTATAAGAAAGTTTAAAACCATGTGGCTAAATATATAATGTAGTGGCATTTCCATGAAAATTTCCAGTCTGTACTGAATCTAATTTTTTTTAGCAATCCAGCTGTGATATTATTTTATATTGATAGGAGAAGTCGAGAAGATCACTGTACAAGTTAACTACAAGAACATAAACAGAACAGAATAAAAAATATGAAAACAAGCTTCGATGCAGGGAAGCAAGATCAGCAGAATGTTGCAAGAAGCCTCCTCTCAAAAGACCCCCTTATATATGCCCATGAATTGGATCTACATATCGAAAAAAGCAATATATATGGTTGTTTTTGTTCTTGATGTGCTTATCTTTTTTTTTTGCTGACTTTAAAGTTGAACTTTTTGTGTTATTCTACATCCATTTTTTTCAGAAATTTTCATAACTATTTGCATAACATTTGTGTAGGGGGATCTAAGGGGTATATGAGGAGGGGACATGCATTCTCCTTTTGGTTTCCTTATCTGGTTTAAAAACCCTGCTTATATTGAAAACATGTAAGCATCATAGACGGAAAACATGTAACAAGGCTAACAAATAATAGAGAGCTACAAACCTTCAGAAAAATAGTAGAGAGCTATGATACTTGTCTGATTTCATTTCCTAGCTAGCTATATAAGTGAAAGTGTTACTGGTGCAATGAAATTCAACTCATGCATGCATCTACATAGTATACATAGAGCTAGACAGACCTAGAGACTAATTGGACCTAGGTAGGTCCGAGCTTACCAGTTTATATGTTATAGACTTATAGACTAATAATTGAGATTTAATTCCAACTTCTAAGCTACTTCTTCCATCCAAAAAAAATTTCGGTTACGAATCTAAATATGGGCCATATCTAGATTACTAGACAGAAATTGGTTTTTTTTTTGGATGGATGGAGTAGACGTGTACCACAAACAAGACTTTGTGGAAAATCTTGTAGTGCTGATGCAATAGGTTATTGACCTGACCTGATGGCCGGCCTATGCATGAACCTTGTCTTCTGAAAGCATTTTGGCTCTCAGGGTGTATGCTTTCTGTCTCTTCCTACAGGAATCACCAACTTACAGTAGATGGAATAGTTAGGTCCTAGCTAATATATCCAACTGTCCAGCCCATTGTGACCTTAAAACTGACACCATGCATTTTGATCAGGGGTAGTAGCTGACAAACAGATAGCCAGCAAGTGTGGTCTTTTGGTACTATAGGGTCTGTATCTATGATCATCCATTGGATAATTTTTCAGATTTTTTGACTAGGAGGGAACCTATGTATAGCCAAGAGTCCTTTCAGGGTGGTTTAGTTGCAAACATTCAATAACACACTGTAGCTAGATAGACCAATTAGTTTACTGTTAGATTTTGTATACTTGTATGGTGTTTGCTTCTGTTTTTAGCTTCTTCTTGGTTTCCGTTAGCACGTTTCTCAAAACATAAAATAGTGTGTTTTTGTAAAAACTTTTTATATGAAAGTATCTTAAAAAAATCAAATAGATCTATTTTTCAAGTTTTAATAGTTAAAACTTAATTAATTATACGCTAATGATGTTTTTTGTTTTACGTACGGCTTATAAGCCAGCACAAAACACTCAATCGAACAGGCCCTTAGTTATGGGATCGAGTACTTCTAATCATTCGTGATTGTTTGCAATGAACTTACTGGATAGAACTAGCAACTCTCTAAGCTGTAGTACATAACTTTACCTCATTGATGTGATCTCCTACCAAGCTTTAGTGCTAGCTGTATCATATATCCTGCAGCCTGCATCACATAGATGGCTCATGGCTGCATAATTTCCTGCACTAGGCATACAAAAACAAAGAGACAAAGCATAAATCGATACTCATGACATGGTTCATTAAAAAATTAACATGCAGAAATATTAAAATCTCTTAATCGCCATGCTATTGGATTAGTACACTTATATAATTGAAGAAATGCCTACTTTTAAAAAAAAATAATATATCCCGTCCTTTTCAGAAACTAAAACCATGTGCCCTCTCTAGCTATTTAGTGTCACCTTAATTATGTTTTCAAGTGCCATCCCTGATCAATTAATGCCATGCATGCATATAGATGCTGGCTACCAAGTTGTAACTTGGTAGTAATGTTGCCGTAACAGTAGAGATGAGCAGTTCTGATGCTGGATTTATCTTTACCTTGACCAGTACTCCAAATTGCTAGGACAAGTACTTAATACAAGTTTTAGTACCAAATTAGGCATACCGACCTAGAATAGAAGTGCTATTTTCAGAGGAGCTAATCACATGTATATACATGATAAAAATACTCGGATTATAGAAGGCCAAACGGGCCGCCCGGCCCGGCCCGGCCCTAGCACGATAGTGGCACGGCACTATGCGGCACGGCACTATTAGGCACGGTGGCCTGATAGTGCCGTGCCGTGCCGGCACGTCGGGCCTATTTCTTGGCCCAGGCACGGCCCTACAGCCCTAAAACCGTGCCGTGCTGGCCCAATGGCCCGCCAGGTCCGCCGGGCTTAGTGCCAGTCTAGGCACTAAAGGCATCAACCACTCATTCAAGTTCAAAAATTTGAATTATTCAATAGAATTCACAGATTCAAAAAGTTCTCAACAGATTACATTACATCCAGAAATCATCAGTTACTTGAACAATCTCAACAAATCACATTACATCCAGAAATCATCAAATCATCCAGAAATCTACAGATCACAGATCACATCACAGACCACAAAAACAATGTTTTTTAAGTTTGAGCTGGTGCAATGGCTGCCTCATTAAAACCTATCTAGGTAAAACTCACACCTCGTGAGAAACCTAGATAGGAAAAAAGAGTACAGCCCAGCTCAATACAGTTCACCATTATTACAATACAGTTCCATCATAGATTACACATTTAAATCATGATCAAGATATAAGTTTCAAAACTATCTTCAAGTTCCTTGTCCTCCACCATGTGCTGTAGTCTTGCTGCTTCCAGCCTCCCAATCTTGATGCAGGAGAGCATCTCCACCATCTCAGGACTCAGCCGACGCCGCCGCTCCTCTATGATCCTGCCAGTTGTACTAAAAGCAGATTCTGAGATATGGTAGAAACAGGCACAGTCAAAACATCTTTAGCTAAAATTGAAAGAACTGGGTATGTAGTTTGTGCTCATGCCACCAATTCAAGATGTTGAAGCTATCATCATGGTGGTTGATAGTGTCACTGTCCAAGTAAGAAGAGAGTTCAGAACAACCAATACCAGTTGCTCCAATGCTTGCTGCATGCAGCAAGGCACTAGCAGAAGTTCTTCTAGATAGAGTAGGAATGGGGGGTGCAGAAAGAACTCAAAAGAAGTACCAGGACCAGGACCAAGTCCAAAGTCAGGTGTATCATCACCAGCACCCATCAGAAAAATATCATCCCAGGCACTTTTTTTCTTACCAGAACTAGAGGGCTGTGAAGGCCTTTGCAACTTAACTGCACCAAACTTGTCATCATACCTCTTAAAGATGGTAGAAAGTTGGCTCTTACCTCAGTGAAGTAAGCTGAATAATCAGTACTAGTAAATTAGATAATAACCTAAGCACATTGCTAAAACCTTTCAATTTAGCTCTAGGATCCAAGATAAATGCAACAGAAAAAGCAATGGAATGTCCCTCCAGTACTTAAGATAGTAGTTATTCATAGGCACAACCACATGTCTAAGCAATCTATCATTTTCATAAGTCTTTAGATGCTTAGATATCAGAATAAGATGATGCAACATTAGTGGAGATGTAGGATAATAGACACCCAGATAGTGAAACAGTTGAATCATAAAACAATCAAGAAATAATAAAACTTTCTCTGCAATGTACCAATGATCTTCTGTCAAAAGTAAAGGCTCATCTTCACCCCTGGGATAGTGAGTCTCAATGAACACACCAAAAGTCTGCTTGTAAGGGACTAGATGCTTAAGCATGAGGTATGTAGAGTTCCACCTCACATCCATGTCCAATCCAAACTTTCTTGGCCTCACATTAACAGCAATGCAATACCTCTTAAATGCAGCAATGCGCTGGTTAGAAGAGTTTAAAAAAGAAATTGCAGTTCTAAATGCTTCAAGGTATTTCTTAATCTCAGACAATGCAGACTTTACAATTAGGTTAATAATGTGACAAGCACAACGCTGATGCAAGAACAGATCACCAATATAAATAGACAGTGCAGGTGTAAGTTTGTCAATGGCATTAGTATTAGCAGATGCATTGTCTAAAGTAACAGAGATAACCTTTGCACATAAACTATACTCCTCAAGCACAGAAGTCACACGATCAGCAATGTTCTGACCAGAGTGGGATTCATCAATGAGCCTCATACCAATGATCCTCTTCTCTAATTGCCAATCAGAACTAATATAATGAGCAACCACACTAAGGTAGTCTTCCTTAGCATTACCAGACCAAATATCAGATGTAATAGCAACAGAAGAAATACTAGAGCTTAAAGACTCTATAAGCTTACCACGGCAATCATTAAAGTAATTCACAAAATCTCTAGTGGTGGTTTGCCTCGAGACAGAAACAAACCTAGGATTATGTGCAACCTTAATGTACTCCTCAAATGCATCAGATTCACCAAAACAGAGAGGAAGATCTAGTCTAGCAATCAAACGACAAAGCTGTGTACGTGCAACAGCAGGACCGTACTCCCAGTGATGAACATTACCATCTGAATCGAACTTAAGCAAAGACTGAGACACGCGAGACTTTTCCTTTCTTGCTTGGCATTTATCAACATGCCGCAAGAGATGGCCAGTGCCACCAGAGGATAAGGCAGAGTACTGATTGCCACAATGAATGCACTTGGCACCAACCCTTACTTTCTTACCGTTGATTACCTTGAAGATCTTCTCGAAATCATTCCAGGCTTCAGAGGTGGATGGACGGGTCCTCTTGTTGCCCCGTGCTCACGGTCTCTGGATCGGCCGGCCGCAGGAGCAGTTGCAGCACCAGCCCCATCATGCCAACAACGTCGTGGGATCGGCTGCGCTGCGACCGAACAGCTCATCCCGTCCATCGCCGCGGTCACTCTCATCATCTCCAGTCTGGCCCATCATCCGAAGATCATCGTTGATGGAGTGCCCTTGGTACTCGTCGGCGCCGTCCTGCTCGAGCCCGTCCATCGTGGAACCGGAGCACCAGAGGGGGTCCTCTGGTTCCTCAACGGCTGCGCGAGGTGGACGAACAACGGCTCCGGCCCGGCCCTCTGGTTCCTCAACGGCTGCGCGAACAAGAAGAAGAAAGAGAGGAAGTCAGGAAGAGCAAGAACTCATGACAGAAGAAACATGAACAGATCTAGGGTTAGGGTTTGGGGTCCGAACACTTACTTGTGAAACCGGAGCACCAGAAGCGCCGGCGAGGTCGACGAGTCACGGATCTAGGAGATGACGAGATGGAGACTAGGGATTAGGGACAGATTCGAGGATCTGTTCACCAGAGATTAGGAGAGGAAGAGAGGAAGTAGAGAGGGAGAAGACAAGAGGAGCTCTGGCAGAGTGTGCCGTGCCGGCCGGCAGCGGCGCAGAGGCGGAGAGCCGCCGCCGGAGATGGAGAAGACGGGAGGAGCTCTAGATCTAGAGCGGCGCGTGCGGAGCGAGCGAGGAGAGGCGAGAGGAGAGGCGGGAGGAGCTCTGGTGGAGTGTGCCGTGCCGGCCTGCGGCGACGCTAAGGCGGAGAGCGCCGCCGGCGAGGAGAAGACGGGAGGGGCTCTAGATCTAGAGCAGTGAGCGGCGGAGCGAGCGAGGAGGCGAGGCGACGCTAGGTTTAGGGGTCGGGACTTAGGAGGGGGAGCCGGTGGCGCCGGCATATATAGTCCGCCCCCCTCCCCCCCCCCCCCGGGCCCCCGGCCTCCAACGGCTAGCAAGCAGGCCAGGGCCGTTGGCAGGCCGGCCAACGGCTAGGCAGGCCAGGCTGGGGAGCCGGGCCACCATAGTGCCGGCCCAAAAATTGTGCCGTGCCCGGGCCGGCACTATGGGCCGAATTGGTGGCCCAGGCACTATCCGATGGATAGGGCCGGGCCGGCACGGCACTATTCATATCGGGCCGTGCCGTGTTCGGTCCAGGCTTTTTCGGGCCGTGCCTCGGGCCGCCCAATGGGCTTGGCCCATCTGGCCATCTATAACTCGGATACAAACAATTTATCACATGCTATACCGACCTAGAATTAATGCCTTTACAACAGCCAAGTACTAGTACTTGCGTGCAGTCTTGTTCATGCAGTACAGGCTCATGATGGACATGTTCATCACCAAATATACCAAGAACTACATGTACAGACACATGGTCATATGTATTAATGTACAACAGTTACTCATGGGATACCTTGACAAAACCTTGGTTACAAACACATAGAATAAGACTATGAGCTTAGCACAATGCCAACACAGGATTTGTTTGTCTAATGTATGTACGTACAGATACCCTGCTACAGGGTAGGGCACTGTGCAGTATTGGTCGATATAATTTTATATTACAAATATATGCATCTCCTATATATATGTGTGTGTGCATAGGCTCACTTAAGTAAGCTGTCTATTCTATAGCTGATCCAATCATCACATACTTAGTAAGTAAGCACCATCTAATCTTTCTCTGAATTCTCCATCGTCACAGAAGTCATAGTAAGTCAGCTGCTGGAGTACAGCTAGCTAGCTAGCTAGCTCGAGAATGGTGCGGAAGCCGACGAGTAGACACGGCGAGGCGGCCGACGGCGCGGCCGAGGAGAAGGAGAGGAAGGGGCTGTGGTCGCCGGAGGAGGACGAGCGGCTCTACACCCACATCACCCGCTGCGGCGTTTCCACCTGGAGCTCCGTCGCGCAGCTCGCAGGCAAGAACACAACTTACTCATGCATCCATAATCCAGCTTGAACTGACTGGTTTCTCAGCAACTAATTGCTAAAGATTGTAGGTCATTAATTTGATTTCTTGATCTGACATGGTTGGCATTGAATTGGATTTGCATTTGGGCAGGGCTGAGGCGGAGTGGCAAGAGCTGCAGGCTGAGATGGATGAATTACCTGCGGCCGGACCTGAAGAAGGAGCCCATCTCCGATCGAGAGGCGGAGACCATCATCTCCCTGCAGAAACTCCTCGGCAACAGGTATCAATTGAATTGAATTGAATACTGAAATCCATGCTCCGTTTCATGTTTAATCCGATTCTTTTGCCAAACTAGCTTCGAGCTAGTGATCGATCAGCGTTGATTTGATCATGGATGTGTGGGCTGCAGGTGGTCGGTGATCGCGGCGAAGATGCCGGGAAGGACGGACAACGAGATCAAGAACTACTGGAACTCCCGCATCAGGAAGCGCCAGACGGCCGCCGCCGCCGGCGGCCGAGCTAAAGGCGAGCCGACGGCGACCGAGGAGAAGGAACCGATGGCCAATGCGGCCACCGTGGCGGCGGCGGCATCGTCTCCTCTTCCTATCCCGGTGCGGCTCCCGGTGTTCGCGTGCCAACTGCTCGACGGAGGCCCCGCCACCACAGCCGGCACAGTACAGTCGCCGACCGCCACCGAGCAGCTGCCGAACGCCGGTTCATCAGAGAGCGAGGTGAGCGCGGGCAACGGCGGCGGCGAGGACTCCTCTCGGGACTACGGCTACTACGGCGATGGCGACATGGTCCACCTCCTGGCGCTCGATGACCTCGACTACCCTAGCGACTTGCTCATCGATATGCCCGGATTGCTGGATGCATGGGATTGCGAACTGTACCGTGCAGATTCTAGTAGCTCGATGAGTAATTGATGATCTGAGTGTGAGTAGCTAGTTAATTGATTACTAGCTCGGCCTGAATCAGCAGCTACCTAGCTGCCCTGAGTGATAAATACTTGTTCAAATTAAGTTGTTTTGTAATCCGGTGTAATGATGCTATATATTTGTTGAAATATGAATTTGCTAGAATTTTTTCGACACAAATTCTGCTCAGATAAGCTCTAAGCCTCTTTTTTCCAAGGAAACATCTGAAAAGAATAAGGAGTCCCTGCTTTGAAAAAAAGAGAGTTAACCAGTTTATAAGGGAAACTGAACTGATCGAGAGCCCTTACAATTAGACTGTTGATTTGTAACACCCCGCTTTCAGCGAGACGTTAAATGATATGTTTGCTAAAATCTACCTGTGAAAATTTCGATCTTGTGTGCTGCGTTGTATGTTGTGCTATGGATCTCAATTTAAAATCCTGTCCTTGATCTCGACAATCCACTCTCTCCAAAATCCTCTGTTCCAAAATAATTCGAATTGCCTTTATCAAACTTCTCTCCAAAACCCTAACGACGAGTTACCGATCTTCTCCTCTGTAAATCTCCGCTTCGTTTCCCATTCCGAAGATCCGATGTCGTAACCCTAAATATCCCCTTTTGAATCATCCCATAAATTCCTTTGCTTTCACTCTCCCTTGAAATCCACCTCATACACTCAATTCCGCCATCCTACCAAAATACATAGATGCATGCATATATACATACAACTTCCATACAAATATATGCATATATATATAAATATATACCTAGGCCTCCCTGCGTATACATACACATACATACCAGTGTATATACATGTATCAACCCTCCACAAAATTCCCTTGAGCTTCCCCAAAAAGATTCGACTTTAAATATTGCAATTCGGATTTAATCCCCCCCTTGAATCTCTCTTTGAATCCCTTGCAAAATCCTTGGAAAATCAAGTACAAACTTCTCTAAAAATACCAAATATTTTCCTTGAAATCCCTACCCTTGACTCCCAGAGAATTTCTAAATTCATATGTATACATTTAAATTCAAATCCCCTATGAAAGTCTCTCAAAATCTCTCCAAATAAATTCCAGAGAAAAAGAGAAACAATACTGTTCCTACCGGGCTGCCTCTCTTCCATTTCAGCCCAACTCTATACCTCTGGAGCCACATTGACCCAGCGCACTCCGGCTGATCTCTGCCACGTGTCCTAGGCATCGCGCGCCTGCCGTCGATTCCCCTGGCTGGCTCGCCAACTCGCGCTCCCCCACCGCGATCACGCCGCGTGTCTCCCAAGCCGCAGCACAGCCCCCCGATCTCTCTCTCTCTCACTGCCCGCTGTGAAGCCGTGACCGCTCATGGATTGCCCGCCGCACAGTGGCCGCGCGCAGCTGTTGATCCCGAACCGCTGTTCATCTTCCTCCTCGGAACGTCGTCCGCCTCTTCTCGGCCTTGCCTGCCTTCCGTTCGGAGAAATGCCTCCTGGTCTCCCGACGTCCCCTCGGCCCCACGTTGGTCGCCGCTACGCGCCACAGAGTGGACAGCCTCGCCGCCCCGTTTCCTACCTCTCTTTTTCCTTTTCGTCTCTCCCACGCCGCGCCGCTAGACGCCAGTTGGAGGACGACCACGTCATGCCGCGCCTCGGATGCCCTCGCGCCCCGCCCGGTTGCCGACTAGGAGGACGCCGCTATTGCCCCCACTACCCTAGGGCCGCCCTGTCCCCGCATCGTTCCAAACCCGCTCGCTCGAACGGGTAACTCCGACACCCCCTTTCCAGCGCCCCTTTTTTTTCTTTTCCTCTCCGGGCCGGGCAGAGCCTCCCCACCGCTCGGTCGCGCAAAGTTTTCAAAAGCCACCGTCTGATAGCCCACCATCACCACCCCTTGCATCCCGGCAGTCCATTCGAATTTGCCACCGCACAAGATTTCGTCGCCGCGCCATGTTCTTCCCGCCCCTCTCCCCTCAATTATTCGAGCACCAATTATTGGAGGCCGAAGCCTTAGCCGAGCTCTCCTCTTGTCTATAAAAGCCCTCCGAGAGCCCCCTCTCTTCCCTTCCTCGGTTCCGCTTCTCGGACGGAGCTCCGCCGCGTCGCCCTCCCCAAGTTCGGTCGCCGCCGCCGCCCGACCATCCCGAAGCACCCCTCGTCGGGTCGAGTCCCTGCACTGAGGCCACCGCTCCTCACCAACTCCGGTTCCCCTTCTCGTCCGGTCTCTGCTTGACCCGAGAACGCAAATCCCCAAGCTTCCCGCGGCGTCCTCCCAATCCTTCCTGAACGACATCGCCCCGTGCATCTCCTTCGTCGGTGAGCTAAGCCCTCTCGGACCCCCTCTGTTTCATTCACTCTCCGCCATAGACAAACGACCGAGAGTCACCATGGTCGCCACTCCTTTTTCCTCTCCTCTTCTGTCTTCGGTTCTCCAGCCATCACCGTCGTCTACCCCCGTTTCTCTCTCCCCGCCACCTCGGACCCTCGTCGTCAACCACTGTTGCCCGTCCTCGCCTCAATCCAACCCGCTCAATCGATTCACCGGCCTCTCTCTCCTTGCTCCGTTGTTCCACCGAGCAAGGAACAACTAGCGGACCGTTTCTTCTCCTCGCCGCCTCGGACTTGCGTCACTAGCTGCCATAGACGCCCGGCTCGCTATTCCCCTCTCTCCCTGCCGCCTCGGCATCTCGCCGTCGGCCGCCATCGAGCAGACTCTCGCGGATCCGAGCCACTCAAGATGTTCGCCGCGCTCTCCTCCTTCCGCCGGTGTCGCCGTTTGCCACCGTTCGCCGTTGTTCGCTGCTTAGCTTCCGCTGCCCTCGGCCATCGGATGCGAAGCACTACTCACCGTCTTGCCCTTGTCACGCGCGTGTGATGCCGAAGCCGACTTCCCGTCGACTCACGCACGCGCAGTCCACCGTGGGCCATGCGGCTGCATGTGGGCCTTGTTTGATTTGATCCACCACAGACCAGCCCAATACGCCTAGTCCAATTTCCTCTCTCTGTGTGCGTGTATAGACCCGGTCCATACACCAAATCTCACTGCTGTGTGGGTCACCCAGGCCCGTTGCCTGCCAGCAGCCCCTACCTACCAGTGACAGCCCAGGGAATATTCCCTTGAATATTCTCCTCCGAAAATTAATTAATTCCAAATAACCAATTTCCAGTTGTCCAGAAATCCAATTAATCTCCCAAAAATCATATCTTTTCATCCGTTGATCCGAATGACTCCGTTCTAACTCTAGTAATTTTCTAAAATTGAGATCTATTCAATGGCACTATTATTAGCACTAAATAGGATCTTTTTACTGGACTTGGTGTAGATTTTTGTGTGTTTGCACATAGTAACGGTCGCTGGAAATTTTGTTTCAAAGTGGATTTCGCGACAATTCTCAAAGACCAGTGAAGACTTAGAGCAAGGCAAGTCACCTTTGAACATCTCGAACCCATAATTTCGGAACTAAGAATTTTATTTGCCAAATCGCATAAATTAGGTTACACTGTTATGATTTCTCAGCTATGGTCGCAAGACGACCAGCGGGCCGCCAACCTATTTGTTGCATGCCTTCCTTGATTGATTGTGATTCTCTTATACCTCCTTGTCACCTCCCTTGATAGATTCTGGTATCCGTGTCGACGGGCATGGTATCAGTGATCGCCTATCAAATTTAAAAAAAGTCTACGATGGGTAAAACTTGGGTTTATGAAACTTTGGAAAACCCGATACCTAGGTCGGTGCCTTGAAAATAAAATGTTTTGTGAAAACCGTGATACGGGGATCGTGCCATCGGGACGAGTCTCCCGCACTGTAGCTAAGGACCGATTTCTCTGGAATTTCATCTGAACATATGACAGTACAACCACATGGGTAATATGAGATAACTCCTGGCTGAGTAACGAGTCTCCTAGGGACGCCTTGTGTGCCATTGGACTGTGGATCGTGTGGGAGGGTGTCGGGGGTGCCTCCTTGGTTCCTGGCATAGCATGGTCTGAGGACCTACCCTATTGTTGGTCTGAGGACCCCTCCAGTTGGCATGGGGTAACCTGGGAGGGTTTGGAAAATGCCTTGTCACGAAAACCTCTACGTCACCACATCGTACCCAATGCGTGTGATCTAGTGGCTAAAGTGAGTCGCGTCGTGTGGTAAAGTGTACCCCCACTACAGAGGTCTGAACTGTTTGAACAGCCGTGCCTACGGTCATGAGCGGATGTGAGGTGATTCCTTAGCGTAGTTTTGTTTGACAACTGCTTGTGAAATGATGTTACGGATTTGGGAATCTGATTTCGGAAAAGGTTGTGAAGCTGTTATGGACAGCAGGGCTGTGGGCCCGATGAGGTTGGATCAGCTGATGGCGCTGGATCCTGGAGGCCAACTCTTGAGAGTTGCGTCGATTCAAAGATTGATACAACTCACTCCGATCGGACGAGACTCACCTCGTCCTGATTGTTGAGAAGCACACACTAGTGGATTTAAAAAGATTTAAACAAAGCAGATTGCAAAATAACCAGCCTCTCTTTGAAGCTTGCAACAACCACTTAAGTTTCCCTGGCTTACTGAGTACGTAAGTACTCACCCTTACACTATATATATATAGTTCGTCGCCAGGAGCTGGATGCTGGTGTTGCTGTGAAGTGAAGATTAGGGTTTCGTCCTGGTTCCTAGCCGTTGCCTGTGTGTTAAGAGTTAGTCCGCTGTTCCGTTGCTGCCGCTGTCTCTGTGTTGTTCGTTGCTATCTCCGGCTTGCCCCGAAGCTGCAACGTAAGTTAAGGTATATGTCTATTATTTATTTATTTATTTAAGGTACTGCAATGATGCATTTCAAGTTGCCGCGGATACCAGCGCTGCGTCCTGGGACTGGTATCTGTATCGCGGTTCCGCGGGAAGGCAGTTCACGCTGTTTTCCTGCGACGCGCCCTAACTAGTGCCGTTGTATGGCGGTGCCAAATCGGGGTGTGACATAATTATAAGAAAACCGGTAAAAAACATATGGAGAGCAGACAAAAACCCTACGGCGACATAACTATTGAGACCTGTCACAAGTCATTGTTATCAAGCTCATCACAAAAAACGATCAAGCAGCCCTGACTTCCTATGGTGGTTGATAGACTCAACACCCAGCATGGAGCAGAAGACCTTCTAAGCGAAGCTTCCAAGTAGGATACGTCTAAGACGCTGTCAATACTAGTCCGGAACACCGAAACTAGATTTTCACCTAAATAAACAGTGGAAACTCCATGACGATGTCTTCGAAGAGAGAAATGACACCCACAGACATCGACATCGCCACCACCAATTATCAACAGACCAGGCAAGCCTTTCACCTTATGCTTCCACCACTTGCCAACCACGACCTTCAAGACCACCGCAGCGCAGCCAAAACAAGCTCTAAGCATCTAAATCAAACTCCTCTCGCGTTGAATTGAGCTGAAATTCAAAATTCTAATTCAGCATGATACCTTAATTAGTGTTGTCTTCGTCATCACAATTGCTTATAGCAAACACTGAAACAATTCTTTTCCGCTACTAATTAACTCGTGGAGGTCCATGGATTAGCAGGTCTGAAGAAAAATTGTTTGCTAATTAGGGGATTGCTATTTAGCGTAGCCTAATGCACACTTATATCTGAAAACTTTTATCAAAAAACTTTTGTCTGAAAAACTTTTATATGCAAAACTTTCATTAAAAAAAACCTTCATTTAAAACTTTCATCCGAAAAAAATATACATTGGGAACACAGCTGCGCTGAATAGCAATTCGGTGCCAATTAACTTCCCAGTGTAATCGTCGTGCATGGTGTATGCATCGTATCGATGCATGGCTAGCTGATAGATTCTTCAGAAAGGGCATGTATATATGCACATGCTGCACTAGACAATTAGTAACATGCATGCAACAGAAAAGTTAAATAACTTTTTTAGCCATATAATTAACCCCAAAATCATCGATTGCTTTACAGCTTGGGTCCAACGATCGATCGATCGATTGATCTAGCTAGGTAGCTAGCCGCCCAGGTGCAGCTGAATGACAGTACTTTAATCAGAGTAGCTGCCCATGTGGTCATTAACAATTGAAACCTGCAGGCCTGCTTGCCCAGGTGCATGCTAATTACCCACCTACTCTGTTGTATCTACATGCCCTGAATTCTACTTAGTTACTTAATTAACTGTGCTTAATCCTGCTGTTTACATCCATGCATGCATGAAATGTGACTAATAAGTATAATGATCAGCTTGTTAAATTTGGACCTAGATGCTGTGATCAGGAAGCCTACGCAAGTGGTATTACCTACTTGAGAATTATACTTGACTGCGACTCCGTGGCTAATTAATTCCACATCTCAACTACCGCTAATATTAATACCTTAATTTTTTTTAAGCATATCTAATCCAACATTCCGCGGTTGATCAATGGAGATCATTTTTTGGGTGATTAAGCTGGAGCAGTGCTGCACTGGAGCTATTCCAAACAAAATAATTTCAAATTGGGCCAGGCCAAGAGACAGCATTTGGGCCCAAACTCTCAAGTTGGGCCACCCTACGTAATGGGCCGGGCCTTGCACCAGAAGATTCAAATCCAACTGCTTGCTTGTGGGCACCGTACGTGCATGGTAGGTGCAGGAAGAGACTATACAAGTTTCTGTCTGTCAGGAGGTTGAAGAAACGGCTCAGTCCCTTAGATCGCCATCCAACGGTCATGATTGACCGACTGAAGACAATTAAAAAAAAAGGCTTTGATCAAAAATGGAAAAAACAACAGGCGCCTATTAGATAGCATGTCCCTTTATTTAATATACATTAATTTCAGCTAATTTTATATTTTAAGGACTTGCATATATTGACTATAACAGTATGATTAGTATTGAATTAAGAAAATTGGAGGTGCTCATCAGAAGGAGATGAGAGAAGCACGGCCGTAAGACCACCTCCAGGTACGAGGCTGTCAACCAGGCATGGAACCCTAGATCTCTTTTTAAAAAAAGGCCCCCTTGTTGGGTGTGTATCCCATAGTTGTGGCATATGGCTAAAATGATTTCTTTTGGAGCTTTTCCTCGACCTTAAAACAACGTGTTTGGGACATGTCCCTCCTTAGATCAAGTTTTCTAGGAAGAAGAGGGAATTAAAGCTCTGAACAGGGAAGAAAATAAGCACTAGCTAGTGTACTCACCATTAAAGGTTAGATAATCCCTATAATAATCTTGGCCCATTCTTTCCAGCACAATGAACATAACTTAAACCAAGAATTTAGTTAGGAAGTTTAAGTTTGTTATAAGTTAAACTTTTTTAGCTTTGATCATAAACATCTAAAATTTTATAAAGATTGACAACACAAAAATATTAATCAACGTTACTAGATTCATCATGGAAAAATACTTCGCAATATATATATATATATATATATATATTCTATTTAAGATAATATATTTTTATAGATATTAATTGCTGGTCGAAGTGTCATAGTGGCCAGAGACTGTCTAAATGTCCTAATAGACCTATATTTGTGAGAAGATGAGGAAGTATCAGATAAATGCAAACTGTTTCAAGTTTTTTTTTCTTTTTTGACATTCTGCAGTTTTAAAACATTGGATTGATATATGACAACGTGATTCGATATAAGTGATAGATGTGAAAATTAACAATTAGACATATGCGTCTTTGATATATGCACGTCATGTACAGCACCACATATAACCTTTTTCTTAAGAAAAATGAAAATGACAGTAGCTCTGCCTTTCAATTAAGGGAAAGAGCAGAATGTAGAGGGGCAAAAGCTAGCTAGCTAGCCCGATCCGATCACCGATCAGCTGAGAAAGCTAGGAATATACGAAAACCTTTGGTGTCACGGACGGAAATATTCTTTGCAAGCAAAGCGACATGAAATGAGCAGAGCTCCGCTGCTCCAGAGCAACTCAAATATATCTTTTTATTAATGTCGGTTGAAAAAAAATCAGCGCTGCCGTATGTTCAACACGACTAAAAACCAGTATTCATACTACTCATTTCTGTCGGTTCATAATAAAAAATCGATATTAATACTTATTTTTATTAAAAACCGATACTATTGAGTAGTTATTGGTGTCGGTTTTTAAGTAAACTGGACCAATACGTTGAGCCAGCCGACGAGCCAAAGCAATCCTTCGAGCTAGCCTTTATCCCTTCGATCCCTCTGACACAAACAGAGCCAGCATTGCTCTCTCTCCCTTCGATCTCTCCTCACTCTCTCTCTCTCTCTTCGATCCCTTCTCTCTCAAGCGAGGATGCCGGCCTAGGGGGACAACGGCGGCTGGCCTGGCGGTTGCCTCCCTCTCTCCGCCCTCTCCCCGATGGCCTTACCGCCGGATCCGGGCTTCTCCTCGACGACCACGGGCGGATCTGGCTGGTGCGGCTCGAGGGAGAAGACGGCGGCGCAGCGGCCCGAGGGAGAAGATGGGGGCAAGGGCCGCAGCTCGAGGGAGAAGACGGTGGCGATGAGTCCGATCTAGTCTATGTTGTGTTGATCTAGATATAGTTGTTCTGGTTGTGTTTATCATATTCTTTATCTGTGTTGTGTTTGTTCTTATTCTTGATTTGTGGATGATGTTCTTGTTCTTGATCTCTATTGCGGATAAGGGATTAGGGGGCATGATTATATGTATGGATGTGAATGTCGGGGGCCGCTCGAAAGCATCACTTGATCCAATTGAGCTGATTCGTCGAGCCGGCCTCCTTTTTTTTTTTTTTTTTTTTTGACTTAGAGGAACACATCAGTATCGGTTCTAAAGCCGGCACTGATGAATTAACCAGCTGGGAGCTAGCTGACTGCTGATCCAAAGCTTAGGGATTTTTTTTAAGGTGCTCCAAGTATGTTTGTACCGTTCATTGGTGTCTGATCCAACGGGTGATATAGTTTATTACCTTGCTAGAGGTAAGACCTTATAATAAGGAAAGGAAATAGTTTTATTTCATGTGCCATTGAAAGCAACCCGGTTAATGAGGTAAGTAAATATTTGCAAATTGAACTCACAGCTACGTTCTGTTAATTTGAAATGTCATGCTCCAATTTCATATGTGTAAAATCATATACACCAATTAATGTTTCAAACATGTTTAAATTCAGATAGAATACTGCATGCAGAATTTTGGAAGTGATGTAAAAAATTAGCACGTAAGCGTTTAAAAAAGGTACTTATGAAATTTAATTTATTTTTTGCGGTATAAATTTTGTGGTATCCAGATTTATATTTGAATTATATTTAAATGTGATTTCATGTATTACAAAGTTGACATTTTAAACTTAATTACATGCAAGACCATTAAAATTACAGCCAGTTGCTATCAAATTAGTATCCCCTAATTGTTGGCATGCATGATTAATTAAGCATTAAGTTTGGAAAGGACAATTTAAGAGTGTTGGTTTCTTTTCCTTCTTCCCCCGTGACCGTGATCTTTTAATTGAGAGAAATAAATAGTTTTTGCGTGTAAACAGTATTAAAAAGTTTGAGGGGTTATATGTGTGTTTGTTTTTTAATTTGAGGACGGTACATGGACCTTTATGCAAACTTTAGACGGCATATGGACTTTTTTCCAATATAATTTTAAACCCAAGTAAAGTAGTTGACGGTGCTCAGTTGCCCACCAGCAGAGATGATTCGAATCATTTTTAGTTTTGTCCCTTTTGTTTTTGCGCGATTAAGCTGGAGCTATTCCAAACAATATTTTGAAACTAGGACAGGCCTGGAGACAGCAAGTGGGCCCAATCTACCGCTCCAGTTGGTCCATCCTACATACTGGGCCCAATCTGCAGGTGGGCTGCTGCTTTCGCCGGCCCAACTCACAGACCTTCTAGAAGCTAGCTAGCTAATCATCGCACTATCTAGCTAAAGCACCCACTCCAACTGCTACTGTCAGACAGTGTCTCTCTGACAGGTGGGGCCTATTGGTAGCCAGAGCTTATCAGAGCACCGTACTTGTACTGAGTAGTCAACTAGTCATGCATGCTACTCTCCTTTTCTTTGCTGTGGTGGGTGCAGCAAGAGAATATACAGGTTTCAAACTCCATTTTTCTCAGTGGTGGGTAATTAGGGGTTGTTTAGATGTCATCAACACTTTGCCACATAAATTTGGGTAAAATATAGTATACCATATATTTTATGGCCAATAAATTGTTAGCCATACTTGTGACAACTTGAGACTATGATGCATGGATCTATTTACTAAGAAAATATGACATGTCACATAACACAAATCAAACATTAGCCTTTATTGGTCGAACCTGTCTGTCATAAGCATGATAAAGTTTGGCACCCAACCAAAAAGGCGCTTAGTCATCTAGTTTGTTATAGCAAACTCCTTTTTTAATATGTAAAATTTGAATTTGTTATAGTATTATTCTCCACTAACTCACCTACACTCAGATAGTCGATTATAAATCTAA
Source organism: Oryza meyeriana var. granulata (assembly GCA_003991445.1). Classification (NCBI taxonomy): domain Eukaryota; kingdom Viridiplantae; phylum Streptophyta; class Magnoliopsida; order Poales; family Poaceae; genus Oryza; species Oryza meyeriana. The sequence goes on along the minus strand of RYFJ01001104.1, from coordinate 267,182 downwards.
TTTTAAACCCATTTGGACGATTCGATGGATGGAGCCGAACTGATTAAGCCCAGGTAGACAAGCAGTCAAACAGAGTGATCGATCGTTCAGAGTTGAGAGCGCCGGCCATGGGGTTCGCCGTCTCCCTCCTCAACGCCATTTTCCGGCGGATGTTTACCTCCGCCGGCCTCCGCCCGCACTCCGCCGTCGTCGACGACGATGGCACCACGCTCCACTTCTGGGCCCACCGCTCCCTCCTTCCTCCATCCAAGAACGGCACCGCCGCCTCGGCGGGCTCGAAGGAGACGACGACGACGCCGCCGCGGCCGGTGGTGGTGCTCGTCCATGGCTTCGGGCCGGACCCCACGTGGCAGTGGGCGGCGCAGGTGGGCCCGCTCTCCCGCCACTTTGACCTCGTGGTCCCGGCCCTCCTCTTCTTCGGCGCCTCCACCACGCGCGCCGCGGCGCGCTCCGACGCCTTCCAGGCCGCCGCCATCGCCGCGCTCCTCGCCGGCGCCAGCCACCTCCCGGGCCTCGACGGGCAGAGCCGGCAGGTGCACGTGGTGGGCACCAGCTACGGCGGGCTGGTGGCGCGGCACCTGGCGCGCGCGCTCTCCGGCAAGGCGGCGGTGGAGGTGGGGAAGGTGGTGCTGTGCAACTCCGACCTGGTGAAGGGGCCGGACGACGACGCGGCGCTGGCAGCGAAGGGCGGCGTATCGGAGGTGACGGAGCTGATGGCGCCGGCCGACGGGAAGACGCTCCGGCGGCTGATGGCGCTCTGCGTCCACCGCCCGCCCAAGTACATCCCCGAATTCATCGTCCACGACCTCCTCCGGGTACGTACGTACACGACCATATACGTATACCGCATACCATAGTACATACATACGTATGCACATACCGTATACATCCCGTGGAGGTCATGATAGCCATTTCTTTTTTCTGAAACACGGTACGCTCATGTACATTGACGCACAATTAACATACGAACATATGCACATATACTCTGTCCTTAAACATCTTCGAGAAATTGAATCAATATATTTTAAAATTAACGTAGTCATCGTAAACATCTCAATCATGATAGCCTCTTTGCTAGCTAGGAATCTTGAATTTGTTGGTGAGTTGTCCAAAAAGCTAGCAGACTAAATGACTAATCATACAAATTAACATCGTCAATTAGACTTATCTACCGACAATTTTGGTGGAAAATCATATCATCAACCGGCAACTCGCACTTTTCCCGCCAAATATAAATAGTTGGACACGCAAAGGTAGGATTCGTCTCCATGACGTAAGCGGGACGTCACCTCTCTTGGGTTAGGTGTCCTCGAGCTTGGACTCCTTTCTCTTTCTGCGTCTTGCATTCATGCACTGATTCTTTCTCAGAGCCAGCAGAATCAACCGACCACATTTACAGAAATTGTTGAACTGTATCAACAACAAGATTGGATGCAGATATGAATTCAGAAGTGACAGAACGTTTGGGTCTTTAAATTTTGATTGGAAATCTGCAACTGTGTGGTGCAGAAATATTTCGCTGACAAAAGAGAGGAGAAGATTCAGCTGATCAAGGGGATCGTCACCGAGGAAGACGACGCGCAGCTTAATTCTCCTCTCCCTCAAGTTCGTAATTCAATAGAATCATGCATCCCATTTTCAGTTCCGACAAGAACTACCAGCTGTTGATACACTGCATTTACTGAACATTCAGGTTAATTTTTGCAGGAAGTTTTGATCATCTGGGGGGAGTTCGACCAGATCTTCCCTGTGGAGAAAGCATACAAAGTGAAAGAGTAAGCTTTGATCTTGCCATTTGTTCATTTCAGTTCGTATTTGCCTGAACAATTAATCGAATCGAATGAAATTGAAATGAACTTGCAGGATTCTTGGGGAGAAGGCGACGGTGAAGATAATCCCGAACACGGGGCACCTGGCTCACCAGGAGGATCCCAAGATGTTCAACGATATCCTGCTCAAGTTCTTGCTGCCTTCTTCTGTCCTCGTCAACGATGCAAAATAATCAACGGTTTGTATATAATGAGATCTGCTTTGCCGGGCGTCCGGTGCAATGGTTCAGGATCTTTTGATTTGTGTTTCTTGAATTTCGGATTATGTAATTGGCTGCACTTGAATTTATTATCATGGTTGGGAGAGGAGAGACCATCGAAATATTTTATTTTGGTTCAGCTACTTTGCGAAGTTATTTTGAGCATATTTCATCCACTTTGAATGTGTATATTTATACCTTACACATGACTGAAACATCAAAAAGGGTTCATATCTCAGTGGTAAAGCTGTTTCATCCACTTTGAATGTATATTATTTATAAGTTGCACAAGACCAACAGGGTCCATAGCTCAGTGGTAGAGCAATTGACTGCAGATCAATAGGTCACCGGTTCGAACCCGGTTGGGCCCTTTTTTCTCCACTTTTTAAATTTCGAATTTCATATTACCTTTTTCCCTCGCTTTTAAATTTCGAATTTCATATTAAGATTAATTACAAATTCTATACAGTTTTATTTTAAAATTTTTAAATTTCGAATTTCATGAGATTAATTACAAATTCTATGCACTTATATTTTAAAGTTCTCTAACCCAAGCACAAAATTGCGACAGATGAACGCAAGCATTTCTGCCGTCAGCAGAAAATGACTGACAAAATTCTATCATTATCCGCGATACTTGAACACTGACAAAACACACATTGGATTCCACAATATTATACACACACAATGAACCATCGAGAAATCGTTGTCACCTGCCAAAAATAATGCTATCTGTTATCATATACTTCTCTGCTACCAAACTGCCAATAAGTGAAAACCATTAGGTTGAAACTGGGCGTGCAAGGGAGCTGAATCATCTGATTCCCTTGCAGTTGCAGACTTGCAGGTCAATGTACAGAAGGCAACAACCACATATAGAAGTTCTCTATACACATGTTGAACAATATAAAATGAACATGCCATCCATGCTTCCAAGTGAATCAGTTGGTAGAAAGAAACAGAATGATCTGTCATATCTTAATCTCTCAAAAAAAAAGGTATCACAGGAAATTTCAGTATGAACTGAAAATTTTTCCAGTGGTTCTGGTGAGTAATACAAAAGGCTTTGAGGAACTCCTCGGAGATGGGGGGAACACTTTGAGAACACTGAACTTCTACATCAGTATGATCAGAGTCAGAGTGTCACACTGCCCCTAAACAATGAAAAATAAGCAGAAGAATGGAATGAAATGGAAAACCTGATTAACTAATCAAGAATTACAAGAGCATAACTGATGGGAGAAAAGAGCAGATAGGATGCTTGTCTTTTCTCTGAAGTCTGAACCCGAAGATCTTGAGCTTCTTTTCAGCTTTATTTCTGTGAGGGAATCCAGTTATAAACATTTGACATGTCAACTAGCCTGTACCTGAAGTAAATGCTCGGTGTGAAGGAAGAACTCTGGTCAGCTGTACAAAAAGTGCTGGCGTCGACTATGGACAACGTTGCAGGAACCAATATTCATCGGTCATGCTTTCAGAAAGCACTATCATAAAATCTCTCTTAATCCCTCCTTGGGACCAAGGCATTCTTGGGGATTTGCGTAGAAATAATCCTCTTCCTTGGGCCGGCCAGGGATGACCTTTCTGTCTGTTGGCTGGCCCATGCGATGCTGGTGTGCCTTCTTCACAGCAGCAGAGAATTCATTCCAGGACATTGCCCCTCCTTGGAAACCATCCAAAAGTTCAACAAGTTTCATCCTGTCCAATAGGATGGTCTTGCGGAAGCCCGTGTATCTAAAATGGATGAACAAAAGGGCTCCTCAGCATATGGAACATTAATATAAGTAGTTTCAAAGTCACTAGAAAATTTGCAGTTACTCCTAAGAATTCAGAGTGGACATAGGCCCAAGCAGTTGTTTACTAATGTTGAAAATAAACCACGAGCAAAATCCAGTTAGATTATATTCAGGAGAAGCAAACCTGCGATGACCTTCAACAACCCTTGCCATATTCCCATCATAACTGGGGATGAAAACATCGCTTGCTATTGAAACCATGTAGTCTAGTGCTGCCATCTGGGTTGAATGGTTCTGGAATGGCCTCAATTCATCAGGAGACAAAAGTTTCTCCTTCCTTACCTAACATAAGATCAAAGTGAGCTGCTATTTAGCACCCATGATAAATACAAAGGGTACACTGTAAATGGGAGAAACTGCTCACCAGTCTAGGATATGCAGCCTTCAAAGCTGCCAACCGCTTTTCACCTCCATAGATTTCACCAGAGGCTATATAAATCAGTGTATCCTTTGTAAATCCAAGAGCTTTAAGCACCAGAGTAATTTCCTCAGGTGTAAGGGGGCAAAGTCCCTGAAACCTCTTAACCTCAGAATCAATCTCCTTTTCTTTCCACCATGGATACGCATATCTATAGTTCAAAGATGATTGGTTCATACCTACTGTAGTAAATCAGTACAATAAGTCAACATTAGCTAGTAATGCACAAACCTCATTCTAGTGAGCTCTTGAGTTTCTTCAACGGAACAGCCATGTGTGCATCCCGAAAAGGAAAGCATATCCATTTCATATCGTAAATGAAGAACAACAAATTGCCCACTTTTCCTAAGGGTGGAGATAAGTTTTCGGCCAAGGCCCTCAATATGTGGGGTGAATCTCAAAGCCTCAAAGTTGACACGGCAACGCAGTGTTTGGAGCTGGACAGGAAGGCCGTTGTTTGCAAGGCGGGCATCTGTTTTATTGAAATGGATTACTTTGTGTTTCCTTGCAAGATGTAGTACCTGCATAGGGGATCTTTTAGATGACATAGTTATCTTTTAGTGATGCTAAATGCAGCCAGCAGGAAGAAACTTTGTTTTACCCGCTTTAGGTAGTACGTCTCATTAGACCAGCTCACAGGTGGCATTGAGTAAAGTCGTCTCTTGTTTTTTAGCTTGAGTTTCAAAGGAAGTTCTTTAACAATCATCAGCTCATCTCTTAACGAATTAATGAAGTGATTCACGTCAAAAATATCTCCAAAGTCACTGAAAAATAAGAAACATCACAACAGAAATTAATGCAATTCAGCAACATTTTCACATGCCAAAAAAATCCTAGTTTATTCTGAAAGATAAAGATGAATGCTGCTTACAACAACAAACGGCAATAACTCAAGTTTGAGTTTTTGCCTGAGGCAAATTAGGATACATAGTTCATTGAAGAGTTATGCTTTTCATCTTACTGAAACAAATCTTACATGAGAAACTATACCTTGGGTCAGCCCAAAAAGACCTTTTATCCAGCTCAGGGACCACTAATGTTAGATTCAAATAGCGAGCTATTGTCACCATATCACAAATCTGTAAAACAGCATTTATAAGAAATTTACAATTGAATTTAAAATGAATGGATGAGCTATAGCTCAAGATACAATAGCTAAGGCACATACCCCAGCTCGCATTTGATTAAGTCCTCCGTTGCAAGTCACCAGTAAATAGCCATTGCTCTTATAAATTCCTGCAGAAAGCAACAAGATGCCAATCAGCTCTAGTGCCAACAAAAGGACTGAGACATCAAGATATGCCAATTGTCTTCTAGTTCTGTGTATCTAAGATGAAGATGCTTGCAAGCTACAAGCAAAAAGCAATTTGGCAACATAAACGGTAGACATTTGCATCAATCAGAGCTTGTTTGACACATCACCGTTGAGCACCTTACATTATGATTCCCATTTCTCATGCAACGCATGTCTAATAAGCGTATAATCCCGTTTAACTTCAAAGCAAGTACCATTCATCAACCCACAGCACCAATTACAGAGCTAATTTCCTGCCTAAGCATTGGGCTATATCGGAGTTTTCTATTAGTAAATTAAATAAATCAGTACTAATTATAGCATACGAGCAACAGAGGTTGAAGATATAAACCCACATTTGGGTCAGAACCTCCTTCCACAAAGGATGATCTGCGCTAATAATCCATGATACATCCCAACAAAACATCGCCAAATTCAGAAAGTTCTCACCCAAACCCAATTCAACCAACGAGATCCCTAAAACGGTACAAAACCTGCGTCAAGATGGCCAATTTGAGCCCGAGATTGAACCGAACCAGCACGAAAGGCGCCTCCGTTGACCACCAAATAACCGCATTTGACTCGCCCAACCGCCCGAATCAGAGAACCACGAGCTCCCCCAGATCGCGCAAGCTAGTACACGCTAGGAACGCGAGGAAGGAGAAGCAGAGGAGAACGAAGAGGAGGGCAGGCTGGCAGGGCACTCACTCCTGGGCACAAGCGCCGGCGGCGACAGCCTCGCCGCGAGGCGGTCCTCGCCGGCGAGCGCGGCAAGCCCCGCGGCGCCCCCTCCGCCGCCGCCGCCGCAGTCGGCGAGCACCCGCGGCCTCCACAGCCCCGCGATCGACGCCAGCTGCACGACCGCCGTCCACACGACGGCGCTCGCCGCCGCCCGCATCGCCCACCGCCACGCCCGCCTCCGCCGCCCGGCGAGCCCCGCCGCCGCCACCACCATCGCCCCCCCTCCACCTCCACCACCTACCGACCAACTAGCCCCCGCCACTAGCAGCAGCAGCAGTGGGAGGCGACTGCGGTGCTCCTCGGAGATTAACTAGCCTCCTCCGCGATTAGTTTAGTGGGATTCTCCATTAAATAACGAAAAAGATTGGTGCTTTTGGAGGAGGAAGAGCTCGAGAAAATAGAGAGGTAGGCACGACGTTAGCATTTGGCTAGAACACCTTGTCGCTTCGGTGGGTAGTAAGTAATAGCCCCTTAATCACGCCAATTAAAATTAATTACACAATTAAACTAATCCAATTAGCCACTCTTTGGTCTAATGACAGCCTGACAGGTCCCACTAGCCCCCGGTTTCCGGTGCGCACAATTTGACAGTTTTTTTATCATTGGCGTATCCCGTATTAGGAACGCCTTAGAAAGTTTTTTAATAATAAATAATTTGGTCTTTGCTTAAAAAATATATCTAATTATTATAAAGTATTATAAAGTTATTGGCTAAATATAACCGAATAGAAAAAAATACCACAAGATAATGACAAGACATAGAATCACACCGAACACTAAACACTAAAGGAAAGATATAACTTATCAAAAAGCAATCTTATTGATAAATACCCATCAAAGTTAGTGAAAATTTGCATAATGGTTGTCTTTAAATTATGGCATTTTGTCCTCATCATATCTAGACCCAAAACCGTAAGTAGTATATTGCCCTCAAAAGTACTTTGTATTAGAAACGCCTTAAAAAAGCTAAAAACCGTATAAGTTTCTTCATTAGGGTGTCAGAATTAGGAACGGATTAGAAACGTATTAGTGGCTTAATTAAGGTCCCTTTTTGAGCCAGCGGGTGATGCATCATGTGAGCTGAAGCTGTTTTTGGAAGCTGAAGCTTCAGGATGGCAGAGCAATTGCGTGATGAAAATAACGGTATTGCATCGTACTTTCGTTGCTTTTGCTTGGTTCTGAATCTTCCCTCTGTTTAATTTTTCTTTTCTTCTTTCTCCCAGTTTTCAGTGATGAAGAAGTTGCATCTGCAAATCAGTGTCGTGGCTGATCTCGTCGTTAACAGTAACCGATGGCGATCTCTAGAGGGACGTGTCATCTCGTGAGTGTGATCAGATGTTGCTTTTGGATCTTGCTGGCGAGATTTGGGCATTAATCTAATCATCAGTTTTATTGATCCTTTCAGGATAAGATAATGTGTTGTTTTTGCAGATGATCATGGGAGGGGCGGCGTGATATGGTAGCGATAGAAAAATATTAGATGCAGCCCATGGACATGGACTGCTCTGTTCGTGAGCGACGTGAAGCATGATGGATTATACATATATCGGAGAGCAATTTGTCAGTCAGATATTTTTAGAAAAAAAATTGTACTGTATTGTAATATAGCAACATCTAAGTTTAAATTTTGTTCTAGATATAATAACTTAAAAATATAAAATATAATTTTTATCATTAAACTAAATATACTATCTTTCACTTCATTATCATTCTAACTAGTTCGGTCCTATAATTCGATCACCTCAAAGTCTTTTTACTCTTTTTTTAATAGTTATGTTGAAAACTAAAAATTATTATATTATTATATTTTGGAATGAAGGACGAAGAGAACGGTGGACTCCACAGCAGTGTAGTGCACATCCAGCAGATCGACATTGATCGAGTTGTTCACTGCGAATTTGTACGCAAATTTGATTTTCTTCCCTTTAAAATAAGCAGCTTATAGCTGACTTCAGAACATACACACGCAAATAGTACAAAGAAAATAGTCAGAGAGACACCAGAGTCAAGCAAGCAAACTACCATGAATACATGGATACGATCGTGTATAGACAATTTTGTGATGGGAGCAATATCACAACATGCAGGTTTGATAATTGCTACGTTCTTGCATAAGTACAATATAAGCTCAGATTTGTATTCCATCTTGAGCTTTTTATGTCATATATATCTCGGTGAAGTTTTATGTTCATCGAAAGGAAAAACTAAAATCAACTAGGCTGCAATTTCGACGGGAGAACAAATGCTTCAGAATGGGGGTGAAAGTAGGTTGCGATCTGACACCCAGCTCTCCTTATTCCGGCTACCTAGAACTTCGCCGGCGAGAGGACGACATTATATACAATGGACTGAGCACAACCTTATATATACGAGTCGTTAAGGCGGTACGATTTCGTTGTTCAGTTTTCATGCGGCCGAGGTCCTCAAGGGAGCGAGGTCAGCCTTGATAAACCGGAAATATTCCTTCTGCAGCATCTGCCCGCCATTAACCTGGTCAAAGCTGCACCTGTAGAAGCTGAAAAGGCCAAAGGTCAACTCAATTAGCGGCAAAAAAGTTCAACAAGTGCAGCAGGAAGATGCAGAGATATTTATTTGCTAGAGGAAAATATATAACAGATCAAATAAATTAGCTAAATGAGACTTTTATACTGTACTATGCTGCATCATATATTGTCCTCTTTTTGAGACTTATACTGTACTATGATGCACCACATATTTTCCTCTCTTTATAATAACAGCTTATTTATGAAATTTTGAGTATATGATATTATGCAGTTACAAACACCATGTAGCTGTACCTGTGCAATGACTATTAATAGCAAAGGTTGACTGTACAGCTGCTATAGCATGCATTGCAAGTGTATAATATTCCATTCATGTGTTACATTGCTGATATAAAATTCAGTGTGTAGAGGTAAGTGTACCTGCCATCCAGGCCAACCATCATTACAGTGTTTTGAGCACCAAAAGCTACTATGTAACGTGTGACTTCTGGTAAATGGAACTGAGCAAATGACCACTCTGAACTGAAATACTTTGGCAGAATCCCTGGAGAAATTTAGCACAGTTAGTGACTTGATTCTTTAAGAAGTGAGCATAACATTTTGGACATATATACACAGAGAACAAACAATAGTCTCAACACATGGAGAAACTAATGCAGTAGGTTTTAAAGAGAATCATGGAGAGTTGATAATAACATGTGCTCTTGCTGCTTGATGTTGACTACTTAGCTTTGTTCAGTAGTCCTTTGCAGTGATACCTTGCCTGACTTTATCTGTTCATATAACTCTTTAAGCACTTCACATCATTTTATTTTTTAAGAAAACATCAATTTACTTATTAAGTTAAAACCTTTTACATTTTCATATGCCTTGCCAGGAAAAGCTAAACTGAGCATTCATCACATCAATTCACCAGAAGCAAGCAAAACTTTCAAAATTGGAAAAGCCAGTCAATGTCATATGCAGAACAGCTCCTTGAATTCACCAGGCTAATCCATATAGGAGTTGATAAAGTATGATTTTCAATTTATGCCAAAAGCTCCATGCCCTGAGCAACTATGAACGGTGAAAACAGAGAAATATTCTAACCTTTCATGAATGACAATGACGAGCTAGCATTGGATCCAGTATTTGTTTGAATAAGAGGATCCATAGAACTAGAAGAGTTCTGGTGATCCATCCGTGGACCTTCAAGACTACGCTGTTCATTACTTGCATCTTCCCCTGCAACTCTCACTCTTAGGCTGAAAATATGAACTGTTCCTTTGTCGCTGGACACTGCCAACCACTGCACATTGGGTGATAGCGCAATGCTGTATATGTCTGCTTTGTCAAGCCCTCTACGCACCTACAAGTCATTCAAATTGATCATTAGACACTCATGCTAACTGTCCATGATTACATATACCGCAAACAATTTTAAGGCCACAACTCAATAGTCAATAGGCAATGGAATAGAGAAGATGCCCCTTTCTGTTATCTATGAAACAAAGATACAAAATGTTGTTCACCTCTTGCAGGCGAGTGCCATCCATTGTGTTGAATATTCTTATCAAAGTACCCTTCATGCTTGCTGTTGCCAGTATGAGGCCATCCATTGTCAACGCCATGCAAGAAATGTGAGAATCATGAGCTGAAATCATCCTTGTCACCTTCAACCCAAAATGCTCTACCCGGACATGCCCTTGATGCACCCCAGGGCAGGCCAACACCGAAGTGTTTGAATGATGAGAGAGGCAGCACAATCCTTTCGGATTGGACTGGGTCTCAATCTGATGGAGCAACTTCAAATCTGTGAAGTTATAAACGTATATCTTGCGCTCAAGAACAATCACAATATAATCCTTCCCCAATTTTACAGCCCGGACATCAGAGCGGAAGGCAAACTCGCCAATACAATGGCTCCGGTGATCATCCCAGATCATTACCTTGTTCGGTGGATAATGTGCATTGGAACCACCACCTACAAGAGCAAGGATGTTGCAACGGAACAGCATCTCAACAATCCCAAACCCACCGCTCTTCAGATCCCTCCTGAAAGTTTCCTTAAAAGGGTCACAATTAAAGATCCTGAAGCCATTGCTGGTTCCAGCAGCGAAGCAACCGAAGTCCTGATTCCAAGAAACAGACAACAGCCTGATCTCCTGGTCATCACTGCTACCAGCTTCAGCCTGGCCTGTAGGGGCTGACAACTGCCATGTGTGAGGGGACTCAAATGCCCCAAGCTTAACTGGGGAGTGCAAACCCCGTGAAGTGGAGACTTGTGAGCTCATGTGGGGGGCAAACAAGCCAGATCAATCAATTGTAAATGCAATGAATACACCTACACCACAGAGAGAATCGTTGTCAGCAAGCGCAAATGAACAGCTAGGTATGGGGATCCTAAAGCAAGTAGAAGACAATCAACGGCAGCTAAAACAAATATTCCTCAATCCTCACAATTGAGTGTCATCATCTAATCACCCAATGACAATAATCAGCTAGTCAAGCACATTACTTCTGTAATCACAATATTTTTGCAGGAAAAGGCACCCACACAGAAGTCGAAACATGCCGCACAGAATACTTAGCTTCGGAAATTATATATCTTGGAGCATAAATTCTAATACAAGCGTCAGACCAAATTGCTAGAACAGGAACACGATGTAACTCGCACAATTCCACACGCCATCAGGCTCTACCTCGCACTACAGCAAGCGTAGTCCCCAAGCATCAACAAAACGACCGACGAAAACCCTCCCAATTCCAGCTCACCCAGCGCGGATTCGCGTCCCCGCCACCCAAATCGCAGGGGAACCCAATGAGCAATCCCGATCAATGGCTCCTCGAGCACCCTGGGATCCCACAACCGCTCACTCGCGCGTCCAGACCCCAGTCGCCACGAACTAGCGTCTCAGGTGAAGGAGATGGAACAAAATCAACCCTAGCCGAGATCGGGGCGGCGGAGGAGCACCCCCACGATACGCCCCAAACCATCAAACAGACGGGAACGTACGAATCGGTAGCCCACTAGCCCCCCTCCCGCCTTCGGAAGGTTCCAGAAGAACCAGCACGGAATCGGGCCCGGCACGGCACGGGAGGGGGATCCCGATCCAGGAGGAGGGGGAGGAGGAGGAGGAGACGTTACCTCGCTCACGGGGTGCTCGCGGGAGAGGAGGAGGACGACGACGCGGATGCGGGTGCGTGCGGGGAGGGAGACGAGGAGGCGGAGCCACGTGATGCGGGGAGGCTAGTGCTAGGGTAGGCGAGGCAGGCAAGGCAAGCAACGAGGAGGACGACGAGACGGGGCAGTCGGCAAGGAACGGAAGGCACAAATGTTGTTTTTTTTTTCACGAGGGAATGTCATTTTGGTGCAAATAGTACGCCCTCTGGAATTAAATATATATAATGGTTGAGTTTATTCGGTCAAATTTTGAAATTTCAACCATGACTATCAAAATATTTACTCACTCCGTACTATAATATAGCTAACTAAAAGTATGTACAATAGACTGATTCAGCAGGCTCCAAAAATATGCCATGTCACCATGTTCGCTCCAAAAATATGCCATGTCACCATGTTCTTACATGGAGGGGAGAGAACAGAAGAGAGAGAAAGAAGTGAACGACTGATCTACCGCCAAGCGATAGCTCTTTTTTGACACGCTATTGCCCGCTTGCAACAGCTCCTAGTGATTAAAAAGCGTTTTGTGGGGGCCCACGCGGCACAGGCAATCTCTTCCGATCCCCTCCGAATTGATCCCATCTGATCCCCTCCCTCTTCTCTCTCTCGATCTTCCTCACAGGGCGGACGCACCACCCACGCGACGGCCGACAGCCAACGATTCCTCTCCCGCTTACGCAATCTCTCCTCCGGCTCCCGCGCTTCTTCCCTCACGTGCGTGCTTCTCATTCCTTTTCTCCCACGCGCACTCACCTTTGTCGACTCTAGCCGCTCGAAAATTCCCTATCGCCATATTTCACCGCCTCCAAACTCCCTCTTCCGCCGGCCACCGGAAGGAAGGTCGACGGCCCCACATTGCCCCCCCTACCATGTCGTCTAATCTCCCCTGCCCCCGTGAGAAATTGCCACCTAAAACCCTAGTGCCCGACCACTAACACCATGTCTCGCCGGACGAAGAGGGAGGTTGCACCGCCTCCTCATTCCATCACGAGCTCTTCTGTTCCTCTTTGTGTTCGTACATCGCTGACAGCGCCATATTCATATGGAGGTTCTTGGCTCTCCACACCACTGCCAGCTTGGTTTGCTTCTCCACTGTCACAAGCCATGTCAAGCTCATTTGTATACCCTCTCCTATGGCTGGCAAGACTAACGTGCAACTTGATCTTGAAGAATGGTAAGTTAGTTATAAAATTATCATAGTTGTCCCTTGCTTATGCCTGAATTAGTTTGCCCATGTACCTACGTTTAGAAGTTCTATCTCAGCATTTTCGCAGTAGCTGTCTCTTGCTTATGCCTAAATTAGTCCCTTTGTTAAACGTCATTTTGTTAGTAGTTCTGTAAAAATACCCTACTATGGCCTATTAGTGTTTAATTACATCAAAAAGTTCTATCTCAGCTTAATGTGCTTTTGTTCTATGTTATGTTGTCAGCTCAATGATTTTTGGACAGCTGTAACCGTTTTGTTTATTTGCTACTATCTACTTGGGATTTCTAAAAGCCTCTTCCTCACTATGGTTGATGTTGACTGTGTTGTGACTTGTAAGTCAGTGCTGTGCACCAAAATGGCCACAAAGGTAAGGTCATAATTGATCTCAATAGTTACTATATCCATGCAATTATTAAATATTTTAATGTTTTCATCATAAACAATTTGTAGCCAGCTTATAGCCGGCATACTTTATGTGTTGGCTCTAGGTTAGCTCTTGATGACATGTCAAAATTTTGGAGCTAGCAGCTACCTTTGCTATTAACGTTGCTCTAAGAATTTTTTGGAGGAATTAAGGATCAGGTGCAAGGTCAAAAATACCTCTCATTATAACAATTATGTGTGAGACTCACTTTAATTGGGTTATGTAAAACATTAGGGATAGGATGAGAATTTTTGTACAAAAGTTCGTCCTTTATATGTTCTAGGTAACTATATTTGAGATAATTCAAACTCTAGAGATAGCTATATTTTGGAACAGATGGAGTAGTTTGAAAGCATAAAAATCATATGGGTTGGTTTTTTTATAAACTATAAGTAATTCTATAATATTGTGATGTTATTTAGTTTGAAAATATAAAAATCATGTGGATTGGTTTTTTTTATAAATTATAAGTAATTCTATAATATTGTAATTTTGTTAGATACTATCGTTATATTTCAATAGAAAAAAGTTATCAAGGTTGTACACTAAAGATCGAATAAGGACAACAATATCATATATTTATTTAAATATGGAGGTAGTAGAACCAAAAGTTTCGTTTTGGAATAGGTCATTATCAAAAAAAAATTTAACTTGGGGTCACATTTTCCTAATTATTTTATAAAATTTGTAAATACAATTTTGAAAAAAATAAACAATCAATAACTTCGCGTGGGTTAACAACCATGACCAAAATGTTTGTTTTGACTATAAGATTACTCCATATATAAGATTGCATATTTTTAAATTTAATTAAATAATTTAGAGAAGTAAAAAAAAACATGGTTCCATGGATGCGTGAACTGCAATTAACCTCCATGCCAATCTGTTGTGTCGTCATTACTGAGGTTGTTTTTAGCGTCGTCTCGCCATTACGGAGATCGTTTTTAATTTTAGAGTAGACTTTGTGTTCGTAGGAACGTTGCTTCTCTAAAAAAAATGCTGCTTCTTTTCGTGCTGGAGTGGAATTGACAGGGTATATACTCCGAATCGCAGACCTGTTTCAGTCTAGATACATTCATTCAGTTAACTAATGTTCAGGATTAATGCCTAAGTAAAGTACACGTCGCCGTACAGATTATCCAGAACATTAGTCCCTTATAGTTGAAGATTTTCAATCTTCCAAGGTTCAATATGATATATCAGCACGGCACACGTTTTTTTAGAAGGAACCTTCGAAAAGGGCACAGAGCACGGAACATGGCCCGTCTAAGACAGCTGAAATTAATGAATTGATAAATTATTTGATTTTTTATAGCTATTTAAGGATATAAATAAATAAATTATCTTTTGTAATGTTAAAAAGTTGTTTTAGAAAAATATTCCGAGAAAATTTTGTATAGAAAATTTTTATACAGACACTCTGTTTAGAAGCTTGAAAAACGTACAAATGAAAATATAAAATCCGGAGTCAGAAAAGAACATAGCACGGCAGACACACGTTTCATGCTTGTGTTCTTCACAGGCCAGAAGATCAGATACAGAAGCTATATAAAAATGGCCGCTGTTCCCTGCATGACCCTCTAGCCACTGTTCACCATACATTCCCAGATGAAGATATCCTCAAGACCTCAGCTCAAAATGGAGATATGATTCACCATAGTACCAAATTGTCAAAAAATCATGGTGATTTGGCAGTAGTACATTGTATATACTCATCTCTATTTATGTTATTATGTAATCCGTGTAGGGTCAGGTGAGTTCTCTGAGAGAGAGATGTGCTCAAGCATACAAACCACGCAAGAGCCTATACATGGGGATAATATATGCACACTCATACACACAAACACTCTTGTACTCAGCTGGGGAAGACGTGGAGATTGATCCAGCACCACATCGGGCTGCTCTGCTCGCAAACGCGAGCAACACGGACGCACGCACCTAAACACCTGCCTGCATGCCTTCTTGTCTGCACAGAGTAGAGGCAACGGTTGCCTAGAATAGCTGGAAAAAGAGACTCGTTGAGCCATCGCCAAACGACCGGAGGTCTGCTGGTTTCACCAACGCTCTGCATAGCGGGCATGTCCGCTCCCTCTCGAACCTGCCATTGTCCAAGAGTGTTAAGAAGAAAGGGAATGCAAGGTGGCCTGGAGCTGAAAACATGAGATCGGTAAAAGATGCAAAAGGAAATGAAAGAATTTTCGGCAGCTAAAAGCAGAGGATGCAAGATATATGTGCTTACCATTCAGAGACACAATCCTCACAAAAGATATGTTTACAGCGCAAAAGAATGGGAGCATGCATCTTTTCTTGGCATATAGCGCACATATCTCCAGTAGCACTAACCTGACCAAACAAACAATATACGAGTCAAAGTCAAGGAAAAATAGAAATAGAGTAGGCATCAAAAGTTCACTATGCAATGGCCATGCAATCCTATTTCACAAGTCATCATTACTCTAGACAACAGTGATAGTGATAGCCAACAACTACTTAGTGCTTCAAGCATATAATATATTACCTGTTCACTCGTCGCATATGAACCATAATGAAAGTCTTTATGAGATAGTGCTCTCAATGCTGTTAAAAATGATTGAACCTGACAGGGAAACAGTTGAAGTTTTAGATGGCACTAAGTAAACACCTTATCAGACTAAATAAGGGAAGTTACAGCACCTTTTCCACAACTGATGTCAGCTTGAAAGTAAGATATAATCCGGTGGTTAGAGACGAAAACAGGCTTCCATACTCCTTGTTCAAGAAAAACCGGTACCATACAGGTGTAGGCAATAACGCTCGGTACAGAAGTAGAAAATATTCCACAACTGTTAACACTTGGCCCTGAGCAAAAAGGAATGATTGATCCCAGTTGTCAGAAACAATAGCACTGCACCTGAAGCTATCATGAAAAGGCACAGAAGGATAGATCACATAAAATCTAGGATTCAAATGCCTAAAAACTTACCTGCCTACGATAGCTACGCCCTTTGCTGTTCTTGTAGTACATAAGTAACATGCACTTGATGATCATAGCAGTTTGGCGCACCATTGTATCTACATAAAATGGGAAGGAACCCACATGATTAAAAACTTTATAAAGTTAAGTATCAGTTCTAAATTCTAGAGACAGCATGACCAATTTGACTTAAGGCATCCTGTTAAGACAAACAATCATGCTACAAGTATAAGGACGTGATACCCACTAACAACATAAAACAACCCGGTTTATTTGTAGGAGAGAAGCACACATACACATCAGGTAAATCCAAGTGGACATTTGGAGCACAGTTCACAAAATGAAAAGACTCACGTGACAAAAACTAAAGGCCTTCCGGGTTTACAAGCATTTCTAGCTCTAAAACACAAATGCGTTTAAGCATATGAGAGAAGAGAACATACCATTCACCAAAATGATGAATATTGCATGCCAAAACGGTGGTATTTCTTTTGGAGGAAGCATCACCAGAGGTCTTATGAGGTCACCATTCTTGTAACACCAGTAAACTCCAAATACATGAACGACGAATAATATTGTAATCCCAACAAGAACGGACATTTTTCTCTCCCCCTGCACCAAAAAGACAAGTATCAATGCATCATAGGTAAGTACCATATTGTCTATATAAACAGATAAAAGCAATTAAGTCTACATAATAATGTAACTTCTGAGCATCATGAGAAGGTCAGGAACACAAAGATACTTGCAATTCTCTATAGAAATAGCATCATCAACAAATCTCAGGAATCGAATAGATGGTGCAGCAAACACTCAAAAACAAAGGACATCCTATTAATTTATGTATATAATAACCATTGCTATTTATTGGCAGTATAAGTTACAAACTAGTAAACAAGTTGGCCTAATTATCCTTGGACAGCAGCACAACATAAGTGCAAAGAACAGAATGGCATTAGTGACAGATTGATTGGTAATGCACAAACAAGAAATGAGAAAGTGTTCGGATACAGAAAATCCATGAAAATACCCAATAAAACTATGCGTGGCCAAATCATTGTCATATTACCATCACATTATTCAGAGATGATTTGCAGTCGGAATATTTCCATTGAACCAAATTACATCTAGGGAGTAGTCTAGACATCAACAAGACCAAAATTCTTTTATTGCACTATATTAACTTCACTAGCATAACACAACTCAATGCTCTCCAGAAAGAAACTAAGTGTCCTCCGAATAATCGATTCGCCAGTTAATACTCCTACAACAGAAAGCCACAGGGAAATTTATCCCAAAGTTCAACAAACAAGCACGAACCTTCAAAGCAGTCTGTTTGCGCAGGATATCGTTGGACTTGAACATCACCGCAGCAATCCAGATCGTCACAAAGAAACCTGCACGACACAATCCAAAGCAAACTTAGCCGACATTTCACAAATAGATGAATGCAATCATACATGCAGCAAACACATGATAACATATCAATCTGTGCTTGTGGATGAGGAAAATTAAAGGGGCACGACCTTGCAAGTGCTGCCTGATGAAGACGACTAGCAGCAGAAGGGAGAAGGGCAGTATCTGCTCCACCCACCTCGCCACCTGCTGTATGTCGTACCTCTGATACGACGACGACGACGACTCCCTCCCCGCCTCCGCGCCGCCCGTCGCCGACGTGTAGGGGTGCGCCTGCGCGGCGTCCGCCTCATCCTCCACGACCCCCTCCTCCCCCCTCTCGGACGACGCCCCGGCCTCCCCGGACCCAACAATCCGGATCGACACCTCGCCGGCCCCACCCCCCGCCTGGTGCGGCCCCCCGCCGGGGTCCGCGCGGAGGATGCCGGAGTACTCGAGCAGCGCAGAGAGCGGCGCCTGGATGAAGCTGGACGCCGAGAAGTGCACGCCGTACCTCCTCCCCGCCGCGGCCGCGGGCGGCGGGGGCTGCGGCGTCTGCTGGGCCTGCTGCGCGTCCATCGGGTCGTGCAGCGGAGGACGGGACGTCGCCTTCCAGAAGAGTCGCCGGCGACGCAGCCTCGCCGCGGGGTCCGCGCCGTCCGATGTAGGGGGAGGAGGAGAAGGCGGGGGGGACGTCGGGGGCGGCGAGCGGAGGCAGGCGGCGAGGCGGTGGTGGAGGCGGCGGTGGAGGGGACCCGCGCTCGTCGTCGTCGTGGTGGTCGCCGTCGCCGTCGCCGTCGCGGCGGGAGCAATTTTTCCGTGTGGCTCTAGAGGATATTTTTGTGTAAGGCCTCTCAGGTTTTTTTTTTTTTTTGGCTAGAGTGAGTTTTTTTTTTCTTTTCGGGCGTGGAGTGATGTGATCGGGAGATAACGTCGTCGACTCGTCGGCGTTCGCTACTTTGCTTGGTTGCGTGCGTGCGTGCGGTTGGCTGGTTGGTTAATGGTTAGGTTGTGTGCTCGTTTATTAAGTTATCCCTTCCTTTCAAAATATAGTATATAATAATTTAAATTAGATTTAACATAATCTAGTATTATAAATCTAAACAGAAAGACCCATATTCAGATTAGTAGCACTAGATTATATCAAATCTAATTTTAGATTAATATATTTTAGAACGAAGAGAATACTAGACATAACCTACTACTGTAAACCTGAACAGGATATTAGAACGGAAAGAGTAGAGTAAATCGTTCGGTATGGGTTTCTATCTTTTAATTTAAAGCGTGTGAATTTGTCGGTATCAGCGTCGGATTGGAGGAAGTTTTCTTTTTTTTTTTCTATATATACTCTCCACTGCTTCACTCATATAGCAGATCACTAGTTTACTGCCAGGAGATTAGTGCTCCCTCCGTTTTCTTTAATTAACAACTTTGGCAAAAAGTAATTTTTAAATACTTGGTGGGAACCAAATTTTAGTTTTCTATTTCGCCCCTTCAATAGCAAACACATATACATTCATACTAGAAACTTCTTAATGCTACACACTAGGATTTTGACCGCTTTCGAGATAGTCAGATAGGTTAAAAATTAATATTAAAAAAATCAAGTAAACTTTATACTAATAATTTAAAACTTTTATCTTTAATTTTAAAATTTTCAATTCAATTTTAGAAACTTTCAACTCAAATTTAAAAACTATCAACTAAGAATTTTAAAATATCTACTCAAATTTTAAAATTTTCAACCTAAAATTTAAAACTTTTAATTAAATTTTCGAAACTTTCAACTAAAATTGAAAAATTTTAACTCAGCTTATTTATAAATTATTTTATAATTAAGAATCATTAAACACTAATAATGATGGCTAGTGCTAATGGAGGCACGGCTGTCATCCCATACGCGACTTAATAAATCAGCGCGTGTGCGAGTATACACAACAATATATAATATTCCAAATATAAAATAGTCGTATCTAATTTTATAGATAGGATCAAAAGTGTCAGTTAAAATAGAACAGGGTGAGTAAGACAAAGTGGCTGGACAGCGTAGTACTTCTTTTCGAGTGTCATTGTATAATAGACAGTGGCAAAGCCGATGAACTTGTGCATGTGTTCATATTTGCCTGTCGCCAAGTCCTTTTGTGCGTGCTCAATCTCGGCAGCGGTTTAAACTTGTCGGAAGCCAGTTCCATTTCTAGAGACAAGTCTTTTCTCAGTTCTATACCAGTGAAAACACTGACGCGTTCTTTTAATAAATACATTAATTATGTACATAAGTAAAAGATAACAAAAGGCACTAATTTGTTGCAAATATTTTTTTTTATCAAATAGTCGACAATTGGAGCAAATATAGAAAACTATAGGTGTAGAAGTATCAGTGTGACTATTCAGTTGACATATTCAACTGTTTATATAATAAATCAAAGCGAATACGTCATGCTAAAAACACTCGTAAACAACAAGATTTGACATAATCCTGGGAGTGTATTTTTTGGCACATACTACAAACAAAATACATGCCTAGCCTAATTCATGTCTCCATGACATACCATATTACCACTAGACATGTAGCGAGCCCACGAGAATCTCTTGATGGAGACGTTAAAATCGCCATGGATGACCACTTGGTTGGCTGTTTCTGCTTCTGCCGAGATGAAAACACAAGTTCATCAAACTCCTCATCTTCTGGTGACTGAGAAATGGGAGCTCAACTTCACCTGCTTCAGGTGATCAGGTCTCCTCCATGGAACATGGAGATAGCTATCATCCACAATCATTATCAGCAATGCAGAGAAAATTCAAATGGCCTCATTAACATTTTTTAATTATCTCCTCATATCATGTTATAAGCATTAGAGAGAGAGAGAATCAGAGAAAGCAACTTGTTATTTGTCGGTAGACGCAACACACAGGTTTGTTCCTAAAGACGTGGCAAATTTATATCTTTGAGTAAATTTAAATTGAATTGAAGGACCAACCAAACCAAACACGTTGTGACAGTGACTGTCACACAACCAAACTTGTCCAACATTTTTTCCACTCTGCTAACACATTGCAGTTGTGACTTATCAATGATATGATATTCCGTATTAATTTCTTCCCAAATTTCTCCAACCAAATTTGGTCGAGGGGGACCAAACGATAACGTGGAAACATCAATGAGGAGGCCATTGATGCGTCGCTTGTACCTTGCCTAATTGCCTTCGCAACATGGCAAGAGCAGGCAGAGCTAGCTACTCTGAAGAATCTGTGTTTCTTCAGGGAGAAAACACCATGTGCCTGTCTGAAAAAATCTAGCTACACCGAAGAAGCTGATGCCAATGGCATTGCATCCGTGATCTATCTAGCCCCAGATCTGCATTCAACAATGGCACAATGCGTGCCATCTTCTTCAGAAAGTAGTATCTCTTCAGTGCCTTGACCGATCGCCTTTCAAGTTCCAATCATCAAAACCGAGTAGTTCAGATTGCACGGCTGAAACGAGTAGGAAGAATGGACAGCAAAGCTAGCCATATGCATCCTAATTCCCCATTAAATCCGGTGTTTGTAGCTTGTACTGTTGAAAGGAATGGTTCAGTTATTTGCCTTTGGCGATTTGGGCTTTGGGTGATATGTGCTTTGAGTTAGGAATTAGGACCGAGCCCACGGAGGCCGAGAAACTCATATAGGCTTGGACTATGCTGGATTTTCGCTCTCTTTGAGGTCTTCGTTTATCCCATTCCATCAATATTTAAAGTTTTATCTTTTTCTCAAATATGATTTTATTTTTTGAAACGTAATTCATATTTAAAGTTCTATGTTTTTTCTCGAATATGATTTTCTTTTTTGAAACGTAATTCAAACGCAGACGCTTATATACACACGTGCACACTTATCTCTAGAATATGATTTGCTCTCTTTGAGGTCTTCGTTTTCCTATGTCATCGATATTTAAAGTTTTATCTTTTTCTTGAATATTTTCTTATTTAAAACACAATACAAACACATATGTTTATATACATGCATGCACACTCATCCCTGGAATACGATTTGTTCTTTTTGAGGTCTTCGTTTTCTGTAATGGTTGCATTTTTGTTTTGTGTCAAACTATTTTAATAAAAATCTAAATTCAAAAATTTGGCTCTTTACTCAAGTTTGGAATTTTTGTGCCATGTGTGACCTCAAGAAATTATCTAAAAATCAGCCCTAGAACCCCTATAGTAATTCCGCAAATTTTTGCAAAATTAAAAACCCCATTTAAAACAATTTCCAAAATTCAAAATCCTTAAAAACCTATTCAAACAATCCCTGGAAAAATATGAAATAGTACTGTGCAAGCCGGGCCATCCTCCTTCCCTTCTCGGCATGTTATTGTTTCCTCGTTGCGCGGCCCGCTCGACCCAGCATGGGTGCGCACGCAGGATTTAATCCCCGCGGGGCCCGCATGTCAGCCACCTCCGTCTCTGCCTCGCTCTCGGCCACCCGATGATCACACGTGGACGGCCGGGATCATTGCTGCCGCTTGGCCCTGCCTGTCAGTCCCGACGACACGTTATCGTCTTCTTCCTCCCGCCACTCGCTCTCTCTCTCTTCTCTCGATTTCTCCCGAGCTCTCTCGGTTTTCTCTCTGTTCCGCGCCTATACCGCTCGGTCGGCGTCTTAAAAACGTGCGGACGCCATCGTCAACTCCCGCTGTCCCGTCGCCCGGTGTGAGACCCGCTCCGCCATCGTCGCCACGAGCCCCGGAGCCAAAAGCTTGGCACATAAGCTTTTTCCCTCACCGTCGGATGCCAAACGTCAATGCGCACGCGTTGGCGTGCCGTCCCGTCACCTCGCCATGACCTCCTCTTCCCATTTTCCCCCTCTGCCGCCAATGACGCGCACCACAGTGACCGGTGCCATTGTTGCGTCTCGTCGGCTGAGCTCGAGCTTATCCCTTCTTCCACCGCCTTTGTTCACCGTCGGTTAGCGCCCGAGCTTCTCTATAAATAGGGCAACACTCCCCTCCTCCGGCCGCCAAGAAATCGAGCCCGAGCAAGCTCGTCGCCGAGAGTCTCTCTCCGCCACCTACTGACCCGAGCCGCGCCGCTGTTACAGACCACCGCCGACCAAGCCACCGCCGCCTTCCAGTCCAATCCGAGCCGTCCATTTGGTTCCCCATCTCCTCCGCTCTCCTCCACCATCAGCCGCTCGCCGTGGTTCGCGGCCGCCGGCGAGATCGACTCCGGCGATCGTCGACCGTCGATTCCCTGCCGTGCCAGCTCCGTCGGCCATGCTGACAAGGCATGCCGCGTCAGCCGGAGCAAGTGATGCGAGGTTCGGACCCGATCTTTCGATGGAGAAGGTAATCACGATTGGTGGGAGAAACCGACGTTCACGGCCCGACTACAACTATCCACGATGTTGCGCCTTAGCGACCGATACACCGATTCCAGAAGGCGAACGCGATGTTGTGGAGCGCGATCAACCGGCCACGAGGGCTCTCGTCCTGCAAGCAATCGTAGAACAAGCAAGAGCGAGTTGAACAAACACTGAATTGCTAAATCAAATATGAAGTTTCAATCTGAAAATACAAGAGGTGGGATTCCAATAAGAAGAAGACGGGCGATCTAGTCGACACGCGCGCTTCAAGCGAAGTAGCAGAGGCTAAAACTTCAATCTATCAAAACCCAACTGTTCATGGCGGCTCTAGAGACATATAAATAGATGGAAGGACAACCTTGAGGGAGTTGGGGTCATTCTCCAACCCTAGGATGCGCCCCTAATGGGCTCAACTTGATACACAGCCCACGGGCCAAAATATGGTGGCGCAGCACGTAGACAGAAAAGGTCTCGGTAGTATTTCGACATTTCTGGACGATTCTGATAAGATATGGATGTGAGGCTAGATCCATTGGAAAGTAGACTTTACAAGCTTTCCATGAAGTACTTGAACGTCCAAAACGGAGTCCGTATGAAGTCGTGGCGACCGTTAGAAGTTGGTGCTGTCCTGCAGTCCGAATCCAACCGGCGCGATTCCCTCTCCTGGATGATATTCTCCTTGTTCTCCTTGGTTTCTAAGCAACACAAGAGTACACGGGTGTCGGAGGATGAAACCTCGACGGCGGGAAGTCAGTAGACCCCCCTTTGAGATTCGGCCAGGGGAGTAGTTCTCAGGCGAAGCCGGTGTCAGATGTAGAAGAAAGATAGGTGAAGAAGACGTAGAAGAGACGGGGTTCGGACCGTCCAAACCGCGGTGAAGCAAAGGACGGAGGCTGAAGGGTCCGGACGGTCCGAACCGGGTTCGGACCGTCCGAACCGAGGAGATCCCGCGGGGAAGACGATGAACAGCACACACGAGGGAGACGGGAGGATTTATACAGGTTCGGGCCGTCGGAGCGTAAAACCCTACTCCTGTGTGTATGCTATGTGGAGATGAATGTGGTTTGCTATGTTACAAGGTGAGCTCAGCACGCGGCCGGGGCCGAAGAAGAAGAGCCATGGTTAGAGAGTGAGCTCGGGGGTGCAGAGCAGAGAGTTAGAGGACGGGAAAGCTCTCCCCCTTTTGGCCGTGGCTTGGTCCTCCTTTTATAGAGCAAGGGGATTGCACAGTGCTAAGACACATGCTGATAGGGAGAGAGAGCTACATGAGAGAGCAGGTATGGCTTGTCTTATCGCTGTCTTGCCGCCGTCTTGATGAGCGTGTCCGCCTGCTGCCGCCTGCTGGACGAGTCCGCCTGCCGAACCCACGCCGGAGTTGGTATACGGCGGGCGGTGGAGTCGTGAGGACGCGACGGGATGTGACGGGGCACACTGCCGAAGTCAAGCATCTCTGACTGCTTGACTTCGGCGCACGCCCTTGCCACCAAAGTCAAAAGGCCTCTGACAGTAGTCAGGTGTCCACGGGGGGTCGTCCTGAGACGTCCACGCGTGACAAGGCAGGCGACGGGAGCGACAGGCCCTGTCACCTCGTCATCAATGTGGGTGGTTGGAGAGCCGATGCACTTGAGAGGCGAGGTCCGGGCTCGGGAGGCGGCACCCGGGACCGAGCGCCGGGTCCCGGGCACGGGAAGTGGCTTCCCAGAACCGGAGCCGAGGCCCCGGGTACCGGGGGCGTCGCCGGGGACTGGGGATGTCCTCGGGGCCCCGCGCCACTTGACCGGAGAAAAGCCGTAGCCGCCTGTTGCCGGTGCAGAATATAGCCCCCGGGGAGCTGACGTGGCAGAGGATCCACGCGTCCCCGCGACTGTGGGGACCCCCAGTCCCGTTTCGCCGACAACGGGTTTCCATGGTCTAAAGAAACCGAACATGAACTTAAAAGTGAACTTATTTGATGATTTAATTGACGTGCACGGGCGCGAGTCATAGGACCTTGTGTAGGTGTAGATGTAGGTAAGGATGTATCGATGGTGTTGATGTCCTCATCAGCAAGCCACCCACTGGACACCTCGGATTCCCCTCACAGTCGCTGATAGCCCGGTCCCACGCGTCAGCATCCCCATATCTCTCTCTCCTGATAAACCAGTCCCACGTGCCAACCTCTATCTCCCCTCTCTCTTCACTGTTGCACATCTAACTCCTAAGTGTGTTTTGGTGGATTAATGACAAAGCGGTTAAGGGACTAATGAGTTTATCGATAATTGTGCAGAGAATTAGTCCCAGGTTGCTCGGTGTGGTGCATGGAGACCCCCACAAAGACATAAAGCAAAACGGCGAAGCGACTCGGAGTTTATTTTAAATTCTTTTGAATTTTCTTTTGAGTCGAGGAAAAACCGTACTATCAAGAGGGGTTGCAAACAGTATTCCAAGACCACTCAAGTGCTTAAGATCCAAATAGCTGAGAGTCCATCATTTTGGCACAACACATACACTTGGAATGGGCTAGTTTCAGTGTCAGGGTCAGAGGTTCCTACCCCTGGGGTCAGAGGCTCCGACCAGCTGTCACGCCCTAAAAATCACTTTAATTAAAAATTGTTTTTGGGGTAAATTGAAATACAAGAATACGCAAAAAAAAATTGTTTGAGAAACATGTTTGAATAAAATTTTGAAATTTCCAATATTAAAAATCCCAAGTTTAAATTTTAAATAAATGCTTGGACGCTTTTATATTTCTGGGGTTTTGGTCGGAATATTTTAAGCGTTTAAGTATTTATGATGATAAAACTCTATGTGTTTCGTGGTGATATTTATTTCTGGTAAATTCCCCATGATTTAATAAACTCTCTGAAATTTTCTTAGAATTTTCAGAGCTCCAGAATTAATTTTAATAGGACAAAGATCATTTCTATAATTAGATAAATCTATAATAAAATCCCTATCTTTTCTCCTATTCGGGTCATTTCGGTTCAGTCCTTGGAACTCTCCCCGTTCATCGTGAACTCTGACATCCTATGTCTTCTAGGGTTTCGTATCGCTTCCGGAACCCTAAAACCTCCTCAACGTTCCAATTCTCAAAATACACCGATATTTCAATCGATCGCATGTTTCCTAAACTATTTCCTCCTCCGTCCTCGACTCCCAAAATATTCCCCATATTTTGGAAGTTTATTTATTCCGTTTCCCAAACTCCGTAAAATATATTCATCGAATATCCTAATTCTTCGGTCGACACAAAATATCCTTCATTTTCCCTAAGTTCCTAACTCCGTATATATTCCCAATTTTTCCTGATTCTGGAATACTCCCGCTGACTCCTTCCAATATTCTCAAAATTCCCGAAATATTCTTATGCTTTGAGAGTTCCAAAAATTCCGGCGAATTTCCTTGATTCCGAAAAAAATATTTCAGTCCCAAAGGTGTTTCGACGCTTTTGATTTTCCATATATATATACATATACGCCAACATTCGCGACCCTCCAAAATTCCAAACAATCCCCCCCCCCCAATTTCCGATATTCCTAATACTTCTCAAAATTCTGAATTTAAATTCTAAATTTAGAATTCCAGAAAAATCCCCAAAATCCCCACCTTTTCTCTTTTCTTTATTTTTCTTCCAATCTTCCGTCTCTCCTTTTATTTTCCTCGAAGTCTGTTTCCTCCCTCTTGTTCATCTCTTCCGTTTCTCTCTCTGCTCAGGCCTGTAGCAAACCAAGCCGCCGCCGTCGCCTGTGCCGCCCCGGCCCTCGGCCTCGCTCGCCCGGCCTGCGCCAGCCCGCGCCGCCCCGGCCTCCGCGCTGAGCTCGCCCGCCGAGTGCCGCCCCGGACTCGGTCCGCTGCCCCGCAACTGCCTGCCGCCGCGTTTTTCGGCACGTCGCGCCACACGCCCCCACGACGCCGCCATAACCGCGCGAGCCGATGTCGCCATCCACTTCCCCACTCCCTCTCCTGTTTTTCCCTCAAAGCCGCCGTCGCCTGTGCCTCCTCGCCACACGCAGCGTCGCCGGCTCTCTGCCGCGCCGCTTCCTGCCCCTGCACGCCGAAGCCGCGCCCTCTCCTCGCCCCGGCGTCACCGCCGGTGCGCCGTCGCCTGCGCCTCCTCCCTGCCGTCGCCGCCGCCCCTCTGCTGCTCCCGTTGCCTGCCTCGGCCGGCCGCGCCTCCAGTCGTCACCGCCGGCGTCTACAGCCCTTTGGGCCGTGCTGCCGCCGCCCGGCTCTGCCCCGAGCCACCGTTGCCGTCACCTGCTCTCCAACTGACGGTCTCTGCGTCGTCAACCTCGTCGTCGTCTTCTGCGCCTCCAGCCGCCGCCTCCGCTGCTCCTCACCCGGCGCCACGGCCCGTAGCATCGAAGGTCATCGTCGCTGCCGTCGGCGTCGTCGTTTTCGCCCGCCGCTGGTGAGCACCACGCCTCCCTGCCTGCCCTCCCTTTTTGTTGGTGTCGCCTGTTGTCGTTTGTCCCGGTGCCCAACTCCTCTTCCCCGTCGCTGTCTTGTCACCGTCATCGCTGCATCCTTCTGTCGGCTACCACCGCCCCCCTCAGACCATCGCCGCCGTCGTCCTGTTTCCCCAGGCCGTCGCCGGATGACATCGTCTCTGTGCCCACGCCGCCGCTGGTGAGCCACGGCCGAAGTTCCTCCTGCTCCTCCCCTCTCCTCCTCGTCTTTTCTCCGCCGGCTTCGCCGCCTGCCACCGCTGACCAGCGTCGCCGCCTCTCTTCCCATCCGTCGTCGCCCCGTCCGCATCCAGCGCTACCGCCCCATCTCCTGCACGCGTCGCCCTCGCCCGAGCGCCTGCCGCACGCCCAACAGCCCGCCGCCGGTGAGCACTCCTTCGGTGTGGTCCCTGTCTTCCTTCCCTAATCACCAGCCGTCGCCGGGTCTCGCCGTCCTCAACTGGCACCTCTGTTTTCCCATCGCCGTCGTCGGCTTAATTACGTTGCCATCTACACCCGCACCTGTTCCTCCCCTAATTCGGCGGCCGTCCATCGTCGCCATCCTCCTCCGCTGCACTGCGTCGCGTCTTGAGCCGTCGTCGTCGTCATCGATTTCTCGTCTTCCTCGGTCTCGGCTCGCCGAACACATCCTACCGTGCCATTGTCAATCGCTACCGTCGTTGTCGCTCTCCCCGGCCGCTGCGCCGGCGTGTCTCTGTGCTGCGCTTAGAAGGCGAGCTCGTTTTGGCCCCTCGGCGTGTCACTGTTGCATAGACCCTAGCGTCTCCCCCTCCCTTGTGATCCCGGCGTATATGTCTCCAAATCATCATCTTCATAAACCGTTGATCGGATCTCATCCGATCCTTTCGAGTCCAATTTGGGTCATTGGACCTCCCTAAATCAATCACCTCCCACGTCTAAATTCAATCGTCACGTCAATCCTAGCCAGACATCTCGTCTGCACCTCAGCCTGATCTCCTCGTCATCGATCTCCCTCATCACATCTCACCTTTCGTGCCACATCGGCATCCACCTAGTTCATGACATCGTTTCTTGTCGCGAGGCAACACATCAATCAGTCCACGCGCCTCACCTTTTCCCCTCTATGAACCTAGTCCACAGGATCTGTGTCCATGACAGTAGGCCTAAACTCTCTTTCTCCAGTGCCAAAAAATAATTCTTTTAGTGTAAATCCCGAGAAGACAATATTCTTGAGAATATTCTTTTTCAATCCATTTCGGATGTATTCGAATTCAATCTTCCAAAAGCATAGTCTTTCCCGTCCGAACTCTGAATTGACCCGTTCTTCTTCCTAATTTCATCTAAAATTATAATCTACTTGTTTGTATAATTTTTATGTACTGTTTATTTGGAGTTTCTTAGGCTTTTTATCGTTTTGCGTGTAGTATACCGTAATCGCTGTTTCGGAGGACCGCGGAGTCTACGGAAGAGTTCGGAGAGCGATCGAAGATGTTTGGTTGCAAGGCAAGTCACACTTCATCCTTGAGCATGTTGAACCTACTTTGTGAAATATTTTACGATTTATAATAAATTGCATGTTTTGCCAATTACATGGAATATGGAATAACCTATCCACATACTTGAGACCCTATTCATTTGTTATCCATTCTTTGATAACCTTGGGTGATAATTTGACTTGCTTAGGTCTCATTGGATGACCTGGCTAGAGATAGGACCTGCTTAGCCATGCTTAGCAACATAGCTCACCTGGGAATTAAATATTAACTTTTTATATGATTCGACTCAATGTCGGAAAAATGGAACCTTGGATAGGCTGTTGTTAAATTAAAAATTTGACCTAAATGGTGGGCTGTGGGTGTATGGTTTTGCTTGTCACACCCCATGGCAATTAAGGACCGGTTCGCGGGAACCACTTGGGCAACTTCCCGTACTTGCCACAAGCCAGCGTGGGCAACGGCTGGGCTTGAAGCGTTTCTTCTCCCTCTCTAGGCACCGAAGAAGAGGGTGGGCGTGATGGAGTTGGGTCGGCCCGGGGTAGGGTGATCGGCTGCCGGATTCACGTGGCGCAAGGGGTAGCCTGGCAATATGGCGTGCCCTGTCGGCAGGTGCAACCTCAGCGTGGTGTGGATGGTTAGGGAGGGGTTGCGTGAACGGTCCTGTCACAGCCTCGCACAGGACATCGTGGTGATGTACTGGCACACGGGAACGTGTGTGGGGCTGTGTCTTGTGGGTACAGTTGTACACCTCTGATCAGAGTAAACTATTCGAATAGCCGCGCCGCGGTAATGGCACATTGGCCAAGACTCACCGTGATTAGTCTCACCCTAGATAATTAATCTGGTTTTATCAAACTGGTGTTTGTGGAAGGTGTGTGTCCGGTCGGCGTGGTTGAGCTGACCGGGGGTGACGGTTAGCGTGGTGTAACGCTAGTCGGTGGAGACTGGTGAGTGTGGTTTAACTCTCATCAGTTTGCCTGGTGGTCGTGGTGTAACTTCCATCAGCGCGGCCTGGTCAACGTGGTTTAGCGTTGGTCGGGAAAAGCTGGTCAGCGTGATACGTTGTCCGGTGGTGACTGGTTAACGTGGTGTAGCGTTAATCAGTGGAGTCCGGGTAACGTGGTGTAACGGTACCCGGAGGTGTCTGGTGAACGTGGTATAGCGTTCATCAGTGGAGACTGGTTGACGTGGTTTAGCGTCAATCAGTTGGGAATGGTTGGGCCTGGTTAACGTGGTGTAACGTTAATCGGTGGAAAATTAATCTTGTTAAATTTATCAACATTTTACTGTTTACGAACTACTACTGTTTACAACTGCTTTTACGCAAATGAGCCACCAGCCTCCCTTTGAAATCCCGTGCACAAATGCATCATTGGTGTGGCTTGTTGAGTACGGTGGGTGGTACTCAGCCTTGCTTTTTCCCCCTTTTCAGAAGTGTGGACCTTGGCTTATATCCCAGTTGAGCTTGCCTGTGGCGTGGAGCTGAAGTCACGCTAGTTTCGCCTTTCCGCTGCTGTTTTCTTCCGTGTGAGGACTAAGTGCCTCTTCTGTAAGTATTTACGCTTTATTTATGTTTGGAACTGTTTATTGATTTGTCGTTTTGTGTACCCTGGCTTGATTCCTGGACAGGGATTTTAATACACAAAATAGTCTGGAAATTGGCTAAATTTCTGGGCGTGACAAGTTGGTATCAGAGCCGAACTTGACTGTAGGATAAGCCAAACGGTCAGACCTTAAAGACATCATTTGTGAAAAAAAAAAACTAATTGTGAAAATCTTCTTGCTCTCTCTCTCTTCTATGTTTGATTTTTCTCTCCTTACCCCTAATCAGAGGCAACAGAAGAAGGATTACCGACTTAGAATTTTGAACTTTGTTCTAGATGGCCAACAGAGAAAGTGTGTATCTTGGAGACAGTGGTTTCTCGGCAGAGCTTCGCCGCATGGTTGCCGAAATCGGATATGAGACTTTGACAGTGTACTACCACAACATTGCCAGCAAAGGGGACAGACTTCAGTTGCAAGATCACAGTGACTCTTGACTCCAACCGCGAAGACCTTCCTCAACTCGTTTACGCCGCTGAAGCTGATCATTATCTGCCTGCTCGAGAAGAAGCTGATGCCCTAGCCGAAGAAGTCAAAGAAGCTATCCGATTACCTTCCTGAAGCCTAAGCTACACCCTCAAGAATAGTTTTCATGTTTAGTTTAGTCACGTGTGTTAGCTTGCTTGTTAGTGTGCTGGTGCTTGCTCCTTTGGTGCTTGTGTGCTTGGGTAGCGTATGGCGCATGTCAGCTGGTGATATGGCCATACTAGTTTGGCAGTGTAATAATCAACACTCTATATTCATTACAGTTCAGTGATAATTTAAATATTTAGTAAAAAGATGCCCTCTCTCTCTCTCCCTCCTTGCTCTATACCCTCTCTCCCCGTTGATTTCTCCACCACATCTGGACAATTTTATACATGTGATAAGAAGAAAGAGATTATATTGGATTCAATAATAACCACAATCAGGACCTCTGCTCAGCTCAAGATATGCAAACTCAGTTTCGTCGTAAACTCTAGTTCACTAAGTCAGCAGACCGTTGTTGGATAGTGGAAGCAACTGCTTGGTTATATAACCGCAAGAGGAAGCTAAGAAGGCTTAGGAAGACACAAGTAAGGGATAACCAGATCAGTTCATCTCCAAAGATTACGACTGAGTCTCAGAAGACAAAGTAATTCATCAGGAAGATAAGAAGAACATGATGCAGGATATGAAGGGACAAGTCAAGCTAGGATTGATGGATTATCCTCGTCAACTTTCTCTGGGGAACGACCTTACCAGTTACAATCGAGACCAGAAAAACAACGCTTGGATATGGATAACTTCTCGAGACTTCACCCAAAGCTGAAGTGTCAGTCATCGCAGAAAAGCATCAACGACGTCATGGTCGCAACAATCATTACAGTAAAAGAAAGACAAGTTGGTAGCGTCAGAATTTGGAAGAAGGGAAGACATGACTAACTCACGATGGAGTTAGTGAAAGTCAGTTTATATCAACGGAGTTAGTGAAAGCCAGTCTAAGACGCCAGTAGTAAGACCAACCGAGTTGTTATCTTTAGGAGTACTGGCAGTTGTTGTCATGGTTTTGAGCCTATCTACGTGGAAAGGTAGCACCCAAGACAGAAGCGTTAAGGACAGAAGTTAAAGACGGAAGGAACCTGATATCAAATCAGTTGATGAAGCCATCGGAAATAACCCTGAAAGTTACAGACGAATATTTCCATCACTACTATGAGAATCTAAGCACGAGGATACTAAGAAACAGTTAGTAAGAAGGTAGGAAGAAAGGTGATTGATAAAGAAACAGGACGAAGTAAATCCCAGCAGAAGAAGGAAAGTGTTTCACCAAGGAGGATCAATAGTAAAGCGCCCCGCGACACCGTTCGAAAGTCCATGTGCCGTAAACAAGCAAGTATATGTAAGTTGCGCCAGGACAAACAATGGGACCAATTCCAAGGGTTGTCACCAGAAGAAAGTGCTCAATGGAAAGAGTTGAAGACCAACCAAACCCTTTTCTTGCTAGCTGCCCCAAATCTCGGGACGAGATTTTTGTAAGGGGGGTGGGTTTGTCACGCCCTAAAAATCACTTTAATTAAAAATTGTTTTTGGGGTAAATTGAAATACAAGAATACGCAAAAAAAAAATTGTTTGAGAAACATGTTTGAATAAAATTTTGAAATTTCCAATATTAAAAATCCCAAGTTTAAATTTTAAATAAATGCTTGGACGCTTTTATATTCCTGGGGTTTTGGTCAGAATATTTTAAGCGTTTAAGTATTTATGATGATAAAACTCTATGTGTTTCGTGGTGGTATTTATTTCTGGTAAATTCCCCATGATTTAATAAACTCTCTGAAATTTTCTTGGAATTTTCAGAGCTCCAGAATTAATTTTAATAGGACAAAGATCATTTCTATAATTAGATAAATCTATAATAAAATCCCTATCTTTTCTCCTATTCGGGTCATTTCGGTTCAGTCCTTGGAACTCTCCCCGTTCATCGTGAACTCTGACATCCTATGTCTTCTAGGGTTTCGTGTCGCTTCCGGAACCCTAAAACCTCCTCAACGTTCCAATTCTCAAAATACACCGATATTTCAATCGATCGCATGTTTCCTAAACTATTTCCTCCTCCATCCTCGACTCCCAAAATATTCCCCATATTTTAGAAGTTTATTTATTCCGTTTCCCAAACTCCGTAAAATATATTCATCGAATATCCTAATTCTTCGGTCGACACAAAATATCCTTCATTTTCCCTAAGTGACGGGGTGCCTCCCGCCTGTCTCCCGGTCGGACATACGTACACTGTCATGATGGCCTTCCATGGGCCCCCTCCCAGTGCCGTCAGAGAACTTTCGGCGGAGAGGGCCTCGATTCTCCACACTCTGACAACGGAGGCACGCGCTGTCACATCTCCATACTCCAGCCGCCCACAGCAGCCCGGCAACATGCCGACCAGACATGCAGCACCAACTCCGGCGTGGCAACGGCAGACCAACTCCAGCCGCCCGCAGCAGCCGAGCCAGGCGGCGATTAGACGTCCCTCCGGCGCGGCGCGGCCGGCGGCCGCGTGCGTGCGACAAGACAAACCGTAGCTAGCTTTCTCTATATACTGGGCACTGTAGACTCCCCTTGACCGATAAAAGGAGGATCCGAGCCTACAGCAGGACAGGCTCTCCTGGTGGAGGTCTTGGTCTTCTACCTCAGCAGTTAGTCTTCTTCTTCTTCGAGTCCGGCTTCCGGCAGAGCTTCTGGGGCTGATGAACTCCTTGTAAGAAGCAAACCACATTCATATCTCCCACATAGCAAAAACACACAGGAGTAGGGTATTACGCCTCCGCGTGGCCCGAACCTGTATACTTCTCCTGTCTCCTTGCGTGACATCTCTCAGCGCGGGTCCCCGGGCCCGAGCACCTATCGTCTCCCTGACGCCGCTGCCGTCCTGTGAACAACTCCCTTGGCCGAACCTCAAAGTGGGGTCCCCAGACTCCCCGCGGTTGGAGTTTTATCCTTCGACAACGGTTAAGTGACGTATGCCAATGCCTATAAAGCCTAAACTTGGTTTCTAACCGTTGGTTGGCCATTCCACTTCATTTTCACGGACTCCTAGCCTCTCCTAAGGTTCTTTGAGCTCTCCCAACTAGTTCTAGTACATCCTTTGTGATTCTTGTGAGGATCTAGTGAAAAATTGAGTGAGTGTTGTTGAAAGAAGGTGTTGGCGAAATGGGAATGGGGGTCTCACATACTCCGGGGACGCGTGGGTCTTCGGCCACGTTAGCTCCCCCGGGGCCATATTCTACATCGGCGACGGCCGGCTACAGCCATCTTCCCGCCAAAGTACCTGGGCCCGAGCACTGCCCAGGCCCGGGTGTGCCTTCTCTGGGCGCCTCGCGACGGGCGCCCACATCCACCCCGGGTCCCGGGAGCATTCTCAAGAAGGGACACTCCTCTGTGCCCGGTCTCGAGGCCCACAGGCTCCATCCCGAGCCCCGGGTCTCGTCCCCGGTCCCGGGAAGCTCAGTGCCCGAGCCCGGGTCTCGTCCCCGGCCCCGGGACGCTTCGTCCCCGGGCGCCGGGCCCATAGACTCCGTGCCCCCGGGCCCCGGGTCTCGTTCCCGGTCCCGGGAAGCCCCGTTCCCGGGCCCCAGGTCTCGGCCCCGGTCCCGGGACGCTTCATCCCCGGGCCCGGGGTCTCACCCCCGGGCCTGAGATCCACAGCTCGGTCCTGGGGCACTTTATAGAAGCCTCGCTCCCGGCCCGAGGTCCACAGCTCCGGTCCCGGAGCACGTTATTGAGACATCCTGGTTCCGAGCGCCGCTCCCCGGATCCGGGACTCACATTTGCCGTCCCCAAGGGACTCAGTGCCTCGTGCGCGCGGAGGGCTCGATGAGCTCCCCACCCCGGGCACGAGGCCGGCTTGGGCGGATCAGCTCCCCAACTGCCCGCATTAATGGCGAAGTGACGGGGCACCTCCCGCCTGTCTCCCGGTCGGACATGCGCGCACCGTCATGATGGCCTTCCGTGGGCCCCCCTCTCAGTGCCGTCAGAGAGCTTTCGGCTGCTGAGAAGGCCTCGATTCTCCACACTCTGGCAGCGGAGACGCGCGCTGTCACATCTCCACACTCCAGCCGCCCACAGCAGCCCGGCAACATGCCGACCAAACCTGCAACACCTGCAACAGACCAACTCCAGCCGCCCTTGGCGGCCAAGCAAGGCGGCGACTAGACGTCCCTCCGGCGCGGCGCAGCAGGTGGCCGCATGCGTCCGACAGCAAGACAAGTCGTAGCTAGCTCTCTCTCTCTCTCTGCATGTATACTTGGCACTATGGACTCCCCTTAGCCTATAAAAGGAGGATCCTTGCCAGAGATGAAGGGACGGAGACAACTCAGGGACAGCCTGGAGAGCTTCTTCCACAGCATAGTTAGCTCGGGGTAGAGCTTCCGGAGCGCTTCCAGTTCCTTTCCGAGCTTGCGCTACCTCATGCGCCCCTCGGGATATCCTTGTAACAGCATAACACATTCATCTCCACATAGCCAAACACATACAGGAGTAGGGTATTACGCCTCCGCGCGGCCCGAACCTGTCTACCTCCTCCTGCCTCATTGCGTGCCATTCTCTCCGCTGATCATCTCCTAGACGTCGTTGCCGTCCTGTGAACAAACTCCCCTGGCCGAACTCAAAAGGGGGGTCTCCAGACTCCCCGCGGTTGAACTTTCATCCTTCGACAGAAGGCTAGGAGGATCTTGTGCACTTGAGGAGGACGCGTATTGGCTGTTTGGAGCTTATTTCTCTTGGAGGGAAACCTCCTAGACGGTTAGGCATCTCCCGCGAGCTTCCTTGAGTTGTGGATTGTCCCGGGAAAGTTTGTGAAGGTTAACCTCGCTTCCATAAGGAAAAGAGGTAAATTCTAGTGGATACCAAGTTGATCTTCGTGGTCGCTTGGTGAGGCAAGGGGTCAATCAAGACCCGGCTCTTTGGAGCTTCTCAACGGAGACGTAGGATCTTTGTGATCCGAACTTCAGAAAAAATCTTTGTCTCAATTGTGCTTGCTCGTTATTGCATTAATTTGTCTCTACACTTGGCTCCATTTATCTCCTACCCTATTCTTTGCCTACACTTGATCTCTGTCAATCTATCGGTTATTAAAGTATTTTGGTAGAGTCAGAACATTAGGGTCGGAACCTCCGGCGTTCTTGGCCGGAACCTCTGACCAGCCCTCTCGGTCAGCCCGAGAGAGCCGGTCGGAGCCTTCTACCATTTTGGTCGGAGGTTCCTACTAGTATTTTACCGCTGCATTTGGAGAATTTTTCAGGAACGCCTATTCACCCCCCTCTAGGCGACATCAACGGGCTTTCAGAGGCCGATTCTAAGGAGTCGCCAAAGGATGATTTTGTCGAAGACTCGCAGGACCTCGAGCAAGGCAAGTCACTCTTGACCATATTGGACCCATGATTTAAAATTTATTTTAATTTTGAAAACTTGCATAATTAGGAACACGACTGTTATCGGTCGTAATTTGTATTCGAATCTGTCCGGCCTAACCCATTTGCTGCATTTGACCCTCCTTGGATAAATTGTTCCCTTGACCTTTGTAGCCCTATTATCTTGATATTCGTACTTGAGTACGAATGTCGATGATGCCTTTCTTTCTAAAATAAAAATGTGACGATGGGAAAAACTAGGGTTTAAATAAAAATGATTTCAAATCTCGACACCCTTGGTCGAGCATTTACGAAATAAAATAGTTTTACAAAACTTGGTCATGGGTCGTCGCTGCCTGTGTGGCTCCGGCTCCGCATGACTTTTAAGGACTGTTTCCTTAAGGAATTGCACTGAGCACATAACAGTGCAATCACACGGGTGGAATGGAACACCCCTGGCCAGGTAACTAGTATTCCCAGGATGATTTTCGGTTGCTAATAAATATGGGACTGGTTGGGTGCCAAGAAGGGCAATATACCCCTGTCCTTGAGTACAGGAAATGAGTTCCTGATACTTGGTTGAGAGAACCCATTTATAGGGCAACATGCTATCCTGGGAAGGCTCTGGAAAGGTCTTATCGCGAACCTCCCCGCTTGGCCAGTGTGGGAGTAAGCTCGCGTCGTGTAGGAAAAGAGTGCACCCTTTGCAAAGATTTATAAACTGTTCGAATAGCCGTGTCCACGGTTATGGACGGATGTGAAGTGATTCTTCTAGCGTAGATTTTATTTTATAAATATATGTGCAATCATTTTGCGAGTTGGGAACCGTTACTTGTCGGAGGATGAAACCTCGACGGCGGGAAGTCAGGAGACCCCCCTTTTGAGATTCGGCCAGGGGAGTAGTTCTCAGGCGGACGCGGCGTTTGGAGACGATGGATGCTTGGGACTGGAGGCCCGAGCTGGGGGGAAAAGAGGTTCGGACCGTCCGTTTCGGGAACGGACCATCCGAACCGTGACAATCGCGCGGGAGAGACAGGAGGCATTTTATACAGGTTCGGGCCGTGCGGAGGCGTAAAACCCTACTCCTGTGTGTGTGTTTGGCTATGAGGTGGATGAATGTGGTATGGTGTTTACAAGGAGAACTCCGGGAGCTCGGAAGCTCACCGGGAACCCGGAGGTGCTTCGGCCGCTCTACCAGCGGTCGGACTTGAGGAAGAAGAAGGAGATCTCTGTTGTCTAAGGCTGGAGCTAACTAGGGCTTAACCTAAGCTTAAGCTGCTAGAGCCCCCCTTTTGCCTGTGGCTTGGATCCTCCTTTTATAGAGCAAGGGGATTCCACAGTGCCTGGCATATGTGGCGAGAGAGATTTTCCGGTGACTTCTCCTGTGCTCCCGTCCGCCTGCGACGCCCACGCCGGAGTAGGTGCTGCTGCTGCACGTCATCGTGAGAGGATGGAGCGGAGAGATGTGACGGCGCACGCCTCTGCCGCCTGGTCGTGGAAAAAGGGGGCCTGCATAGTCAAAAGCTTCTGACTACACAGCGAACGAAGCCTCCATAGTCAAAAGTCTTCTGACTGTACGGTCGGATGTCCACGGGGGGCCATCGAGAGACGCCCACACGTGGCAAAGTAGTAGGCAAGTTGGTCCGCGGAGTCCTTCCAGTGAATCGGCATCGGCAGTCGGTAGTCGGCATCGGCAGTCGGCAGTTGGCCCCGGGCCCGGGCATCGGCACCCGGGACCGGAAGGATCGGCACCCGGGCACCCGGGCAATCGGCAGTCGGCCGTCGGGCCCGGGCATCGGCGCCCGGGGCCGATGGAGATGGCGCCCCGGGCGCCCAGCGGGACGTTGACCGTAGCCGGCCATCTCTTCTGCAGAAAGTGGGCCCGGAGGAGCTGACGTGGCCGGAGATCCACGCGTCCCCGCAGAACATGGGACCCCCAGTCCCATTTCGCCGACATTACCAGAATCGGTATGTGTGACTGATGGATGGCTTGTGTGGCCTGAAACGGGCCTGTGTGACCCGGGGTGTTGGATGATACCGGAGTTGAGTTGTTTGAGTTAAGCGACAAGTTTTGAAATAAAGAGAATCCACCTAAATGGAGGTACTAGAGGATGGTACACTTTGAATCAAAATTTATGACAAGTCTCAGACTTGTGGAATGGGTTGAGATGCGATTCTCTTCCCGACTAACTTAATTGTGGTGAGTTATTGCAAAGCAACTCACGGAATGGATTGAAGCGTGAGTTTCTTTCCGACAACTCAAATAGCACACTTAGAATTTTAAAACCACAGAATCTTTGAAAACCTCTTTTACAAAAATAACTCCAACCTTCCTTACTAAACCTTGCATGTCACATAATTTCCGTGATTTGCTGAGTACCTCGTGTACTCACCCTTGCCTACCTTCTCCCAGAAGTCTACGAAGATGAAGACCCCACCCTTAGCCAGTTCTAGCAGGATCAAGTCGAGTACGAGAAGTTTTAGGGTTTCGGTCTAGGTCCCCAAGCCTTGCTTGTGGATATAGGTCTACCCGTGTTTTTTCGCTGTTTACTTTTGTAATGTATCGTTGTATGTCTCGGGTTCTGTCTGAGGCTGCAACTTATGTAAGGACTATGTATAATAAATAAAGCAGGTTTGGCTGTGATTTACCGTTGTCCTGTACGTACTAGCTGGTCTCCTGGGACTGGTACAGATATTACAGGTAATGATGTTCCTTCTCTGTTAACCTGTTCAGGTTAACGGGAGAGGAGCGTTACATTTTCCTATGCCATCGATATTTAAAGTTACTAGGGCTATTTCCGTGCATTGCAATGGGATCAGACGATAGTTTTATTAGGTTTATTTATAGGAATACCTTTTTTTTATGAAGTGGGTTTTTTAGAGAGGGTAGTTCATGTTTTTTTGAGTGAGATGTTTTTTAGGGAGGGTAGTTTTTTATGTGGGGAAGTAGGGTGGTTGGGGGAGGAGGAGAACGACTCTGCTTTTATAGTAGCGGTGATATGTTTTCTCTTCATTGCACGGAAGACCCCGTAGCACATGTTAATGTTAAAAGATACGAGAGGGATTTTCCACCCCATGTTAGAGCACAATATCGGTATTTTTAGGATAATAGGAAATTAACTCTACCATGCAATAGGAATTTCTTGCTTGGAATTTGAATCTCCCCTTGCTTTACGTGCAAGCTACTTTTTTGAATAATTTCATTCAAATTTTACAAATTTCTCCTCAATTCTCGGAATCTCTGTCCCTCCAATTTTTCTTCACAAACACAAGCTAAAAACCATTATCTAAAATAAAATTTGAAACCCTGATCAAATTTCATCTCTCTCTCTCTCTCTAAATAAAACTCAAAGCTATCAACGCAAAACAAAGAAAGAAAGAAAGAAAGAAAGAAAGAAGAAAATTAAAAAAAAAACCCAAAGGCGAGTCTGTGCCTAGTCCAAGCCGCTCTGCAGTGTGGGTCTAACCAAACGACCCTTCGTCGTCGTCTCCGCCGCGAACCCGATCTCGATCCCCCGCCTCTCCCCTCCCATGGCGGCCGCCCTCTCCTCCTCGCGGAGGGCCCTACACACCCTGCGCCGCCATCTCCTCCTCCACCCCTTCCCCTCCCCCGCCGCGCGCCACGCACCCATCCCCCGCCACTTCCCCCCTCCCTCCCTCTCCTCCTCCCGCTTCTTCACCGCCACGCGCCCCGACGCGATGCTACCACGGCACACGCTGCCTCCGCCGCGGTTGCCTCAGCAGCAGGCGCGGCGGCTCGTGGTGGGCGGGGTCAGGTCGGTCGCGACGGGCGGCGGGTCGTCGAAGCTGGCGCCGCTGGGGCAGGGGGTGAAGGGGCTGGGGCGGCCGGTGGAGGCGGTTAAGAGCGCGGCGGTGAGGTACCGGGAGGCCGTGGGGCTGCAGGTGGAGGCCTTCTGGAGGCGCAACTACATGCTGCTCGTCGGCGCCGGCGCCGTCGTCGTCTGCATCGCGCTGTGGAGGGTCATGTTCGGCATTGCCAGCACCTTCGTCGGGCTCTCCGAGGGCATGGCCAAGTACGGCTTCCTCGCTCTCGCCACTGCCATAGTGGCATTCGCCGTGAGTTCTCGTCTATTCTTCCTTTAGCTATGAACTAACAAGCTATGATAGAATGCACATGTGACGAATAGATTCTACGAATTTCATGGGGTTATGTTCATGGTAGGACTTTGTGTATTCTAGAATTCAAATTCTAGCTATAGATGATTCATCTCAGGATGCCAATGTTTTGTACTCTGAGACTGCTATGTATATGCGTTGCTTCTGAAAGTCTTGCACTTCACCTTAATGGGTATATGAAACAATACATATTACCAATTATTGCTACTGATATTCCTGAGTGTGGCACTAAACATATGGAGACAGCGTCGTGAAATGTGTCGTTTTGTCTGAACTACCACCTTAATTTTAATTCTAAACTTAAAACTTGGGTCACCATTACTTTGATTCTGAACTTAAACCTTGGGGCACTTGAGAATTAGGTTCACTGTTTATTGGTCATAGTTTTAGTAGAGGGTTGCTATGCAGGTAATGGTTTAACCATGCATGAAGACAAATATAGAGCCTATACCTTTTAAGATGACACTAGTAAAAAATATTAAATGATTAGTGCAGCGAAGTAATACTGGTTAATGTGCATTTAATATCACCCTTTGCCTTTATGTTTTTGTTTTCCGAGTCCTTGTATCAACAGAATATGGATTGTCAGAGAAGTATGAAGTGAACTGTGGAGATCTTGTTAGCTAGGAAATTATCGGCAATCTAGTTTATTATGAACATTATAGCTTTTTGCCTCTTTTTAGTGTCTAATTTTCTGTTTCCGTCTCTGTTATCTTATCATTAAAATGCTTATAGCATGGTCCAATCGGCACTCTAATATTTTTACTCCAACTTTGCTTGACAGTTGATGCTTCATTTTTTGGAGGGGGCAAATGATTTCTATTATCTATCTTTGTTATAGGGCATGTACACACGTGCAAGATTCACCATAAATCCTGACAAGGTTTATAGGATAGCAATGACAAAGCTCAATACCTCTGCTGCAATCCTTGAAGTCATGGGTGCACCCTTAACTGGTACCGATGTCCGAGCATATGTCATGTCTGGTGGGGGGCCTAAACTCAAGGACTTCAAATTTAGGCTTGGTGGCAAAAGGTGCTTTCTGATCTTCCCGATTAAAGGATCAGAAAGGAAGGGCCTTGTAAGTGTTGAAGTCAAGAAGAAAAAGGGACAGGTATCTAAATTATTTATCTCTATTTTGTATCAAAGACTACTTTGGTGCCTCTTTTTTCTTTTTGAACGAAGACTTCAGTGCCTCTAGATTGAATGATCTTACACTTCTGCATGCACAGTATAATCAATGTGCTGGACCTTTAGTGGATGAATTAAAGTTTGGACAAATGTAGAAGCACCTTACCTTTTCTCTTCTTCGGTGCTTCTTCCTTGTTGATATAAGTAGAGAAAATATGAGTTTTTCTCTCCCAATGTAATGGAACTACTTTTTGTTCATCAAGAATTGTTGGCAGCATTTTTATAGAATTGGTTGTAGTACATGTGTTGTGCTATCTATTCACTGTATACAGCAAGAAGCAATGCATTTTAACCCCATCACAGCAAGTCTTCTGATGTTATTCTAATTTCTTTGCAGTATGACATGAAGCTACTTGCTGTTGACATACCAATGGCGTCAGGGCCTGATCAGCGGTTATTCCTTGTTGGTGACGAGCAAGAGTACAAGGTGGGTGGGGGCTTGATATCTGAGCTGCGAGACCCTATAGTAAAAGCTATGGCCGCAGAGAGGGA
Source organism: Oryza meyeriana var. granulata (assembly GCA_003991445.1). Classification (NCBI taxonomy): domain Eukaryota; kingdom Viridiplantae; phylum Streptophyta; class Magnoliopsida; order Poales; family Poaceae; genus Oryza; species Oryza meyeriana. The sequence goes on along the minus strand of RYFJ01001104.1, from coordinate 224,724 downwards.
GTTCGATTATCTTGATGAAAGAGAGGATGCAGAGGATGAACGTAGGGAGCGTGAGGAGGCTGAGCAAAGGCAACTGGAAGAGGAAGCTGAAGCATTGAGGCGTGAAGAGGAAAGATTACGTGAGGAGTATGAAGAAAGGAAGCGGCGAGAAGCTGAGAACCTAGAGAAAACCACTTGACACAATTAACTGCATCAATTTTTTCGTGTTGTGCATTTTGTTCTTTCCCCACACTCCACACTAGTAGCAATCAGCGTGTCGAGAGCGACAAAGGATTGCATCTGAGTTTCAAAGAGGCAATTTGCCTTCACCATGCACAGCGTGTGAAGAAAGTAATAATTTTTTGCTGTTCCTCGATGGATGACTTTGGAGCTCGCTGTAACTCACAGGTTGCTTCATGGGTCCTTTTGCAGTTTCATAGGTGATCGGTGGTGCTTCTCGATGCCTTGAACTAATGTGTTTTGCAGTTTGCTGGTTGTTGCCGCTCTATCATGATCTTGTCATAATTTGTGTTCCCGCCTCTTGGTCTGATAGGCTATAGTAATATCATCAGGTAATGCAGCTATACAGCTGTCCTTTGTGCGTTGTGCCGCTGGTCTGCTTGGGGTGTTCGAATTGGCTTGCTCTTATGGCTTACATGTAAAACAAAAAACGTCATTATCACGTGATTAATTAAGTTTTACTTCATAAACTTTGATTTTTTAGAGATACTTTTATATAAAAATTTTTTGCAAAAAACATACCGTTGTATGTTTTGGAAAACATGCTAACAGAAACCAAGGTAACAGCTAGAAGCTTTAAGTTGATTTAAACAACTTGTAACTAGTAGTACTCTGTTAAGAATCGTAGTTGAATATCCACAAAATGTTACAGGTTGATGATCCCATGACACATACACTGTTCTGTGAGGACCTTTTGAGAAATGGAGGTTCATAAATTCAACACTAAAACTGAAATTCTGATGCAACATCAACTAAAATCATCCAGCCATATAATGTAAATTGAATGCAAATAGTCAATTTTCCATGATAATTTGGTACTACGGCACAGCCCAGCCGGCCAAACCAGTGAACCGGGAGGAACCAACCCGCAATTTCTCCGTAAGGCCGAGTACCCGGTGGAGACCCGCTCTTATGGGAGCTGGTGGGTGTTATTTTGGACCCATAGATAATTAGGGTCGGGGCTCCAATTATAAGTGGGTGCGGATTTGGAAGAGGATCTAAACCCAAAGTAAAGTATCGGTAAGCCCATTAACGCCCAGACTATATAAACTCCCTCCTCGAACTTAATCCCAAACCGGCCAGCCCAATCCCCGATTCGATTTCCCATCGCCTCCTCCCTTTTCGCAGCGGCAGGCGGCGGGGCAGGGCAGCCAGGCGGCAGCCGCAGGCGACAGCGACAGGCGGCGGGGCACGGCAGCCAGGCGGCGGGGCAGCCAGGCGGCAGCTGCAGGCGACAGCGGCAGGCGGCGAGCGGCAGCGGCAGGCAGCGGGGCACGGCAGCGGCAGGCGGCGAGCGGCAGCTGGCTGGGCAGGGCAGCCAGGCAGCCAGGCGACGGCGACAGCGGCAGGGCGACAGCTGCAGGCGGCGGGCGGCAGCTGGCTGGGCATTATTTCACTGTTGTTGTAAGTGGTTCTCATGTTCTATTTCTAAACAACTTCATATGCACGTTATTGCTAATGCTTACATCCTATATTTTATTTATGGTGAGAAAGAAAATACATTTAACACTGATTTAGAGCTTAGTTCGGGCCCGATTAGAGGTCGGGGCCCTAAGGGGTCAGGGCTGATCCATATTTTGCTCCACCCATGATATCGGGGGGCTGGGACTAGGTGGAGAAATCGGCGGTCGAGGACGGGGGCGTTTCTATCCAACCCGCCCCGACCTGATCCTTGCCACCCCTGAACCAACCACGCAACATCCAACAAAATGGACAACAGTCCACGTCATCTCTATCCTTTGTTTTTTTCCCTTCTTTTCCATCTTCTTTGCCTTAGCACGTTTCGTAAAGTACACGTCAGCGTTCATTAGCCGGAGAAAATGGTGATTAGTGCCTCCTAATGCATCCATGTGAGTACTTGCAGGTATGTAACGTCAAAATATTGATTTTTTTTGTACTAGGAATAATCTAGTATTTACTTGTAACAGTGTGGTGCCAACCGAAAGCTCACGGCTTACAGCAACTTTCCCCAAACTTGTGCAGTTCGGTTTAGCGGCTTTAGGTCTTCTTTGGCGCTAAATCCATCCATCCAATCCCAGGTAAATCGTTCCCTTTGGCAGATTAATTGATTCGGCCTCTGCGCTACTAGCTTGATGAGGTTCTTGGAGCTACTAGCTAGTGTTCTTGCATGTCCTGGATCCATGGCCATGGATGCTTCATGTTCTGTGTTGTTTTTTCTTTTCTTTTCTTTTTGCCTCGTAACTCTGTCAATTATTTGGCTCCAGACTTCTAAGTTTAGATGAAATCGGTGTATTGAAGAGTAAATAGGTTGAATTAGATGCCATATTTATCAAACTGCTGTGTTATCGGGAAGAAAAGAAGGGAGGAAATGTGGGGAGGGGGTTGTTGATGGCTATGGGAGTTGAAGTATCCTGTTGCTGTGATGCTGTATGGGATTGATTCTTGGTCCTAATTCCTAAATGGTGTCCTACCACTGGCAACAGCTAGGATTGAGTCTAAAGCTCTTTGTGTGGTAGGAGGCTAGTCCTGTGATATGTGCAGCATAAGTCTATCATATGTTTGGAAGTTGGATCATGGATTGATGGCAATATGGTATCTGAACACCTTTAGAAAAAGTGGTATCTGAGTTTGGATGAGAGACCTTGTAGTATTCATTATCTGACTGGAAGGTCGAGATATGTGACCTGAACATTCACGCTTTTTTCTGTTCTTTTGACAACCTCTGTTATTGGCTATCACCTTATGTTGCATGAATTTTGTTTATTTTCTGTCGCAGCTTTAGAAATACTTTGCTGATTGAAACAAACTTCTAATATTGTTTGCAGTTTGCCCAAAAGTCACTTGTTGGGAGTAGTTTCTTGGTTTAGTCAACTATGGGATGCTGTATGGGAAAGGTCAGCCTTCTTGTGAACACAGTCAACCATAATTCAGCTCGAGTTTTATGTAATTTTGTGGTGACTGCATTGAAATCCACAAGTAATGTTTAGTGCTTCTTATGTTTATCTCCCCGGACAGGAACGCAGTGATGAAGAAGACAAGATTGACTTCAAAGGTGGCAATGTGCATGTGATTACTAGCAAAGAGAATTGGGACCAAAAAATTGCAGAGGCAAACAAGGATGGAAAAATTGTAAGTAACTTGTAGAATGCATATCTTTACTATAGGTAACTATCAATTGTGGATAATTGCATAATAACTTTCTGATACTATTTACAATCTGCGACAATCTGCATATGCACGGGTCTTTTTACTGTTTTGCACATATAGTTGTATCTACCCCATGGTGAGAATAATATATCATTCTTGGACAGTAGGAATAATTGAAAATGTGTATCAAAATATGCTGGTTGCTGGGATGCAGCATTACTGTTTATTTGAAAAAAAATGGAAACGAGTCTTTTGGTATATGATACGAACAGGGAGTAGCCCCAGATTAGAGTGCTTGGAGGTACACGTTACTCAAATCTGATAACAGGGAAGTAGTAAAATGGGAAATCACTGTCATTGCTAGAGATTACTGGTTTGATAACTATTCCTTCCTGTAAGAATGCATGCTTTGTTTTCTTGCATGTACTGTAACATAGTTTGCATTGGAAGTACAATATTGCCAGTTTTTGCTGAGTCTTGAACCTACCAAAAAAACTCTGGTCTGCCATAATAAATTGGCACGTTATTGACTCCTGCATGTTTTGAATTGACCAAATTGATTAGTGCCAAAAAGGTATCCATGTGCTTATATCTGTCCACTTAAAACTTCAAACCTTATCCTCCCTTTAAGTTGTATTGTCTGTAGGTCTTATTTGTGAGCATTCAAATTTCTGCTTAAATGGAGACATTCAACGCGGCAAGCATTTGTAAACCCAGACCAGTATGTTCTAGTATCTACTGCAGAAAATTGCGCCCACATCTGTATTTTTCTTAATGAAGTGTGAACATGTGATATTTATGCTCCCATACAATATAAAGAATCGGTGGACTGTTTGTAGGTTGTTGCAAATTTCAGTGCTGCGTGGTGTGGACCATGCCGTGTCATTGCACCTGTATATGCTGAGATGTCACAGACATACCCCCAGTTCATGTTCTTGACTGTAGATGTCGACGAGTTAATGGTAAACAAATATTTTTTCCTCCTCTCTATGCTACCTTCTTAAGAACAGGTGATATTCATATATTCTCTAATGCCCTTCTCTTCTCATCTGTTCTTCCATCAATTTTGTGCAGGACTTCAGCTCATCGTGGGACATCCGAGCAACCCCGACTTTCTTCTTCCTCAAGAACGGGCAGCAGGTGGACAAGCTCGTCGGTGCCAACAAGCCTGAGCTCGAGAAGAAAATGGCCGCGCTTGCTGATGGCGCCTGAGGCAAGCCAGTGACAAACAGCCATTATTGTCAGGACTCAGGATTCCCAAAGTTCAGAGTTGGGACGTTCCCGGCAAATATCAATTATCATCAGAGGCCGTATATCCATTCTGATTCTGCCCATGTTTTTGTTCAGGCTTCAGACTTGTTTTGCGATGTACAGACTGTACAGCCCACGGGTAAAAGTATCTTGTTTCTGTTTAAAACACACTTTTGACATGCTTTTCTGGCAACTATTATTGCCTGACTTTACCCTGGTGATCTGTGAGCTGATATATGCTGAGCATGAACTGATACAGCACAACTGGAAATATTTTACTACCATACGATTGACAAGTGCATGAGAAATCCCAGGAATGGCCACCATGATTTCTAAAGTAGGCCAGTGTAGATATAATGAGCCTTTTTAGTGGGCTAAATGTGTCGCCACATAGCTGCTCTTTTTAGTGGGCTAAATGCTAGCCCCTGTTAATAATCTCTCTTTCTGAACCTGACACTGAGATTGACAAAAGCACATGGTATCTGAATTCTGAAGGCGCCATCATGAAATATATAGTACATGTTCAGATGCAGCAGCGTCAGTGCGGATGGGGATTTCAATTCATGTAGGCAACCTGCCGGCACGGCCAGTCGCTAATAACCATTCCAATGAATGCATCACAGCATCAGACTATACATACATGTACGTGTGGCTCTCAACTCCTGACATGTAGTTGTACGTGCCCTACTTGTCACCGCCCATGGACCAGCGTGCACAGATCAGTACTACCTTTGTTTCCAAATATAAAAATTTCTATTTATAAATCTAGACATAACCAAAAGTCGGAGATAATAGATGGATTCACACACACCATTTCGTTTTGCACACGAAAACCTTTTAAGAGGATTTTTAGAGAATTTTCACTCTCATTCTCCATTGGAATTGAGAAAAATCCATGGCCAAACAGACGGGGAACAATTATTAATGTTGATAGCATAAGATCTCCCGCAGAAGATTAATTACGAGAATCCTTAAAATGACTTAAAAAAAGCAGCAGTGCCTTCCGGCAGAAGTCCACGCCATAGCCGTTCATACCGTTAATTAAGTATAATAGTTTCCCGTATATACAGTACTCCCTCTATATAAAATTATAAGATGTAGGGCATGTTTGATTTAGCCTATCGGCTTAACTTATAAGCCGCACGTAAAAAAAAATATTATAAGTATTAACTATTAAAAACTTAAAAAAAGATCTATTTGATTTTTTGAGATACTTTCATATAGAAAGTTTTTATAAAAAAAATATTGTTTTATGTTTTAGAAAACGCACTAATGAAAACTAAAGAAAAAGCTAAGAGCAAGAAGCAGAAACAAACACCATGGTAGTACTTGTTTTCAATACTAGTAGCATTTACTCGTTTTATTCCTGGTATGTCTCGTCACTCCACTGGTTTGTAAGTCCTGCACTTCATTCATACTATTTTTAATCTATATCATTTTATATGTATTAATAAGGGGCATTTTCTCAAATACTTATAGATAGCTATATTTTGATATGGATAGAGTAACTAATTATTACACTAATAATATGTTTTTTTGTCACGCATATGGTATCATTTGATTCGTATTTGAAAATACTTTTATATAATGTTAATTTTATAGTTGTTGATAATACATTATGAAAGTAATTATCGGTCAAAATATACTACTTCATCCGTCTCAAAATAATAAAAACTAGTACTGGATGTGACACAGTACTACGAATTTAGATAAGCCAACATTCTATCCAGATTCATAGTATTAGGATGTATCACACTTAATATTAATTTTTATTATTATGAGCCGAAGAGAGTATTAAAGGTTTTGACAGTGCTAATAATATGCCCGTATCACCTACTCCATATTTTTATAACGTAGGGACGGCAATAGTCTGCCCTGTCAATCGTGGCGATCCAGCGCGCGCGCACGGCGGCGCTCGGGGCAGCGTGGGCAAAATCGCTCGCCGGCGTGGCGTGGCGTGGCGCGACGTCGCGTCGTCTCCCGCCACGGGTTTCGAACAAAAGAATCCTCCCGCGCCGGCGCCGGCGCAAGGCAGCTGCCGCGTGGGGCCCACGCGGTGGCGTGGGATTCCTGGATGCGGGGCCCCGTGGCTCAGACACAGAGAGAGAGAGAGAGAGAGAGAGAGAGAGAGAGAGAGGGGGTCCGTGAAACACACCAGGGGACGCCTGCCTGGGCCCGCATGCGTGTATGTACCTGGCCCAGGTGAATTTCCCAAACTGCCCTTCAGCTGCTGCTGTTGCCTGTTGCAGCTGTTTAATAGCTTCTCCAGCTAGCAGAGCAAAAGCAAATGGGACGCTCTTCTTTTTGTCATCTACTGCATGCCTCGCATCGCATCTTCCTTTGAACGCCACAAGCTTCGCGTGCGTTTTTAGGAGTAGAGTAATGATTTGTGTACTGTAGTATAATACTCTCTTCAAATTTTATTTTAAATATAATAGTCTAATACTTATAAAATATAATTTTCGCCACTAAACTACATATACTAACTATTAACTTTATTATCACCTTAACTAGTCTAGGTTTACACCTCACCCATCTCGGAAGACAAACAAGTTATTTTATTTCTCTACTTAATAACCGTACCAAAAGCTAAAACTTGCTATATTTATTTTAGGATAAAGAAAGTACCATTATTATTTCCAATATAAAAATATTTTCTTTGTCATTACCCATCAAGACCGTGTTATTGGTTGCACCGTGAAACAAAAAAACCCCTAATACAAACAATATAAGGTACATATTTTATGAAGAGAATTAGTACTCCTTTCGTCTAGCGTATTGAACATAACTTTGACTATAATTGAGTAACACTTGACTTACTAATATATTTATTTATATGAACTAAAAGCATAATCTTAAGTATGTTCTTTTGAATACAATATGACAATATTAATTTTGTATCATCGATAGAATAACGGTTAGTTAAAGACTTATCTAAACAAAACAAAATATGCTTATATTTATTTAGCGGTGGGAGTACTCCAGCAATAAACAATTTAGGACAATAGCTACTCCCATGTGTACCTCGGGCCGTATCTTATCTCGTTGGAATTCATTCATTTGTTTATTTGTTTATGACGGATGAGCCCTGAATTCCTGGTGAGTTGGAAGCTTGGTATGGACGATGTGACGTGCTGCATGCTTATGCAATGATCATGCAAAGAACATATCATTGTCTTAAAATAATAAAATCTAATACTAAATATAACATCATTTAAACTAGTCCACCAATCTTAAAATAATAAAATCTAATACTGGATATAACACAACTACGAATCTAGATAGATCTCTGTTCAGATTTGTAGTTAGGATGTGTCACATCCAGTATTAGGTTTTTTTTTATTTTAAGACCGAGAGAGTAGTAGGATTTAAACATGATAACCATACAAAAAATTCGATCATAGAATTATATTATCTCCATCCTAAAATATAAAAAATTTTGGCTATGTATTTAGTCAAGCATGTATCCAGATACACAACAAAAATTCCTATATTTTAATATAAATATACTTTCTCTGTCTTGAAATATAGCTATCTTTGTATTTAAATTTTATCTTAATTATAAAACAACTTAGGACAAGTAATAGGTGAATTTTACTCCTAAGCTCTCTATGCTACCCATAGTATCCCATCACTTAAATAAATTTCGGGTCCCGTACTCTGCCCACTTTAATGAGGGATATTTTAGATTTTTTATCTCAATTCTTAATCCACTCAAAAACTTTAAAAATAATTATATTTTAAAACCGATAAAGTAGCAAATAATTGGGCCCACTACAAAACAAAGTACTCCTACAGGTTTGGGAGTACACAAGAAAGCATCGGAAATGTCAACTGAAATTCAAAAATTCAAACTCATTTGATCCGGTCGACCGGCGGGGGCATCGTGGGTCCCCCTCTCTGCCAGGTGTCCACCACCACTCGAATTGATTAATCTTAATCCCATTCCGCGGATTAATCCATCACTAATCTCACCCGTAATCCACCTGCCCCGTCGCCTAAACGCGTCCAGCTCATCGTCGTCGACGCGCCTCGAGAGATCCTCCGTTTCACCACCAGCACGCCATCTACCCCACCGAGGGCAATCTCGTCATTTTGTAGTACCAAGCATCTCCTCCTGCTATTAACAGCGCTCCACTGACACCAACTGGTTTAAGCCCGTATTTTGATCTCCCTCTCCTTCTCCAGGTGTGGGGGAAGGAGGCTGGCTTGGCTAATTGGCTTGCTCGATCGATCGATCTTAATCTCTCCGGTAATCTCCTCCTCCAGTCCAAGCCTTCGCTTCGCCGTGTTTGTTTGTTTGTTTCCTAGTGCTGCTCCACGATTTGATTTAGGATTTTAGATGCGTTTCTTCCACGAATCCACGGTTCTTGGCGAGAAACTGGAGGGTTTCCTGGATGGTTTTCTTGGCCCGGAGACGTTTCGCTTTCATAAATCAAAGGATTTTGTGCTGAATAGTTTTGTGTTTATCGCAAGGTTATGTTTTTCATCTGCGCCTTCTCTTTGTAGAGGTTCAGAACGGCGATAAGTGTGGTTTGCTTTTTTTTTTTTTTAATTTCGGGAGAAGAAATAGTTTTGTGCTGAATGCGATCTTTCAAAAAGAAAAAGATTTTTGAGCGGAATACTTTTGTTTTTTTTATCGCAAGGTTATGTTTTTGAATTTTGAGCGGAATACTCATTGTGGCAGGTCAAAACGGCATTAAGTGTGGTGTTCTTATTTTTTTCTTTCCCACATGTATCACGTACTGTTGCTTAATGTTCACTCATTTCCGTGGTATGAGGGTACCCAGGAGAAAAAAATGGCTTGATAATGCTTTCAGACTTTTGGTGCGGTTATGCTTTCTGAGCTCACGTTCACTTATTCTGCATGACGCTGAAAGAAAGGGACCTTTTTTTTTTCAAGCTTAGATTGACCTTTTTAAAAATACATCCTTTTTAATTGACTGTGATAAAGTACTAGTTGATTATATGCTTTTGTACACAGAATTTTCAGATAAAAAACTTGCTTCAAGTTTCTGAATTCTCACAATAGAAAGCTCCTGAAGCTAATAGATTCAAGCGTAGCAGTTCTTGGTCTGTGGCCATTTCCCCCTAGAGCCCCCTTTGAACTTGGTGTGTGTATGTGCCCATGGTCTCAGAGAGTCTTCCCAGAATAGATCAACTGATCGAATGAAAATATTTTTATTTCCAGTTTGGTCCTAGAACATGCATATCAGCTATCATCTTAGTTGGTCATGTGCCTGTCGACAACTGTTTGGATTAGGGGACCTGCAATAGTTTTAGATTCTTTATCTTACTGCTATTAACTCTTGCATCCATTGGTTCTGAGAAGAAGTTAATATGAATGAAAATTTGCCAAATTATTTGGAACCCCTTCTGATATTTTTTTCTTTTTGTTTGGGTCCACTTGCTAGCTGCCAGATAGTATGACAAATTATTTGTAAGATTGCTTCATATGCATGCCTAGCTGTGTTCATTAATTCTATCCATCCTCAGATGCATGGCAAAATTTCCCCTAAGAAATAAAGACAGAATACAATAATCTGAGATCTCAGATAGGTTTCTTTGTTGTCATGATTTGAAAAATGCAGTTGACAACTTGACATTGAAATGTGCTGGTCGACTAGTCGTATGGACATTACTCTCCTGGCTGTGTGCCTGCATGTGTCCATGTAGGTGTAACTGTGTAAGTAAGCAAGGCCATGGTGTGTGGGTCACAATCATTTTTATTTTCTACAACTAACCACTCTCATTTATTGGGTGGATAGACGTTGACAAGAACATCTCCAATTGCAAATTTTCAGCTTGAATCAGCACCTCTTCTGTCTATGTGGGGGCAGAACATATTTGCTGTCCTGGGCTGTTCTTAAGTTTATTTGTGACCTAACAATGGAGTGGTAGTTGACACATGTTTAGCGCTGTGGTGTGTGATAACCAAGTCCTATCCATTGTTGTTCCGTGATTGAGTTTTCCAGCTAATATTGTTTGCTATAATATTTGATCAACTTCACTGTTGCTAGCTTTCATGTTTCACAGTGCACATTCTCTCTCTTTGCCCATGTTTGTTAAGTTTGTCTTGAGAAGCTTGGTCTTTTGAGTATATTTCTGGGCTCCCTGCTACTGTACCTGTCTATTTTGGGATAAATCTTGCCTGTGTTTGGCTTAATGATGTTTTCCAGTTTCCAGATAAATGCTTTTATGGTAAACACTGTATAGTACTATTCAAGAATGTAGGGATCCCTTTTCTATTTGATAGGTCTATATTTCACTTCCAGACCATCAATATTTTGGTCTGTCAGTGCTGATTAGCTGATAAGACATTCATGAATTATACAACAGTTTGCCCCTCTTTGGGTAGCCAATCAATGTTCTTGTCCCTGCATTATGGAGGTTGACATGTCTAGTCCCTTTCCTTGTCCCATTAAGAAGTTGAATCAGTACTTCCTATACATACACACAATGCAAGAACACTGGTTGTTCCTGTGTTACACTTTAAGCTGTTTGTACATGCAGAAAAGTTATGTCACAGCTCATTCATAACTTAATACCTTTTGGGTGAAGTTTATAATTCATACGATGCATGATTTTTCTGTATCTTAGATATCACATTTCCCATTTTGCTTCTTATGGATGCCACTAGTTATGGTTTTTGTCTATTTTATCATCAATAGTGAAACACTCAAACATGGCTCTAGTTTTAACATTTCCCCCCACGGAAGTGCCTAGCAAATATTTATTTCTTAGTTGCTGATTACTTGTCACGATCAAACATATTCACCTGTATATGCCACCTTTTAATTTTTGCCTCCATCATGATTAGGCCTGCCTTTGAGGAGTTATCTTATTTTCGGTCAAAATGAAGCGCATGCACAGGATGCCAACAAGGAAGTCCCATTCATGGTGGTGGGACAGCCATATTAATCCCAAGAACTCCAAATGGCTAGCTGAGAATCTAGAAGGTAACACCTTTTGTTTCTGGAATTGCAGGATGTACTTTGATTCTTTGTTATTTGCCAGAATCTCTAGGACCTTATGTTGCTTGCTAATATTTCAGCCTGCAATCCAACTATGCATAGCACACTTTTTTTTTTCTAACGTAACATTTTCTGAACAAACAGAGATGGATAAGCAAGTTAAAGATATGCTGAGGCTCATCGAGGATGAAGGTGATTCTTTTGCAAAGAAGGCCGAGATGTATTTTGAGCGACGGCCTTTGCTTGTAACTCATGTTGAGAACTTCTATCGCATGTATCGTGCTCTTGCTGAGCGTTATGACAATGTGACTGGGGAATTACGCAAGAATATTCCATCGTCACTCCAATCACAAGGCTCTCTTGTTGTATCTGAATCTGATTCTGAGACACAGTCTACTCCCCCAACTCCTGAGCCTAACTCGGAAGAGAAAACACAAAAACAGAAGCATAAAACAAGAGCAGCTGGCTTTGATGTCTTCCTTGGTTCTGGTGGAAGCTCAGACGTTTCCAAGAAGGGGAGCGATGGATCATCATCTTCTTCTTCAGAATCTGATTCTGAGGTTGATGAACCGAGAGAAGAAAATGGTGATGGAATTCCTTTTGCACTGAACGAACGAATTGCAGGGCTTGAAGATGAGCTTCAGGAAGCAAGGGAAAAACTTGAGGCGCTTGAGGAAAAGAACACACGCTGCCAATGTGAAAAACATGAGGAGAAGTTGAAGGCTTCACATTCAGAAATCAACAGCCTTCAGAAGGAACTTGAAGAAAAAGTCCGATCTTTGGAGAGTTACAAAGGAATTAACAGTGAAAAGGAGGATTTGGAAGCTGCAGTTCTGGCAAACAAGAATGAGATCAAGGAACTAAAAGGAAGAATAGCCTCAGCTGATAAGCATTATGAAGGCCAACTAGCTCATCGTGACCATGAAATTGAGAAGTGCAAGAAGGAGCTTGAACAAGTTTATGAGAAGTATTCCCACGATAAATCTACTCTTGAGACAGAAATAAGAAAGCTCCAAGACGTTGTCAAGAATTTAGAAGGTGACCTAGCAAAAATATTACAAGAGAAATTACAGCTCGAGGCCCAGGTTAAGGAGCTTGAACGAGCATCTCACAGCCTAGATGATTCATCAGCAGAGATTATGAGGCTACAAGAAATAATCAAGGATCTGCAAACAAGACTGGATAATGATTCAAATGAGAAGAGAATGCTCGAGGAACGTGCTATAGAATTTGAACAAGTTCGTAGGGAGTTGGAGGGTTCAAGGACTGAGGTGGCAGAGCTGCAAGCTACAGTCAACATTCTGAAATCTGACCTAAAAAGAGCTCTGCAAGAGAAATCACAGCTGGAGAGCCGTATCAAAGATCTGGAGCAAGCAATTGCTTGTAATTTGGAGGAATTCTCACTGGAGAAGTCCACACTTGGTGCCGAGATCCAAAAACTGACAGAAGCTAATGCTTCTCTTGAAGGCAAGCTGACATCCACAGAGGCACAGCTCCAACAACTTCATGCCGAGAAATCAGAAGCATCCATCAACAGTGAGAAGCAGATCACCGATCTGAACAAAGATATCGCCGATCTTAAGTCAAACCTTGAACTTCTTTCTTCAGAGAAAGCTGCAGTTGACAACAAGGTGTCTAGCTTACTGACTGATGTCACAACTCGCGATGAAAAGATCAAGGAGATGAACAGCCACTTGCACCAGTTGCACCTGGAGCATGTCAAGCTGATCGCAGTGGCTGATGCTGCACAGAAGGCGGCGTTGGACCATCGTGCACGGGTGTGCGAGCTTGAGGAAGAGGTGGAGAAGCAGAAGCTGATGGTATCCGACAGCGCGGAGGGGAAGCGGGAGGCGATCAGGCAGCTCTGCTTCTCGCTCGAGCACTACCGCCATGGGTACCAGCAGCTCCGGCAGCTGCTGCAGGGCCACAGGAGGCCATTGGTGATGGCCACTTGAGGGAGAGGATCCTTCTCTAATCTCTATGGATGGCTGGAAATCAAATCTGTCAATGCAAATGCAGAATTGCATGCTCCCATTTTCTTGTGCTTGTGCTATGTAGTTCCTTTCAGCTGCTGATACCCCATGGTGTGTGTATTGTAATGAGTATGAACAGCTTTTTGTTGTAATGAATCTGTCGAATTCTGCAACGAATGATGTCTCCTCTGTGTTCTTGTCGACTGTAAAGGGTCCGTTCGACAGTGAAGACTAGGTGAAAATTTTCTTCCTTTTTAGTGATCATGTTTTTTAAACTGCTAAATGACGTGTTTTTTAAAAAAAAATTCTATCCATTTTTCAAATTTAGTTTCACGTGATCATCTTCTTCCATCACTCACAAACTCACCCTAAATCTGTGAGCCTTTTATCTGATTCAGAATTTCAGATCCTGGTTGGCCTCAGATGGTAGCAATAGAGAGTTGAAGGGTCTCTTCTACAAAAATGCTCTTCCACTGATATGTGGGCCAGCGCGTCGCGGGGCCCACAAGTCGGTGGATCTGTCACAAAGTACCGAGAATAAAAATTACTCGAGGGTTATAGTGGAAAATTGCACACCAGTTGCGTTTGCGTATCGATCTGAACCGCTTGGAGTAGATCGGACGGTGCAAAATGGTAAATATTTGGATCGTCAATAATGTTAGCGATCATGGTTGGCCCACATCTGGAAGATAAAGTAGTTTTAAGGGGCTTTTGTGGAATATTACACACCCGTCACCCTGTTAGAGGGGTCCCACCTGTCAGTCCCCCGTCCCAAGGACGTCACATCTCCGTCGCCGCCACATCCCAGCCGCTCCCCGCCATGAATGCGGCTCTCCTCCGGCCGGCGGCAGCGGCGTTTCCCCCCCACGTGCGTGGTCAGGTGATCTTGGACCCACTCGTCAGCCTCCCACGTCTGTCCCCGCCACCACCGCTGCTGGCCGGAGCGCCACCGACTGATTCTCAGCCACCCTCCGCGTACGGCTCCTCCTTCCTAAAGGCCTCCCCGTCTCGTGCAACTCAATGCTGATATCTATGAAGCAGTTAACACGAACGATGGATGATCAGGCTTCAGGTTTTAGGTAAGCTGGATTTCTGCATTCACTTCAATGACCAATCTTAAATTTTGAATTTGTTCTATTCTTGTTTAAGTCTGAACAATACTGTCATGTTCCTTTCAAATTCTGAACCAACTTCTTGAACATGCCAAGATCTTTTCCTCTTTAAGTAACGTGTAGTATTCTTTGTTCTTACATATGTTTACCCTACCAATTGTTGTAAGAAAGAACCAGCAAACTTTACTCCTGACTTTTCAACGTCCCAAGCCCTACTGTCCAACTTGGTGTTTCACTTTTATTGTGCCTGAAGCCTGAAGGTGTCTGCATATGGAAGCATGACTAGCAGCAACCCAGAAACACTTTCAATTTCAGAGATTACGGCAGAAATAATGGGAAGTTTTAGTTATGGCCTGTCCATTGTCAATGTCTCTGACTTGCCCATGCCTCGAGCAAACCTTACTTTTTTTCTCCACAATTTGCTCCTGGATTACTTCATAACATTCTTGAATCTTGCAAAAAGATCCTTGCTAGTAGCAGAAACACGGCAATATTGTCACAGCTGCTAATGCACGTCATACTGTACTCCTGTGTGTGTACAAGCAGACAGCACAGCTACTAAAATACACGGAGATGTGTGCAGGGATCGGAGTATTAAATCATATGAATCCATCAGTCGTATCAGATGGTCCTTTCTTTAATACTATAGGGATCAGGGATTCAGAAACATCACATGGTGATGGCTTTTACAGGCACTGTTTGCCTGAACTGAACTGAACTTCACTCAGTTACACCTTTCAGAGTTCATACTTCAGTTTCTTGCGCATTCAATTGGCTAACTATCCCTCATTGATGCCTATTTAACCCTGAACTGAACTGAACTTCTTGCTGCAGTTTTATCTTGTTTCGGAGCTGCACGCATCAGCCGTCCAGCCTAGAGATCCAACGGTAGAACTTTGCCCTGGTTCTTCTCGTGTATGCTATATAAGGCCACATATGGCTATTGGTTTTTTTGTGTTATCCTTCTGACAGAATATTTTGGAATTTGCAGGTCTTGCTTTTGTTTGTATGCTCACTCCTTGTCCATAAACTCTGAGGATGGCAAATTTTTAGAAGGTATCAAGAAACAACAGCTCCAGTCTTGTTTTCTTATCTTTTTCTATTTTTCTCTTCTTTTTTACCCCTTATTGTGTAAGTTCATCTACTTCTCCTACTTATGCACGCATTTATTAATTTCTATGGTAAGAATTCAATGCATGGTTCATATACAACCCATCTCCAGCAACCTTGCTGTCCATTTTTTCCTTTAAGAAAAAAAAAAGAAATCTTGAGTACAACACATGGCTGGTGACAGCATGTGCCACTATTTATTTCTTGTCTATTTTGTTCCATCCTTTTGCTTTCATCTTTCGTTTTCCTTTTTTATTTTTGATTGGTAAATAGTGGTAACAAAACACCGTACTTGTTCCCATATGTGAACAAAAAGGTTCATACTTCTCTTCTCCCCTCTTTCTCTCTCTGTTTCCAGTTTTTCTTCTTTAAAAGCAGAAGTAGATCTTGGATCCTTGGAGTAGTCATACACATAGTAGTAGGAGTAGGTGGGCAGTAGTCATCTGCCACCGTCTCGTGCCTTGCATGTTTCCAAATCTCTCTGTACTCCTACGCATTTGCTTCAAGCATTGACCGAGAAGCACAAATCCAGCTACATGTTCTTGACCCGTTCTTCTTCCTGCCTCTCTGTGGTGTTTTGAATGCTCAGATTTGGTCATCATGAACAAAAACTGAGATCTTTGGTGCAGGATCCACACCTCCGGTTCTGAAAGAGCCTCTGCTTCTCAGGTGAGATTATGCTATTGGTGTGGCTTGCTTATGTAGAAGAATCTGTTCATTTCCTTTCCGTTGTATCCTTCAGTTTCTTGATGTATCATGTATTCCTTTTTTTTTGGGGGGGAGTTTCTTGATGTATTCAGTTGTTTTTGGAAAGAATGGTTATTTCCAAGATCTCGCAGCATTATTTCTGGGGAGTTTCTCTGCAGAGATATTGCTATCATTTGATTTGGTATTGGTTTGATCGCCACCACCGTTTCTTTCTGAATGCAGCTGCACTATATATAGTCACATATGCCTATTCTTTCATGAAACAGCAGGATGCTTTTCTGCTGATCATTGAGTATCTGTATTTTGGTACAAAAGAAAGTATTTGTCTTTCATTATACTCTATTGTCCAAATGAGCAATTGTGCTGGTTTCTTATTGTACATAATAACTCAATGCGTTACCTGATGATCTGACGCGGTGTAATTTCCTACTAGTTGTATCATGTCTGAATTTATTGTTTCTCACCATGATAACATAAGGAGATAGTTCATCTTAACACAGAATCTCCTCAAGAATACTCTGATCCTGTAACAAGGACTAGGTACCTTATAGATAGTTAATACCGATCTCTTAATAATAACAGGTTTCTGCCATTGTTTCACTTACATGACTATTTCTTCTTCTTCTTCTTTTTTTGGTTCGGAATGGTTCAGGTAGATTTTATCCCGTACACTGTATTCATATCTTTGTCTCTGATGTTTATGATTGATATAACATTACTGACCATGCACATTTCCTCGGTCTCATTCCGTGTGTGAATCTCTCATAATTCTAGATTTTGCTGAAAGATATCTGAACAATGAAGCCGCCTTTGGAGAGGAACCCTACCAAGAAGCGCCATTCGTGGTGGTGGGACAGTCACATTAGCCCTAAGAACTCGAAATGGCTTGCAGAAAATCTTGAAGGTGAGCTGAAACTTTTAACAGGGAAAAAAAAGAGATTTGATTGTCTAGTACACTCTACTGTTATGCGTTTTTTTAGAGATACTATTCATATCAATGCATGTCCAGGTACAGTACCGATTATTGTTTACTGCACTGAGTTGAACATAAATGAATAATAAACCAATGGAAAGAACACCATCTATTTACTTAGGAGTCAAATGTTCTTGATACGCTCATGATACCGATGGAACTGTAGCATTATCTGATGAGCATTTTTACCATCCTTGAGATGATACCGGGAAGTACCACATTTTCTAGTATAAAATTTGGTACTTTTAGGTATTAGGTACCTCTTAAGGTATTATAATATTTAGTGTAATTTTTTGGTACCTCAAGGTACTTTCTCATAGACCGTAAAATTTCCCTTATCTGATTGTACATCGAACTAATGACCAGGATGGGGTAGTTGAGTAAATTGATTCATGATGTACTGTTCATATAGCTAGAGATGTAGTAGACATCCTTGACTGTTCGCGTCAGCTGATATTCATGCTTTCCATAGACAAGTAACAAAAATGCTGCACACATTTTCTTTAGCATAAACTGTCAGCGAAGTAAAAGTGTGTTGATATTTTCCCTTACACTTTCTGCTAGTATTATGTATGTTGTTACTATTGTTTGCGTGTACTCTTGCCTAATCTACGCTCTCCTTGAACTGAAAAAATGCAGAAATGGACAAGCAAGTGAAGGAAATGCTGCAGCTGATTGAGGAGGATGGCGACTCCTTCGCGAAGAAAGCACAGATGTACTACCAGAGGCGTCCAATGCTCATCACCCACGTCGAGAATTTCTACCGGATGTACCGTTCTCTAGCTGAGCGTTACGACAATGTCACCGGTGAATTGCGCAAGAACATCCCTACAAGGCTACAGTATCAGGGATCTTTGACAAGTTCAGAGTGTGGTTCTGACATACAAAGGTCGCCCTCACCATCTCCTGAACCACAGAAGTCCTGGACAAGAGAGCAGAGCCCTAGAGCTGCCGGTTTTGACTTCTTTCTGTCCAACAAGAGCAATGGTTCACCGGCCTCAAGGAAGGAGCCTGAGGATTTGGCTTCACAGT
This sequence comes from Oryza meyeriana var. granulata, assembly GCA_003991445.1. Lineage (NCBI taxonomy): Eukaryota > Viridiplantae > Streptophyta > Magnoliopsida > Poales > Poaceae > Oryza > Oryza meyeriana. Next base: position 206,264 of record RYFJ01001104.1, on the reverse strand, counting down.
CAGAATCTGACGCAAAGTCTGAAGATGGTGAGGATGATGGCATTGCCTACACATTGCACCAGAGAGTCCTTGAGCTTGAGGATGAGCTCAATGCCGCAAATCAGAAACTGCGTGACACAAATGAAAAACTAGAGGTTCTGGAAGAGAAGAGCTTGAGGTGCCATTGTGATTCTAAAGAAAATGGAAACAGTGCTGATCAAAGTGCAACAAAGGAGAACCTACAGTCTTCACAACAGGAGATTGACAATCTCAAAAATAGCCTTGAAGTTTTGTCAGAAGAGCACTCTAGGCTATTGGGACAAAACAAGAAACTGGAGGCTGAAATTGTCAATCTGAAGGAACAAATTGCTTCAGATAGACAGCAATTTGAAGAGAAACTCTCTCATAGTGATGCTGAAATTGACAAGTGCAGGCAAGAACTTGCTGATGCTTCTGAGAAGTTGCTGCAAGAGAAATCAACCAACAGTTCGGTGACAGCTGAGCTGCAAGAAACGATTGAAAGCATCAGGCTCAAACTTGACAAAGTTTCTGAGGAGAAATTACTTGTTGAGAACAAGTTTAAGCAGCTGGAGGAAGCAAATTCTGAAGCTGAAAAGTACAATCAAGAATTATTCCATGCTACCGAGAGGCTTTCAGAAGAGAAGTTCAGACATGAGGCTGAGATTCTTGCATTGCATCAGACCATTGAAGACCTGAAATCCAAACTGGAGAGCATTGCTCAAGAGAGATCGTTGCTTAAATCATGGTTTGCTGACCTAGAGCAAGTTCTGGAGCGAGGAAGAAGAATTTTCCCCGAATAGCCGAATTCCGTCCGAAAAATCAATAGGCATTTAGTGAATTAGATTTTTTTTTCTTCTAATACACCATGATATAAACTTGAGAAGTCCTACCATGCATCATCAGTGTACTTTTCTTCTCTGATTCTTTCCGAGCTGAGGCGATGCATGCTGCATGGTGGTGACGTGCTGATGGGCTGTGGCACATTTGTGCTGAATGTATTCCCTTGGCAATAAAATGGGTTTGAATCCTACTTTGAGATCACCATAGAAGTTGTACATGGTTTTGAATCCTACTCTGAGATCAGCATAAAAGTTGTATATGAGTAAGCATAAACTAAGGGCCTGCTCATGTGAGTTTTGGTTTATAAGACATAACCAATTTTGAATTTTTATAGATTAATATACTAGTATATTGTTAAGATAGGTGGAAAAAGAGCCACTAAAGTCGCTCTGAATTCCTATAAATTGCCACAGTAATCTAAGAAAAAAGAGAAATATATGTGCCCTTAGATTGTATCCAAATTATAATGGTGGAGATTGATCAATATAATTATATAAAAATATAAACTAAAACAAAAGCACTAATTGTATGCAAAATGCAATCATATTTATGAAAATGAAAGTAAGTTTTGTAGGTATATTAAATCCAATTCCACTTTTAAAAATCTAGCTCCGCGTGTAATTGCGTTGGAAAATTGGTCGGTTCTAGGATTAATTTAGGGTTTTTTTTGCGGGGAAAGAATTAAATTAGGGTTGATCAATGATTTCATTCTTCGGTTTGACTTTAGGACCACTTAGGGTGTGAGTTTGAAAGTGACAGAAGATGATGAAGATAATTACGTAAAACGAGGTATCTTATTAGTGAATGGTTAATTAAGTATTAGCTATTGCAAACTTGAAAAATGAATTAATATAATTTTTCAAAACAAATTTTAGAATGAAAATTTTTATAAAAAACACACCGTTTAGCAGTTTGGAAGAGAGTTTTTATCCTATCCATTAGTATTGAAGGGAGCCTTAGAGTAAAAGTATAAAAAGTCTTACTTTAAAATTATTTTTTTACTTTAGTCACATGTCTTCGACTAGTCGTCGCAGCACACAAGCATGTTGGCGTACACTCACTCGTGCGATTTGATAAAACGCTGAATAGCGCAGCGTGGAATACAGGACGCTCTCCCTGTGCGCGCCGGACGAAGGAAGAAACGCAAACCACGACTCCGTCTCTTACCCCACTTTAACCAACCCACGCAGGAGAGACCGAGAGAGAGAACAAAACCCCGCGACGCTGCTGCCGCCGCAGATTCCTTCGGCGCCACCGCCCCCGCCCGGTAAGCCCCCGCCCTCCCACAGCAACGCTGCACTCTTCTCTTTGCCGCCTCGCCCCGAAGCCTCCGTCGCGCTCCTTCTGAAGTCGCTCGCGTTCGCGGGGAGATTTGGAGGGCAAGATCCATCTGAATGTTCGCCTACCTTTCTTCCGTCTCAGATGAGTAGATGATACCCCCGCGCCAGTGAGCATCGAGAAGCAATTTTAGCTTAGCTGTTGGTCACTCACATGGTGTAGCCTTGGTCACTCTACTTCCTTTTCTGTGAATGGTAGCGTGGGTTTAGTGGTGGAGAAAACTAGGTTTGAAGTTTGAACATTTGAGATGTTGTGCTTAGGAGACTACTTCTATGAGTGGTTCTTGACGAAATGCTTGCTGAATGTTGATCCTTTGTGGTAAACTCTATAGTTGACATGGTACCTAATTAGGTGGACAACTTGGTTTTGTTATCTAGTATTCATCATCCAATAATTTGATAGCATGCTTAGACATCATGGTTCATGTTTATATTACTGAAACTAAATTTGATTTGACATTGAATTGGGGTGCATTCATGTTTGGCTGCAGCAATGGACAGATTTGTCCGAGTTTACAGTGGCGGGGAGCTGGTGAAGGGTCAGAACGGGGTTGAGTTTGGCAACCTCCCTGAGGAGGGTTTATGGTTCAAGGCAAAGCCTGCATTCGATGAACTGATTGATGCCGTGTACAAGAAGCTCGGGTGGGAGTCTACGATGCACAACATCCGTGCACAGGGAAGGTTGAACGTTGGTGTGGGTGCTCATCGGCACTTCATCATGGTGCCTATCGATGATGACATGTCGTGGAGTAGCTATGTCAAGGCTGTTTTCAATGGGACTGAGTGGAACTGTCTTGAGATTTTTGTTCAAGCAGAAAATTGTTCGTCGAAAGAGGCCTTATCCTCAGAGAGGGCACTGATGGCTATTGAACCACTGTCCGCACAACGTCAAAATGGTCAACCGCAGAATCCAGAACAGGACATGTCTTTTGTTATTCCTTCCACGGTGACTGTTAGTCCACCAAATGCACATCCTCAGAATACACGGCAACAAAAGCCAAGAAAGAGCACCAGGACCTTTGCTGATAATGGTTGTCAAGATCTAAATGGAGCTTCAGAAGCAGTTGATACAACTTCCTATGCTTTAATCGGACTGTATGAGGCTGATCATCGGGCTCGTGCTTTAGCATCAGGCCAGGTAGATCAAAGAGTACCTATAGCATTTATATTACAGTTTTTCATCGTGTAACAACAAACCATTGATTTGCAATTTAATGTTTGGTACAGCATTTGACTGAGCTCAACCCTCGTACCCGCGAACCTCTTCGCTTTGACAAGAGGTATGAGTGTTACCTGAGGCCAGCTGGGCTGATGGGACTTGCAAACATTTGTAGGGCTGGTCTGCCCTCCATTGATCGGGCACTCGTCTCTGCACTAGTTGATAGGTGGAGACCTGAGACCCACACCTTTCACATGCCTTGTGGTGAGATCACGATCACGCTACAGGATGTTGCGATGATTCTTGGACTGCCAATTGCTGGCCATGCTGTCACTGTGAACCCAACGCAGCCCCAGAATGAATTGGTTGAGCGATACCTTGGGAGGGCACCTCCGCCAGATAGGCCACGTCCTGGATTGAGGGTTTCATGGGTCAGAGCTGAGTTCAATAACTGTCCAGAAGATGCTGATGAGGAGACCATCGAGCAGCATGCCAGGGCATACATCCTTAGCCTGATTAGTGGTCTGTTGTTTCCTGATGCCTCTGGTGATTTGTATACCTTCTATCCCTTTCCACTGATTGCTGATCTTGAGAATATTGGTTCATACAGTTGGGGTTCCGCTACTCTGGCATATCTCTACAGAGCAATGTGTGATGCTTGCAGGAGGCAATCAGATGGAAGTAATCTGACTGGTTGTCTTTTGCTCCTTCAATTTTGGTCATGGGAGCATTTTCCAATTGGTAGGCCAGATCTGGTGAAGCTAAAATACCCAAATGTGGAGGAGCTACAGGATGAAAGGGATAGACCCACAGTTGGTTTACGATGGGTTGTGGGGGTGTGCGCCCGTCGAGCAGCTCCCGCACGTTGCTATGAGCACTTCACAAATGAGTTTGACTTGCTGACGGATGACCAGGTTGTTTGGTGCCCATATAGGGAGGAACGGGTGAAGGTACTACAGCTTGCCCCTATATGTACCCAGGATTCTCATTTGTGGCTAACCCGAGCACCTCTACTTTACTTTTTTATGGTAGAGATTTACATGCCTGAGAGAGTGATGCGCCAATTTGGCCTCCATCAGGTGTTCCCACCACCATTACGGGACACTAGCGCGGAACTTCACTGGTATCTTCAAAACAGAAGTTTTCTGTTTTTCTTTAATATTTCTTATGCATGATCATGTCCTGGTAAATTATAAATTGTCTAGCTGTAGCAGAATCATAAAATTTTCCAATGTTTTGCAGGTGCCGTCGTGGAAGGGTTCATAATGATTGGGCACAGAAGCACAAGTCTTTTGTGGATATGTGGGAAGCAAAGGAGCAAGATGTTATCATGGAAGACCGTCCATATGATCACAGCAGTTATATGGATTATTTGCGGTGGTACAGACGATCCACACGTACTCGCCTCTGCACACCGAAGAGGATAAGTAATAGCCTCAAGGGTGGGCCATCTGGTGGAAGCGCACTTGCTGATTCTGAAGATCCTTTTCGTGCTTCTCAACTTCGTTACACCCCTAGGGCTCATTTGATCCACTCAGTGGTAAGACATCCTAATTGTAAATTAACCATTCTACTACCATGCAGGTGTGAGCTTCCTTGAGGTTACCTTCTTTTGCATATATACTAACCAAATACCCATGCGGTGCTTTAATCTAGAACAAGTATATCATAAATCCTGAACTTTAAAAGCTGCATATAGTTTTCAATTGAACATGAATCACTAAATAATTCTATTACAAACCACATGTGCGAATGGCGTAATTATCATGTGAAGATCTTTCAACTAATAAGAACATGTATGCATGTATCTATATACATAGAAGATTCCATGGTGATGATGGTTGGATGGTAGACTCACCAGTCACCACCACAACCATCATCACCACTAGGTTCTTTTATCATAGTAAGGATACTTTGATTTATCTCTGAAGCTCCCATCGTTTGCCCCAGACCGACAAACTCACTATCCTTGCAAAGGAGGCAGCTTCTCAAAAAGGCTGCTCTAGAGGCGAATGCCGTGCTTTTGTTGAGCAAGTCACCAGAACATGTGTCGAAGTTATTGGGGAACTTGGTGGATCATCACTTTGTGACATTGTTGATCTGGTCCCATGCCCATCAATGACTGCAACAACTGCAGCTGAACCAGAGGCAGAGCAACAGAGGGATAAAGAGGAAGATATACATCATTCCTGGCGCCTGATCAGGAAATTGAGTCTGGCCTCGATTCTGAGAAGCGATCTCGACCCCAGACTGGCCGCACACAGGCACACAGGACAATCCATACAAGGTCATCTGCAAAGAGGAAGAGGGGCAGATCAGGTTCAAGATGAGAATGCACAGTAAGTGATTTAGCTATGGTTTTTGCTGCTCTCTTTGGATAAATCATTCTGCACTTCCTTTAATTTTATCGTGTTCATGCTGCTTGTTTTTCTGTCATAGTTAAGCGGTTGTAAATTACTCATGGACTGTTCTCTCCTTGTTCTGTTTGAAATTACAGGTCCCGTGGTTTGTGTAACAGAAGGAACTGTGGCCTGTGGGATGAAGGGACAGCATGACGGTCAAACCAGCTCATCGGTTCATGACCGACCCCCATTGTTTAACACTATTGACGACAAATTTGCAGTTGGAATATGGTCTCTTTTCTTTCTTATTCTTCTAGATGTTGTAGGATGACCTTTGCATTTATGCGTTCGTGCTCCGTGATGAACTATGTAACTATTTCAGCCATTTTGCTGTCCATAGTAATGCAAAGCCAGATTTACCATATTCATGAAGCAAACCCCTTGCATCTGAAATTCTGAACTGTGGTCACTCCCAGACAAGGGTGATCTTTGTTCCTTGTGTCAATGAGCTTTGTTCAGATGGCATTTGAGCTTTATTAACTGCATTGAGCTTTGTTAACTGCTGCAGCGAGCAGCCTTTCGTTTAACCTAAATGATGATTAAGCTAAGGTGATGATCACCTTAGCTGAATCATTATGCAGGTTAAACCATCATCGTTCCTGATCCATTCAGCTACCAATTGATCAGCAAGAGTTGTTCATGTTATCCAATGGAAGAAGCATGGAAAGCATCACGAAATCTGGAAATGTACTCAGGCAGACCTTAGCTTTGGCTACTCATAATTGGTCTAAATTTACTCAAATTTATGCATCATAAACTGATTAAAATGTGCATAATCATTTGTAAATTTAAACTTCTTGAATTGTGCACAAATTAATTCTGAATAATCTGTGTTTGCATGATCTGGGCTTTTCTTCCCATGGAGATCTCTGAACTCTGATGCCTAAAACCCCTCGGCGAGGTCAGCGTTCCCGCCGTCTCCTGGCCGCCGCCGCTGCCGCGTCCGGCTGTACGCGCGCGCGCGACGCGATGCCCCGGCCGCCCTCCCCCGCAGCCCGCGTGGCCCTCTACCTCCGCCGCGCCCGCCTCATCGACTCCCTGCGCCTCCGCCTCCGCTCCCCTTCCTCCCCGCCGCCTCCGCCCCCACCCGACGACCCCGTGGTCGCGCTCCACGCCATCCGCGCCGCCCCCACGCCGGCGGCGGCGGTCTCCATCTTCCGCGCCCTCCCGCCGCCCCAGCCGCTCCCGCTCTTCCAGGCCCTCGCCTCTCGGCTCGCCTCCTTCGCCGCGCTCCCCGACCTCCGCTCCCTCCTCGCCTCCTTCCCCTTACCCCGCCGCTCTCGCTCGCCTCCGCTCCTCGCCGCCGCGGGGACCACGCCTCCGCCCTCGACGCCTTCGCCTCCGTTCCGGCGACGCCGCACCGCCCCGCCGAAGCTCACAACCTCCTCATCCAGCTCCACGTCCGTGCTGCCGACCATGCCGCCGCCGTGGAGGCCTTCCGCTCCATGGTCCGCGAAGGTGCGCTCCCGAACGCCCGCACCTACACCGCCGTCATCGAACACCTCGCCTCCGCGGGGTTCGTGGACCAGGCGCTCGAGGTGTTCCGCCTCCTCCCGTCGCTGCGCGCGCGGCGGACCACCCGGCAGTACAACGTGCTCGCCGAGGCGCTTTCGTCGGCGGGGAAATTCGAACAGCTCCGGTGGCTCGTCCGCGAGATGGTGGCCGTCGACGGCGTCATGCCCGGTCCGCAAATGCGGGCCTCCATCGCCGCCATGAGGGAAGCGGGCCACACGGAGGGCACGGAGGATTTCCTCGAGGAGCTTTCACCAAACGAAAGAATCGGTTACGCCGTGGACGACGTCGACGGCGAGGGAGATAGTGAGGAGGAGGACGACGACGAAGACAACGAGGCGGCCAGCTGTGACAATAGCAGAGGCAGAGCTCAGGGGACGCTGAAGCCATGGCTGGACCCGCGCGAGCTCGCGAGGGCGCTGGAAGGCTGGGAGCCGAGGGAGGTGGCCGAGCTGGAGGCCGCCGGGATCGTGTGGACGCCGCGGCTGGTCTGCAAGCTGCTGCGCGCGTTCAAGAAGGCGGAGACGGCGTGGGAGTTCTTCTGCTGGGTGGCGTGCCGCCCCGGCGGCTTCGCGCACGACCGCCACACGGTGGCGAGGATGGTTGCCATCCTCGCCCGCGCCGGCCACGTCGAGCTGGTCGAACGCCTGCTGGGCAAGGTGCGGGCCGACGGCATCGTCCTCCCGTTCGCCACAGTGCGGCTGGTCGTCGACTTCTACGGCCTCTCCAAGAAGGCCGACGCGGCGATCAGGGTGTTCCGGGAAGCCGACTCCATCTGCGGCGCCGTCTCGAGGCCCAACCTGATGCTGCTGTGCTCGTCGCTGCTGCGGACGCTGGCGAAATGCCGGAGAGGGCTGGACGCCATGGAGCTCCTCGAGGAGATGATGGCGCGGGGCGTCCTCCCCGACCTGCAGACGTTCTCCGGCCTGATGGAGCACCTTGCCGGCGCCGGCGACCTCAAGGGCGTGCACCGGCTGCTCGGGCTGGTCCGGCAGTGCGAGCTGCAGCCCGATGGGTACATGTACAGCGTGCTGATCAAGGCCTACTGCAAGCAGGAGCGTGCCGCTCTCGCGCTGAAGCTGTTCGACGAAATGCGCGGCGCGGGGATCGCCCCCGACGCACCCACCAAGGCGCTCCTGGTGAAGAGCCTGTGGAGGGAGGGCAAGCTCCGGGAGGTGGCGCAGGTGGAGGAGAGGTGCGAGGAGACGGCCGGTGGCCTCCCCAAGGCATCACCGGGCCACGTGTGGACGGCGAGCGCCGCCGACATGAAGAAAGTCTCCGACATCTACTACGGTTGCTTCACTCAGCCAGCAGCACAAACAGGACGATAGATACTCCGTAGATGGCTCCCTTTGGAATCAAGGTAGGAAAAAATGGCCACCATACTCATGGCGATCTTGTTGTTCATTGAGATGCAGCTTCTGAGCCATGGCAACGGGGAGAAGAGAACGGTGGCTTCCAGCCCCATCTGGGGCATAGAAGTTTTGTCGATTTCGCGGGAATCAAATCGATTTTGATGTTGTGAGAATTCAAACTGCTTTCTGCAAAATTGCTAGAAAATTTGATTAAAGGACTAAGTATCAATCAAACCGGAGCTATGTTTGAAGCTCGAGATTCTAATAAGAACTAATTGTGTAAGACTGGTTTCCCAGTCTCTAGGTTCTTTTCATTTTCTGGATTTATAACTACAAATTTTTATAATCTAAATAAGAATTTGGCTACTGCCCATATGTTGCAATGGAAAAAATATACACCAACCACAAATCCTACCATGCGTATACAATATGGCGTCAAATAATTTAAATCATGATAACAAAAATCCTCAAAGGATCATCTCTTAATCTCACATGATCCTTTTTCTCAAGAATTTTCTATGACATGACAGATCCAAGAATAATACTACATGGACAACCTAAGATAAAGATCAAAAGTGGTCATATTGACTTTTCATGATGTCTGTCTTATCCTTTAGGGTGTGTTTGGTTCCAGGGATGGAATGGGTTGGGACAGAGCCAACCTATTTTTTAGAGTGTTTGGTTTGAGGTTAGGTGGGTTGGATTGATCCCTGGAGAAGAATATTCCTCTCAGATTCGGGTTCAACTCGTCCAGCAAAATCGGGCGGACCGCGCCGACCCACCTCGTGGGCGTGTCGCACATGGCCTCCCCCGCCGCCGCCGCCGCTGCCCTCGGCCTCGTCCGCCCCCGCCAGCGCCGACGCCGATGCCGCCGCCTCTCTTGGCCTCGGCCTCCCCGCCAGCGCGACGCCGACGCCTCCTCGGCCTCGGCCTCCACCACCGCCGCGGCCCTCAGCCTCCCCCGCCAGCACCGACACCGATGCCTCCCTCGGCCTTGGCCTCGGCCTCCACCGCCGCCGCCCTCGGCCTCGCCGACACCACCCGAGCTCCATGCATCCCATCCCACTCTAATCCCTTCTACCAAACAAAAAACTAGGACCACCCCATTTCTCAAACCAAACAAACAACTAAAGTCATCCCATCCCAAAAAAAAGGGATGGGTCTAACCCATCCTACCTCATCCCCAAACCAAACACATCCTTAAGGAGTGGCTTCTTGTCAGGTTGTTCCAAAAGGAGATCTACATTGTTCCAAAACAAATTCGATCCACCAACTTGCAATTCTCACTATGCATATTCAATGTCTTAAACCTCGAACCTCATATAATGGAGATGCTTCTCCGCAATATCTGATAATCAATAACGACCTGCCTCATGGTCACCACCATGGACAGTGGGACTACCAATTGGATACTCCCGTCTCACTTTTTCAACAGTACAGATCCAACTTTTTTCATAACATGAACCAATTTCAAACTTCACTAGAAATATAATGATTTTTTCTGATTAGTTCAATCCAGCACCTCGAACAACTTTCATTACAATGTGATACTTGTTGTCGGCGAAATGGGATAGGGGGTCCCACATACCTTGGGGACGCGTGGGTCATCGGCCAAGTCAGTTCCCCGAGGGGCCATCTCGCCTTCGGTCCCGGGGCGCCGCGCCTATCGGCCCCGGGCACGACCCGGGGCGCCCTCGCCTCTGGCCCGGGCACGTCCCGGGGCGCTGACCCTATCGGCCCCGGGCTCGTCCCCGGGGCGCCGTCCCCACCGGATTCGGCCCCGAGGCATCGTTGGCCTCGGGCCCGTACCTTGCCTCCGGGCGCCATCGTCTCACTCCCTGCCCGGGGCCCACATGTTGGTCTCCGGCAGGATCGATGGACCAGCTCTCCAAATATCAGCATTAATGATGAGGCGACGGGGCACGTTGCCCCTGTCGTCCGCTCCGCCACGCGTAAGTGTCTCAGGACGACCCCCCGTGGACACCTGACTGCTGTCAGAGACCTTTTGACTTTGGTGGCAAGGGCGCGCGCCGAAGTCAAGCAGTCAGAGATGCTTGACTTCGGCAGTGTGCCCCGTCACATCCCGTCGCGTCCTCATGACTCCACCGCCCGCCGTATACCAACTCCGGCGTGGGTTCGGCAGGCGGACTGGTCCAGCAGGCGGCAGCAGGCGGACGCGCTCGTCAAGACGGCGACAAGACAGCGATAAGACAAGCCATACCTGCTCTCTCATGTAGCTCTCTCTCCCTATCAGCATGTATTTTGGCACTGTGCAATCCCCTTGCTCTATAAAAGGAGGACCAAGCCAAGGCCGAAGGGGACGGAAGCGGCCCCGTCCTCTAACTCTCTGCTCTGCACCCCCGAGCTCACTCTCTAACCACTGTTCTTCTTCTCCGGCTCCGGCCGCGTGCTGAGCTCATCTTGTACACAGCAAACCACATCATCTCCACATAGCATACACACAGGAGTAGGGTTTTACGCTCCGGCGGCCCGAACCTGTATAAATCCTCCCGTCTCCTCTGTGCGCCTCTGTTCATCGTCTTCCCCAGCACCCTGCGCGACTACTACGCTTCGGACGGTCTGGACCCGCATCGGACGGTCCGGACCCTTCTGCTTCACCGCGGTTCGGACGGTCCGGACTCGCTTCGGACGGTCCGAACCCCGCCTCTTCTACGTCTACTTCGCCTATCTTTCTTCTACACCTGACGCCGACTACACCTGAGAACTACTCCCCTTGCCGAATCTCAAAAGGGGGGTCTCCCGACTTCCCGCCGTCGAGGTTTCATCCTCCGACACTTGTGTAACAAATAGCTATTTAAATAGTTATGACTTATGAGCATCGTTTAAGATATTCAGAGAGCAAATTATCCATTGAAAGGAATCATTGTATAAATTGAAATTACACCATGGATAAGAGGAAGGGCATGTTGCTGTATAGCTGCATAAAGGATGGAAATCATATATATGAATATATTAACATGTAGATAGAGAGGAGTGATACTTATAGCTTGATCTCCATGCATTTCATGCTTGTTATCATTAGGGTCCATCATCAATTAATACATTTTTATCTCAACTCATATAAAGTCCGGGAATGACCTATTTGCCAACTCGTGAAAAGAGGTTAGTCCCTCAAAGCCGGTTTGTCATAAATCAACAAAACAACAATTACACAAATTATTGATCATAGATCTTTCAATCTATTCATTTTTGATGATGGATGATAATCCGATATAAAACATGTAGAGCTAAGTAGATGATATAGAATGAGCTCTCCCTAAATATGTGCATACACATGAATATAAAGGAAAACATATGCACATATTTAGTGAAGGGTAATGAAGGAGTTCATTCTATATTTTAGACCTATAGAAGAGATAATTAGAATATGAGAAGTTTATCACATATCTCTCACCATTTCCATTTTCATATCCAATATGAGACTAGACAAAGAAATGCTCATAAAAGTATTAGTCTCGTATAATTGGATTTGTCATTAATCACCAAAACCAACTTAATGGCACTTGAACTTACAAGCAAGACTAGGAGACATTTGTAAGATAACATTGTCCCTATTTTCTCATGAGAGGTGCAGAAAGCAAATTACTTGTTCATGCAGGATACATACAATTGAGAACACCTTGATTAAATACTGTCAAGGTAATTCTCAAAAAATAGATTAAACCATTTAGTAGCAATATCTGTAGCCTACAGATTTTGTAAAACAATTGACTATACACATAGAATATTCAGGACTGCATCTGTCCATGTAGATAGAAAACAAAAGAAAGAGTATCCTCGCCATTGTCATAATGAGAGGAAGCTGGAAATGAAATTCATATAAATATTCTATAGGAACTAATATGCATAATGGAACACAAAAAAAACTTATAGGAAATTCATCCATAATAAATTTTCTCCTTCTAAACTTACTGGGAAGAGCAAAGTTGTACATACAAACGTGTACAGAGTATCAGATGAGCAAAGTTCACAACAAATGTAGAATCAGGCATCAATGCCATTCTAGCGGCAAGCAGGACAGGGCTTGACTTTCTCCTCCCCACTGAAGGGGCAATGGGGAATTGGGTTTTGCAGGTCTCTTATCGCTACATACATCAAATCACCTAAACACCCCAAAAAACTTCACAACAAATATGAGTGTCTATGAACTATCCAGTAGCCAGCATCATAGGCTTAATGAATATCCTTACTAGTGAGAAAGAAATAAAATTAGTGAATAAATGGAGATAATTTTCAGATTGACCAAGTTATAATTAGTTGCAAATTTCAACAGGTCATATTAGCTCAAGTAAACATTCCATCAAACACATTCCGTGCATGCGTGGATAGAGAGTACACAGAGAGACTGAGTGGGATGGAAAATAGGAGGGAACTTAGATGTGTGTTCTCATTGGTGGTCACGGTGTAGGATCCTGTTACATAGGAGGCCGTCCGTCCGTCTTCTCGTTGTGGCATCCTGCAAGGAACCACTGCCTAGTTTCAACCTTTGCCCGATGAAACACAACTTTGAACAGAATTTGTTCACTCTATTAAACAAATAAAGGGTAAGAAGCTACAGGTAAGGATGATTCAACTTCTAAAAAAATCACTCTATGAAGATACCTGCTGGCAAGGTGTTAAAGGCGGCCGGCACAGGGAGTTTTGGGCAGCCGTCGTGAAGGCGCACCGTCGTAGCGACGGCGCGGATGCCAACGCAAATTAGCTGGGGGAGGCCACTAGATTTTTAGTTTAATTCTAGTTGGAGGCCTCCAGCCGACGGAACAGCCACTGCACTCATGAGAGGAAGCAAGGAGCGCCGCCACCGTGGCTAGCTTGTTACCATCGTCGTGTCTGATGCCACATCACTAGAGCCAGGGGAGGATATAGGCATGGGTGGAGAGGATCCAGATGGCGGCAACGGGGGGCATGGCGCAGGCATCGCTGGTAGGGGAGGGAGACGGATGGACGGTATTGTGGCGATCTACAGTCGTCCCGTGTGGCGTGGCGGCAGAGAGGTGGGAGGGCGCTCTGTCTCTCCATCTTTGGCACATATCAAGGGTGCATCCGTGCTCACGCGTGAGGCTAGAGAATCGGAAGATTGTTGCGGTGTGAAATCGATCTGAGCTATCGGATTTCTCGATCGAACAATACACAATTAGTGTGTCTGCCTAGGGTAGATTTCACCATCACTACCATGCTCTTTTTAAGTAGTATAGATTTAGGAGAGCCAGTAATTTTAAAAGAAGTTATAGCTACGAGAAGCTCTCACACAGGGCCTCTGCATGAAATGGTATAATGGGCTTTCAGGTCGGATTTGTGGATGGTTCAGCCCAAATACTCTATGGCCCAGCAGCCCAGCGTCTCCTCTTCTATGAGAATTTTTACTGTTACTAATTTAATTTTTTTTTAATTTACAAAACTAATTTTTGATTTGGATCATTTACAGAACTAGTCTCTTGCCGCCGTGGGCCACGGCGGTATTTAAAAACCGCCGTGGCCCAGGGCGGCGAATGGCATCCCGTCACCCGGGGCTAACGGCCCCGGCGGCCGTTAGCCACGGGGACGCCACGTGGATTCGCCGCCCTGGGGGACGGCGGCGAATGCCCCCAGGGGGCCGAATGCACCCCTGGGGGCATTCACCGCCGTCCCCCAGGGCGGCGAATGCATAGGACCGTCCGCACAGCGATCGGACGGTCCGAATCTAGGGGGCCGCCTGCAAAATTTTTTTTTCTTTTTTTTTGATATTTTTTTCTCAACTAGCAACACGAGAATAGCAAAATCTCGTGAAGGTGCAGCTTAAACCGATGTAAGATGTGGCCTGTAGAAAATTATGAGTGTGCTTTAAAAACCGTGCTGAAACTTCGGACCTCAAAAACTCAATCTTCCCGGCCGAATTTCGCAAAATTTTTTTGGACAAACCCAACAATGTTGGGGGGAAGCGGATGTAAAATTTTCTATAGATGTCCGTAGAGTACTTATTTGCCCGATTCCGAGACCGTATGCGAAAGTTATGACTGTTTTAAGGTAGTTAGCGCGCGTTACAATAATTTGCCGTCGATTCGGACCGTCCGATCGCTGTGCGGACGGTCCTATGCATTCGCCGCCCTGGGGGACGGCGGCGAATGCCCCGGCGAATCCACGTGGCGTCCCCGGGGCTAACGGCGGCCGGCGCCGTTAGCCCCGGGTGACGGGGATGCCATTCGCCGCCCTGGGCCACGGCGGTTTTTAAATCCCGCCGTGGCCCACGGCGGCAAGAGACTAGTTCTGTAAATGATCCAAATCGAAAATTAGTTTTGTAAATTAAAAAAAAATTAAATTAGTAACAGTAAAAATTCTCTTCTATGATTTGCTCTATAGGTGGCCAAACGGGCGGACCGGGCCGGCACGGACCGAGGCACGGTCCGGCACGGCCCGCTACGGCATGGCCCGTGTAGGCACGGTTCCTGTAGCGGGCCGTGCCGTGCCGGCCCGCGTGCCTCCCCCCCGGCCCAGGCACAGCACGCCGGGGTTGTGGGCCGTGCCGTGCCGGCACGGCCCGTCGGCAGCCCACCGTGCCCGGGCCGGCCCGGTCCGCCGACGCCTGCCGCCGCGCGTCCGGCGTCCCCGGCCTCCGCCGCCTGCCGCCGCCCTCCGCCGCCGCCTCCCCGCCTGCGCGCCGCCCCCTCCGCCGCCGCCTCCCGCGCGCACCTCCCTGGCCTCCGTCGCCTGCCGCCGCCGCCTCCCCGCATGCGCGCCGCCCCCTCCGCCGCCTGCCGCCGCCTCGGCCTCCTCGGCTCCTCCGCCTCATCCCGCCGCCTCGGCCTCCTCCGCCCCCTCCGCCGCCGCCTCCCGCGCGCGCCTCCCCGGCCTCCGTCGCCTGCCGCCGCCGCCTCCCCGCATGCGCGCCGCCCCCTCCGCCGCCTGCCGCCGCCTCGGCCTCCTCCGCCCCCTCCGCCGCCGCCTCCCGCGCGCGCCTCCCCGGCCTCCGCCGCCGCCTCCCCGCCTGCGCGCCGCCCCCCGAGGCCGCCCTCCGCCGCCTCCCCGCCTGCGCCGAGTCCCGACTGAGTCACTCTCACTTAGTAAGTGAGAGTGACTGAGTCTGAGAGAGATGACTAAAAAAGAAAAAAAAAGTGACTTAAAAAATTTTAAAAAATTAGAGGAGTGGTAAAAAAATATAAAAAAAATATAAAAACATTATGTAAGATGAGTAAAAAAATATGAGGGTATTTTTTGATGATATTAGAGGAGGAAATTTTTATATGTTTAAACAAGCAAAATAGAAGAACATATATAGTTATGCAATTTAATTTCTACATAGATATAGAGAAAAATTGCGTAATGACCTTTATTGATTTTGATATTACACAGCTGCCTCATTAAAAACTCTGTCATGTAAAAACTCAATTTTGAGAAAACCATGACAAAGAAAAAAGAGTACAGCTAAAGGTCAATACTTAAAAATAAAAAAGATTACTCTAGTTCCTCATTTTGTAGGTAAAGATTTTCGAACTGCTCAGCCAAATCTTGGTTCTCCGTGGTGTGTTGGGCACGTTCCTTAGCTAGCTCCCAGTCTTTAACCGCAAGTAGTATTTCTACCACCTCACTGCGGAGATTTCTTCTTCTCTCCTCAATAATTCTTCCGCAAAGACTGAAGGCCGATTCGGATGATATCGTAGACACAGGCACCGTGAACACATCCCGTACTAGCTTTGAGAGCACGGGATATTGGGTCTTGTGATCATTCCACCATTGAAGAACGTTGAGATCTTCCTGGTTGATCGAGTCGCTGTCCAAGTAGGTGGACAGCTCAAGAGCTTCAAGTGAAGCGTGTGCAGGACTTGCTGCGGCCGAACTTCCACCACCGGTGCTCGAAGAAGAAGAGGAACCACCCCAAATTCGGCCCCACTGCAATTTCTTCTTACCTGGGACAGGGACGGGTGGGGCTCTTTGCACGCGAACTCCCTGAAACTTAGTTTCATACTTTCGAAATACTTCATACAATTTTGTCTTACAATCAGAATAGTAGTTAGTGTAATCAATATTCATTGTATCCCCAATAAGATTTAAAATATTTAGAAACCCCCGTATTTTACCCCTAGGATCAAGAATAAATGCAAAAGCATACAAGTATGGAATGTTCCTCCAGTATTTAAGATATTTTTGTTTCATGTTATATACTGCAAATCCTAATAGTTGGTCATCTTCATATTCTTTTAATAAAGTGGCAATCTCAAAAATTTTATGCAAAATTAAATTAGCAGTTGGATAGTAAACACCAGACAAAAGTAATAGTTGCATCATAAAATGTTTCAAGAAAGTAATAAAACATTTCTACAACATGCCAAGACTGTTCTGTCAGTAGCGGTTGCCCGTCACTGGTCATCAGCGTCGCAACGGGCAGATGTCAGTGCAACGGTCGCCTGCCTCCTCCTCCCGCACGCACCCGGCCAGGCCGGCCTCGACCTCCTCCCGGCCTCCTCTCCTCGGCTCCTCGGCAGCCCTCCGCCTCCTCCCGCCGTCTCGGCCTCCTCCCGGCCTCCTCGGCTCCTCCACCTCCTCCCGCCGCCTCGGCCTCCCGCCGCCTCCTCGGCTCCTCCGCCTCCTCCTCGGCTCCTCCGCCTCCTCCGCCTCCTCGGCTCCTCCGCCTCCTCCCTCCGCCTCGGCCTCCCGCTGCCTCCTCCTCGGCTCCTCCGCCTCCTCCCGCCTCCTCCTCCTCCGCCTCCTCGGCTCTTCCGCCTCCTCCCGCCGCCTCGGCCTCCCGCCGCCTCCTCCCGCCGCCTCCTCCCGCACCCGCCTCCTCCCGGCTGCTGCCTCGGCCTCCGCCGGCGCCCTCCGCCGCCGCCTCCTCGCCCGGGCGCCTGCCCGGCCTCGGCCGCCGACGCCTGCCTCGGCCTCCGCGGCCGCAGACGCCTGCCACGGCGGCGCGGCCTCCGCCGCCGCCCTCCGGGCGGGCCGTGCCGGCCCGCCGTGCCGCACCGCCGGCCCAGGCACGGCACGGCTACTCGGGCCGTGCCGGCACTGTCCACGGCCAACCGTGCCGGGCCGGCCCGGGCACGGTTACTGTAGCACCGTGCCCGGGCCGGCCCGACGGGGCACGGCCCATTTGGACATCTATTATAATTTGCTCATTTCGTTTCCCAAACAGGGCGCCCCATTGCAGTGCGTCGGCGTCGCCGCCGTTTGGATTATCTCGTCTCCGCGTCTCGTTTAATTTCGAATTCCAATTTCCAAGCGATCCATCGCCTCCACCCCACCGCCTCCACCGATCGAGGCCGCCATAGCTTCTCGATACGTGGGGAGTTCGAGCTCCAGCACCTCGACGGGCGGAGGCCACCGGGAGTGCCACGGAAGCCGCGCTCCACCGGCGGCCCCGCCCGTAGCCAGTCGCCGCGGCCTCCCCCCTCACCTCTAATCCCCTCCGTCGCCGCCGGCTGCCGTCTTCTTATTCTCGTCAGCTCGACAGCCGCCGCGGCGCTCTCACCTGGTCGGTGCGTGGACGGCTTCACCTATTTCTGAAACTTCACGCATTTACACCGTCGTGTCCATTTCGTAGCTGTGCGGTAGATTGCTCGTCGTTTGTTCATCATGCTGCAATGGATGGGTGGTTCACGGAGGAAGGTGTATGCTGTGAGTACCCAGATCTCCGTCCTCTGTGTTGTGCTTCATCGCAATTAGTTTGGGCATCCTTTCTATCATTTTTTTTACTGAAACAATGCGACGGTCTTTGCTGGTTGGCATGTAAATTTTAAGGAATCGCTACATGTAGCACTATTTGTCGTAACAAACTAACAATTGGTTATGTTTGGGCGTCTGTGTTATGCATGTTTGTTCCTGAATTGAGCAGTCCAGGAAATCGACGCAGAGCAGGTAACTTGTTAGTTTCGACGGTGCCATCAAGCTATGTTGTTTTGCTAATCAATATCCTTATGTTGATAGAACAATTTGTGCTACTTTTGAACAATGCTCCGTAGGCAGAGGCAGTACTTTGAACAAAAGAAAAGGCAACAGCAGAGGCCAGAAGTACAGAGCCAGGTTGATGTAGCAGGGGAAGGAAGTCATGCTTATCATGATCAGTCGCCTCGATCACTTGATGTTCTAAACCTGAACAATCTGGCAACTCCAAATAGTCATCACAGTGGCCCTGAAAGTGAGTTTCTCTGTATGTTTTGCAGTGGTATACTGGTAGTAATGAACATGCTGTACATGATTTTTGTGCACTTCATCTTTCCTGTTCTTCTAGTACAATTTCTGGATTTGTTAGGTTGACCTGTGGCACTCTTGTTCAAGTGTAACGGAAAAAATTAGAACACAATTGCTGTTGTACCAACTTATGACAATTAGTTATGGTCTCCTGGTTATACCCTAGACATAAAAACATTACAGAATTTATTTGACAGATGGACTGTACTATGCACTTTCTGTTCTTCTTCTTTTTGCCAGAGTGGTTTTTGTGTAGTAGTCTCTTTTCATTAGTGTTGCATGGTTTCATCCTAAAACTGAATGCATGCCCTTTTATCCTCCAGTTCTATCTTACATTAATTTTTTTTACTGTTATTTCAGATGTAGATAGTGTTGTTCCACCATTGGATTGCACTCTTTTAAATGCTTCTCCTATAGAGGCACTAAAGAAGGTCACTTCTGTATGCAGTAATCTGAAGGAAGCAAGTAAGGGTTTAGCCTTGTTTATAGGATTCAAAGGAACTCTCACACCATTCTTGTTTTGTTCTATGACATGGTATTTCAATATACCCACATTGACATATGCAAAGTTCACAAATTCAGTAGTTTTATTTTTTTTAATGTTTCTCTCTTGAATGCACAGTTTCCAAAAGAAGAATGAGACATGATATTATTTCTGAAGCATGTAATGTGCCTTTTAGATAAAGTTCAGCTATTCATATACTGATTAGCTGATATTGTGCAGGTTCTCAGCCAAGGTCAGTATCTCCATGCACTATGATAAGTGTGCACCTGGTTAATTGATCTAGCTTTGTACTTTTGTGAGATGTCATCTTGTGCGTTGGCAGATTGTCATCACCCTCTGATCATCAAGATGGTGCAGCTTCTGCTAACCCATATGAGGAACCGCTTGGTTGCAAAATGCCCCCACCAAAAAACAAAAGTGTCAAGAAGCGAAATCCAAATCTGGAACTCAACAGCAGTGATGTTCCCTTCCCTTCTATCAGTCGACTATTTCTAATAGAACTACTCATTCAAATATATGCATTGCAAGTATTTATAAAAAAAGGGGAAGTATGTGCACTGCAAGTATGGCATAAAAAGGAAAAAAATCACATATGACACGTGTTAGCCTTATCGGCAACGCTTAGCCTGGTCAGGAATCATTTCTTGCAACCAAAGGTAAAATTATTTGCATGAAACATTGATTTGTAAAAATAAAATTTATCAACACGTAACTTGTAGTATAAATGAGACTGATGCGCTTGTTGTACATTATTCAAAGTTTGATTTAATGAACTGTGATTTTTCCTTGCAGAAATTTCACTCTTTGATTTGGTCAGTGATGAGGGACCAAATAGTAAATCTACTACACGACCTGCCCGTGAAGCTCATGTTTCGTTTTCTGTTAAAGGTGCATGTTCCAAGAACATTGAATGCATAATCATCATTTTATCTATAGTTATATATAATTTTGATCTTGTTGAATTGTATATTTGGTGGGGATATTTACGTCCTCACACTGTTGTTTCATGATGAGGATACTTTCCATGACCACTTGCACCTAAACAATATTATTCTATTGACATTTGTTTTATTCAGTTTTACTGGTACATATATAATTCTTGCAATTTATGATATATTGTGAACGTGTTTCTGTTAGAAATTTGCATGTGCATTGGATTGCATGTGTGGCTGTTACTAAGTCATTATCATTGAGTCTATTGCCTTTGCCTTCAATAAAAGCATACATAAATGGTTCGTTACAAATATTTTTATGCTTCTGTTTTCAGGCCTTGGCCATGTCAAGATGGAAACACCTCCTCAATCACCAAGATCCATCAAAAGGTCAAATGATTAACTTGTATTCTTAATCAGTCTATGTTGTTTCCAATGGCTATTTCAGATATGGTATTAAAACAGGTTAAAGAATTTAAGAAAGAGACAATGTTTAATTTTACAGAAAGTAATAGTATGATCTTATTTCTATTTATATATGTTTCTTAGTGAACAATAGTTTGATAGTTCTCTAAAATAAAGTATCCAAGGGATCATACAACTGAGGCAAATGTTCTGAATTATTCTATTTACCTCATTGAAAACTTCTCTTGCAGTAAACAAATTTATCTTCAGAATCTAGTATGTCTTACTGAAATTCAAACTTGTTGATAAGCACTAACAAGAACTTGTCCCTAGAAGAACAAACGATTGGTCCAGTTAGGGTAGGTTTCGGTGCAAATGTTCCAGTTTGCTCACCTTACTTCTATAGGCTATAGCTAAGATAAGCAAAAGAACTAAAATGTTCCATCTTGCCTTGCACATGAATGTTCATGTTCATGACTGAACCTTTCACAATACATCCCTAACTATCTTGTAATTTGATTTTGCAGGACTTTACCTTTGCCTCCAAAGGTCACACAGAACAAAGCTAGAAGGTCTATTCCCTTTGATGCCACAAAGGAATTGGTGAGATTTTGTCATTTTGAGCTGTTTTATCCTGTCTTTGAGATCAGATCCAAATGGTATATAACTTAGTAAGTGTCAAGAGCACAGTGGTCTAGGGTAGCTGGCCCCCGACTACGAAGCTCGTAGTCTCCGGCTATGTCGTCCAGGACGGAGGTTATACCCCTCTCGGCCCCCTGGGCTTAGGAACAGACGAGGGAGAAGGGAATTGGTGATTAAACTTGCTTCCCTTTATTCATTCCTGCTTACAGGATTATATAGCCAATGGCCCAACAATTCTAAGGAAGGTACTCCCCTAATTATAGGACTAACCAAAACAGCCTCTAATCTAATCCCTGATTTCTAGCCACTGGAAGTTGCCCCTTCGGGCTGCTGGACCGCGCGCTCTGCGCGCTCAGCCGCGCGGCGTATGTCGCGGGCGCGCCTGCGCCTTGTGTATGTGCGGCCGCACATGACAGTAAGCACAAAGAATATGAAATCACATGGTATAAAACATTGGTAATGCAATTTTGGGAACTATGTTGGACTGGTTACCTAACTACGTACATTGAGAATCTGTGACTCTTTTCATCTATTATTGTGTACAGTCTTACAACAGAATTCTGTAACATATTCTTCTACCAAAAATAAAAAAAAAATTAAAAATGCAAAGAATCCATTTAAGATAATGTTTCCTTTTTATAGATTATATGATGTATGTTCTCCATTAGATTACTTGGCAAAATAATAACATACTTTTTCTTACCAAATTAGACGTATTAATTGGACCTGCTATGTCTAATTAAAATTGTAAACACTCATTCCATGTGGTTCTTACAGGATTTCATAATAAATGATATCAACATGCTAAAAGAGCGAAGATTTTCAGAAAAGAGGACTTGTCGTTTAGATGAATCAGGCTATGAAAGAAGCAAACAGTCTAACTGTTATTTTCCACATTCATTTGAGAACCACAATGATAAATTCTTTCCTGAGGATGAAGACATGTTTTGTGAACCACAAGCTGAAAAAGGTTGGCAATGTAAGTAATGTTGTATCATCTTATTACAAAGTTTTTCCACTTAAGTTGTGTAGCCTAAGAAAATATTGCACCATCCATGATGCGTGTTTCTGCCTTTTCTTTTCTTAACAGCAAATCATGGTAGGTTGGATGACAATTTAACTGATGAAAATTCTGAGAGACTGTGGAAGATGGAATCATTTAATTCAGAGAATCATTATCCTACTCCAAGAGTGGAACAATTTGATACCCTTGATTACGGTTTTAAAGATAGATACACTTCAGAACAAAGGTTGCTTGTCTGCCTCATATATTTGGGTTTGACTAATAAGTTCTCATAGACCACATAATTATCTTTCTTTTTTTTGCAGAACTTCAACAAGAATGAACACGAGATTTGAGACATCAGGTTAGAATATCTATGTTTATGTTAACCATGTACCAATACACAAGCCATAATCTTACATTATTATTACTAAACTTTGCCAAAATTGATTTCTAACCTGGCTATGAACATATAATTGACTGATTATATGATGATATTCAAGTATCATCATTATCTGCTACTGTAGTCCTGTACTTGATAAGTAGAGAACATTGGTGATCTGAAACAGCTGCCTGTATAGCTTGAAAACCTGGAGGATTTGGTTCTACGTTATGATTTACCTGTTATTAATTCATCATCAGCTACATCAGCCATCTGCCATGGTTAAAGTGCAATGGAACAACACTTGATATATTCTTTCTTTTTCTGATAATATTTTGACCCTGGTCCCTGGGTCTTCCTAGTAGAATGCTTGCATTGTATACTTGTCATACTTTTCTGACTAATTAGAAATCCATGCTTCTAAATTGCACTCTTTTTTTAAGGAATTCCAGCAACACATGACCTCTTTTCTGATCATTCATTGATGGACAATGGCAATGATACAGTACTTTTTGACTGGGAAAGGTGAGCATAGTAGTGACTCCTGCAAATAATACCCATGCAAAAGTCTGATCTTGCTATTATTTTGGACAGGCACCCACCAATTAAGAAAGTATCCAACTCAAACAGCACTTTTGGTCCTTCTGCTTGGTCTTTTGACATGGTAGATGATTCAGAGAAAAGGAGAAGTCCAATAAGGTATTAAGAGAATTAACTATGTCTTAGTGGGATCAATTTGTGTTCTAATGTTATGAAAGAGTTACCTGGACTTGTCTTTCTGACCTTCCCAAACTATTCTTTACAGCGAAGAGTCATGCTCATCAGCTGCAGGTCAGTGAGTTTTGCCTTTTACTTCTGTTCCTTTTCTCCAGCAAAGAACCTTTACATTAATGATCAGTTTGTTCTCCAGTAGACTAGGGTGTGGTTATGCATGTAGTAGCATTTATCTTGATTTTTTTTTTCAATTCAAAGTAATGAAGGATGGATCCTGCAAGAAACCATCACTGTCGGTAGAATGCGAAGAGAATAAAATGAACGAGAAGGATGACTTCCATATAAGCTTTGATAAGTTAGATATTCCTAAAAGGAATGCTCATCTTGATGGAATTTCACTATTCAACAATCTGGAAGAACACCACAAAAGAATAGATGATCAGAATAATCTTGAAGATGGATATTGGTCAGACAAGGCTACAGAGAAACAGAGAACTCGAGAACCAAGTTGTCGTTTATCACTTAAGGAGAAGTTTTCCAAGTGGGGTGCTACTTCTCCTACTGCCCACCTGAAGGGTGGAACTGGATTAAATAACCCATCGAGTTGCACCATGTTGCATGAGGATAAGCCTTTCAATTCTGTATCAGATATGAGCACGTATCAAACTGTGGGGTCAAGTTCACCTGAAAGGAGGCCAGCTTCAAAAGTTCCTCCTATTTTTCACAGGCCTGACAATGCCATTTTTGATGATGGCATTCACCTACAGAGTTCTGTTTCAGATATATTTGGTGATAAAATTGAATTTTCGAAACCAACCTGTTCCAAGGGTCTTCAGAGTGAAATTGATATGAGTACTTTCTTGGCAGAGAAGGTAGAAAAAAGGAAAGAAGATAGTTTTGATACCTCCAAGAACCGAAATGCAGACATGTTTCTTACAAAGAAATCTGTGAGTTCTGTTAGCCAAAATGTAGTTGGTCAACACAGGTCATGTCCTCAACAGCCTGGCAAGGATTCATTAAGACAAGGGTTCAGTCCTGGTATTGATTTTCAGGATTCCAGACTAAATTCATTTTGGGAGGATGGCCATGCTGATAATGGAACTTTTCAAGGAGATATTGAACTGAACGATCTGTTAACAAGAAAAAACAGTGATAAGAATGAAGACAAAATTGAGAAGCTCTCGAAGCCAGAAACAAAAATGTTGACTGAAACACCTCAAGCCTATGCAGATCACAGAAATGAGATGAGAGAAGCTGAAACCTGTTCTGATGGATCAGAAGTGGCTAATCCTCCTGGAACGCAGAAGCAAACGTCATTAGCAGCACAAGTTTCTGCAAACTTGGGTTGTCTTCAGGAAACCTCAAGAGAAATGCTCAAGGTTCATGCTCATGTTGAATGTGTGAAAAAGGAAAGGATGTAAGTAAATGTGTCCTTGAAATATCTTCCTTTCCTATGCTTCCATCTATTTTATAGATTTTAAAGATGCTCTTTTCATTCTATTACCAGAGAAAATCCTTGTGTTGATTTCAATACTCCATTGCAATTGAGAAACAAGATTCCTGATGTTGATCATTCCAAAAGCAATTTTATGTTCCATTCACCTTTAGTTGGAGGTTCGTTGTCCATTCCATCACTCTGTACCCCAACTTTCATTCTGTACTCATCTTTTTTTTTTCATCTTATGTTTTCTGATCTCTAGAGGAGGTGGGATCGAGAAGAAGATAATAGCAAGTGTGTCACCGAACAACAGTGATGTTCAGTATAAAGTTATGTTTGAACATCGTGTTCTCCGACGGCTTTGTGTTCAAAAGATAGTGGTTGATACGCCAATCAAGAACAAGCTAGACAAGGTAATGTTGAACAGCTAAGTTGCAACCCATAATGCCATATCACTCTCACTTTTCTTAAAACCACGCTAAGATGATTCTGTCTGAATTGCATGTGCCCTGTGGGTTCTTTTTTTGTGTTATGTGAGAAAGTGCACAAAGATATTATGCTGATGTTCAACTTTAATTGATTCATAATCCATGTGGCAATGCTTGCCAAACGTCATTATGACATATAACATTTTATAAATGCCGTGCTCTGCTTTTCCCCAGCAGATTGATTCGTTTCTGATATGCCATTTTACACAGGATAATCACTTCAGGAAGATGGAGGATGGGTATCATGTCCTACCAAGAAGTGTTTAAAAAGGTAAACAACAGGAATGCCGTATGTCTTATAAGATCTTGTGTTGAAGTGAGAAGTGACTTGAGTCATTGGATATGATTCATGAAGTTCGAATTGAAATGGGATGAAGTATGTTAAGCATTCGCCCACATTGCCTGCTACGATCTGTACGGTACCTGAGTGGTTAGGGCGGAAATGATTTCAGTGTGTTTGTCTTCAATTAATTTGACACCGTTTAAAATATAGTCTCCCTATGCACATATTTCGTGTGCAACCTATAAGTCTATGACATGTCCTGACTCTTCATAATGTCTCTGATCAAGTGATTTCGCCAATAGGTTTACTGTATTATGTACCTGTGGGATTTTGGTCATGATAGGATCATAGGAGTTATGGCTGTTAGGATTTTGAACTAAATTCGAATGTTTATTTGATGCGCCGTCGTTAACCTATTGGACTACTGAACAGCAGCAAGGTTCTCCAAAGCAAACTGAATAAGTATGTGTGTGTGTGTGTGTGTGTGTTTGCTTGTTGAGCAATTGGTTGTCTGTAATGAATACACTGAAGAAGCAAAACGCACGTGCTGACTCTCATTGTCCACTGCAAAACAGAAACTTTCAGATAACACTGAAGAAGCCAATACCACTTTGTTTCTTCCCTGAATGTCTTGCTACTCTTCAGAAATACACACGCACGCATTTATCATATGAGACTAAATTAAATTAATTTGTATGTAAACATCAACCCTTCCTACTTCCTAGCTGAGAAATTGTTTCCATAATTCGATGTGATCCAACCTCTAGGTGAGCAGATTCAGCAAATTTCTACCAGTTGAGTAGCTGCTTCAAGCTGAGCTTCAGAAGCCACGCGTAGAGTCGAGGCTCCAACTCCAACAACCTTGCAAGCTTCTTTGCAACGAAGAATCTCCATGACTTGGTGTGACCAACCGGTTCGTAGTATCCTCTCCCATTCTGCAAGATAGATACAGAATGCTCAATTCACACCCTTTTCGCAAGAAAATATAGCACAAGTGCGCCGGTAATGTACCATTGCTCGAAACGCCATCGCGGCGACGAGCACGGCGACGAGGCACAGCACCGCCGTCGCCGTCGTCCTCGCCGGCCATCTCCTTTCGCCATGAGCCGGCCACACTAGTGCTCTACTCTGCCATTGCTAACACACGCAAACGCGCCAAGCATCAACAAGAATGGGGCAGTAAGTAGTTAGGACTTAGGAACCCTAGTTGATCCAAACCTAGGAGAGATTCTGGATCACCTGAGAGCGAGATCCCGGCTTGGAGGTGGCAATGGCGGCGACGGTGGCGGCGCGCGCCGGCGGCGGCTTCTTGCGGCGCCAGATGGAGGGGACGCACGCCAGCTTGTTCCTCAAAAAGCGGAGGATCTTGGAGGCGCGCGGGTTCTTCTCCTGCTGGGCGCGGCCGCACCGGGAGGTGACGGCGAGGCGGAGGCTGCGGCGGAGGCGGAAGAGGAGGGAGAGGCGCTCGCCGCCGTGGCCCCACCCTGGGAGGACGTTCTCCGCCGCGACGCGGAGATCCAGCCAGCCGCGGTGCCTCAGGCGCACGGTGATCGACCAGGCCGGCCGCCCCGGCGGCGGCGGCGACGCCATCTGGGTGGTTCGCGTCGCGGCAGCGGCGGCGCTTGCTTTCCCTTTCTCCTCTTGCGCCTCCCTCGCCTTCTAAGCGCTGTGCCCCTTCGGAGAGGGAGCAACGGTCGAGAGATGAACAGGGGCGCTTCGCTCCGCCGTCCGATCTGAATCGTTGGAAAAATGGTGTGCCTCTGTAACCGTCCGATCTGAAGTTGATTTCTATGAGCGTTCATCAGGCTCACAATTTCGTTCGAATTTCATCGCCCAAAATTTGGGTCTTCCACAACTGCTCAGTTTTTGTTGAATTCAGCATGATTTGTAAACTGAACAAAATTTTTCTCCCTGGGGCTCACATTTTGAAAAAATAAGGGACCGCCTATTGATTAAATGTTTTAAAAAAATAAATCCATCAAACGATTTTTTCTGCATCCAAAGGCTAAAATACGAACTATTAGATGCAATGAGTTACATAAATTTATAACTAAAGTTACACAAATCAATAATAACAACTATAGCAAATTAAAAGTGTAACTTGAAACTCGCTTCTCTCGCTCCGAATCTTAAAGTTTCATCCAACGATCAGCGTTGTTATTTGATAGAATTCAAAATATCAAGCGTTTGATCAATAGAAAATCTAAAAAAAACATGGAGATCATCTCAAGAGCAAAAACACGTAAAAAGAAAAGGAACCACAAAGTTTCTTCTAAATCCCTAGGGCAACTTCTCCACACATTCTCTCATCTCAACTAATCACAATCATTTCTTATTTGATTTCTTCACATATTTTTTATCTCAACCAATCGTAATCATCCTCTGTTTAACTTCATCCATCTCCTATAATCTCTATGCAAAGCTTCAAAAGTATTTATATTTTAGAATAGAGGGAGTATTTAATTTGCTCGTTCAATTTAGGCTAAGGTCCTATACTCCACAGAAATGCTGGTCTTAGTTAATGAGTTTGTGAAAAAAAAAAAACACTCCCGTGTACTGGTACAGTAGCACGCAATGGTCCCTGTCTTCTACATGGTATAGTAGAATGCAATGGTCCCTGTCTTCACAACTGAAAAACACAAGTCATGGACCATGATTCTTCTTTCTTTACTGGCCAAGCTGGACAAGAAAGCAGGAGAACGTTTGCCAATAGACATCAATACCTGTGTGATTTTGAGATGATATGCCATTAATTGATAGTTGATGGTGATGCTAATGAAGCCCACTAATTAATTCCTTGTAATGACATTTCAACAGAAGCCACCCATGCATGATCACGTAGATCTATCAAACAAACTGTCGGCAGCCAGAAAAAGAAATACTGAAACTCCAACGTTGGATCCATGTCTGAATCCACCGAAATAACATCACTCTCTATCTCTCTCTTTTTTGTCCACGCTTGTTTGATACATGGTTGGCCAGAGTCAACTGATCCACATGACCCCTTTGATTATTTCTTCTAGCTACCTGCCCCTTTCTTCCTTCTTTCCCCATTTCAGCTGCTTCTCCTCTGTACATGGTGAGAGTAACATACATTTGCTATGTGAGGGTTAACATAAAACTTCTTCCTTACTTTTAAAGTCCTTTCACATTTTTTTAAAAAAACACTAGATAAATTTAGGGGCTCCTTCGAAACACAGAATTTTACAGACCTTCATAGGATTTAGTTCAATTCTTCTAGAATTCTCCAAATTTTCATAGGATTTACTTCATGTCTTTCTAGATGAATTCTACTTCATGTTTGATATAGTAAACACTATTCTTTTATGTTGCATGGTTACAGAGAGCTTTAGACTTGAAATCAAAGAATGTGTTAAGCATAAAGCACCTGACGTTGCATATTGATGTCTGGATGGTCCCTGTGTCTGCAGGTCTGATGGCATGCACACCTCCCTTCATCTCATTCTGTTGCTAGGTAGTAGTAATGGGGAATGGGACCGGCGGTGCTCCTCCATGATTTGCTCTAAGCAAAACAACCTTCCATCTCAAAGAGCTAGTATATCATAGTCAATTTAGTACTCTACCTAACCTAATCCTAAGGTTCCCTTACATCCTTCCTTGCATCTCAATTGCACTGTCAGTGTAAACACAAGGCAAAAGAAAAGGAAAACACATGATGGATCATGGATCTTATGTAGGTATAGACTGTAGCATAGTACACTGAATTTTGTTAGGATCCATCCATGTTCACATTGTCGTCCTCTATACGAGAGGTGCTTTGCTCTGACGTGTGTGAATTATATTACATCCGTTCTAAAAAGATTTTATTTTTTAATTGCAAATCCGGTTAAATACTTGTCTAGGTTCGTAGTCATAAATCAAGTCTTTAGGGACGGACGTAGTACATAATTTATTTATAGGGGTAATTTTATGCTACATCTCTATAAGTCGTATAAATTTTACGGCATATATAAATTGCGAATTCTATAAATTCTGAGCCTGCTTGTTTAAACTTTGGGTTACAATTTACAAGCTGCAGATGGTTTTAAATTCTAGAACTTGATTTTGGAATTTTGGAACTTAACTCCTAATCTTTTCGACTGGCTTAAAGAATCATCGAGCAATCATGCAGATCTGAAAGTGAAATTCAGGTGAAACTGAAAGTTGCGAACATGCCTAGCTGCCTAGCTACAGTGGATGATGAGATGAGTGTGCATGCATCAATGGCGTCGGTGTCAGCCTCCATGCGAAGCTATGGGCTTCCAGATAGGCTTTTGGACTTTGAGAGGTGACTGGCAGGTGGGCCCGGCCCTGAAGGTGAATGCGACGCATTCCATCGTCATCAAGAGGTGGAGGCCATCCAACCCCAACAAACAACTTGGCATTACGCCGTATTAATTTATTTTGTTAATTAAGTATTATTAATCCCCAAAAAATATTATTATTATTGGTTTAAGAGAGACAATGGCAAGCCACCTAACCAACCCATGTCGCAGCGATGGCGCCTCTCCCTTTCCATCTTCTTCTCCTCCTCCGGCCTTATCCACCCCGGCCTAACTGACAAGGGAGAAAATATCTTGTTTTGCAAGCAAGTCCAGGAGAGAAATTAGGAGAAAATGATAGTGTCATTTGTGCAGTTTTGTCCTCCCAAAAGTTGGTTCTCTCTTTTGTTGTTGCATCCTGATTCCCTTGTTTACTCCTCCTGTGTTTTTGGGTTCTCACGTTCTTTAAAAAAATATCTCATGTTTGAGATTCAGTCAGTTTTACATGATAGGTGTTCTGTTAGTTATTGATAAAAATTGAAAAACAAGTCACTATGCAAGATCAACTGTTGTCATGAAAGACAGAGGACGTAATTATCACCGGCTCTTCACATCAACTAATTGACTAAGCTCAGGTCCTCTGCATTATTTAGATGTGAAATCAAGATATGTTTTGAGTTCAACGTAAAAAAAAAAAAATAGAACTTTGTCATATGCAAGATCCTGCTAGCTAAATGAGTAGTGCATCCGATACGTCATAGTCCCCTTTGGAACAGAGGGATTTTTAAAATCAAATTCTTGCTGAAATTGGACTGCCAAAAATGTTGCATACGCATATGAGATTACTGTAAAAATAGTGTTACAACTGTGATTTATTTTACTAAAAAAAACTGTGATATGTGGAGCTAATTGAATACTCGTACTTTGGTAGTACCAATGTACCATCCCTACTATGAACACCAGTATCGCTTGATCACATTGACAACCAACTCTTAAGTACGGAAGCATGTATGAAGATTCCTTCAAACATTGAAAGATTCCGATGCAATTAGCTGTCATACAATTTTGAATATTAAATTTCTACTCTATTTTGAACCCTAGCACTGTACATGGGAAATGGATACAAGGACACCCTCCTGTTTGTGCCAAAAAATCACTGCACCGACAAAAACGCTAGGAATCACAAGGTGACAGATTGGGCTGACTAGATGCAGTAAAAAGTTTTTTTTTCATAGCCATTTGCTAGTTTACTCAGAGATTTGGACCAGTGATTTTATTTTACCCTTAGTCAATCTGATTAGGAATTAATTGTCCTATGAGATGGCAGTATAGTAATCTGCAGTTATGGCATATGGTCAATTGCTTTCCATTGGTTATGACTTATGACTTATTACTGCAAAACCCCTAATACCAAGCATCTAAAGAGATTAATTGTGGGGCTGACTGCTATTTTTATAACAGGTGGGGGCATATGAAAAAAAAATATACAAGCTGGCAACAACAGCTAAAGCAAACCACAGTAGAAATCATGATCAGTTGAATTGTTAAATGATCAAAATTTTCAGAGCTTCTCAAGAGAATACCACGAATAATGTAAACACTTGGATTGCTCAAAACTACAAAATCTATGGACTAAGTTACAAATATTCAAGAAGAATAATCAATGGAGTCCAACAAACAGCAATGATCAAGCATCTCACCAAACGAATCAACAAATGCAAGGATCATCACAAATCTCATTAAACACGTGGTCACAATTAGCACTAATGAACTTGTAATCAAATCCCTACATAAATGCATCCCCAAATTATCACTAATCACCCCTAAGAAAATCACTAGTTACAAATTAGTCCATTCCCACACCACCAACCCGAAACGACCAACCAAAAATCTCTTTTTTATATAAAAGCCCCTGTCTCCGTCTCCGATCAGCTGCAGGAGAGGCGAGGAGGCGAAGAGCGCAGCAAGCAGCAGCAGCGACAGCGAGCCGAGCCGATCCCTCGTGCTCCTGCTCGCATCCCAGATCTCCCCGCCATTGCCAGCTCCCCTGTTAGATTCACGCGCTCTTCTCCCAGATCCAGCTTCGCCTATCCGAATTCTGTGCAAGGTGAGCAAGGAGGTTTGGTGGTGGCTTTGACCGGGAGACCCGTTTCTTGGCCTCTTCCTGGCGTTCTTGCTGCGATTGCTCGATCAAAATGTGTTCTTTGTGATGCACAGGTTCTGTCGGTGGCGTGATTCGGCGGGTTTGGTTGGGGAATTTCGGTGGTTTACTGCTCAGTTTGCTTGCTGGTGGTTCTTGGGAGCGGTGGAGATGGGGGTGACAGGGGAGAAGTTCCAGCTGGGGACGGTGGGGGCGCTGAGCCTCTCGGTGGTGTCCTCGGTCTCCATTGTCATCTGCAACAAGGCTCTCATGAGCTCCCTTGGCTTCACCTTCGGTATGAGATCCAATCTTGTCTCCATATGCTTTAGCTTTACTACTTGGCAGTGGCTGGTTTGTTTATGCTTGTGTTCGATGTATCGCCTCATGTATTGCGTGTAGAGATGCTGGGTTGAAATTCAGTGCAGATGTGTTCATGGGGGCAGTTGAAACTCGAAGAAATGGCTAAGAGAGCAATAGGTGGGTGAATAGTGCAGAAGTGATGTGGGGGTGATTAGTACCAGCAATAGATTATATATGTGGATGAATAGTTCAGAGGTGATTGTGGGAGTGATTAGTACCGTGAGAATTTTAACTGAGAAACTGTACAGATTGGTTTCCATAAGAGGGAACCGCTGTCCGTTGAGTTAATCTTGGGAAGAACAACAGTATAATTGAGAATGGATGGATCACGAGCTTAGATGATACGTCTAGGGTGACTTGCTGGGTGGAATATGTTGAGTTACAGGAGCTAGGATGACTTATTGGAACGACCATGTTGAGTTAAAGGAGCTAGATTTACTTCTTGGAACGGATATGTCAAGATGAAGGAGCTGTGTTGAGCTTGAATGATATACAAAATATAGTACTTCTCTGATTGATCACACTTGAATTTTTTTGCTTGATTTAGTGTTATAATTTAATTTTGTTAAGTATTGTAAGACCATAGTTCTAAAGTGTGAAGATACTAGGTAACATAGAAAGCCAAGTACATAAATAGACATGTTTTCTGTTCAAATTACTCAACTTCAATCTGTGTTTTGCAGCCACTACTTTGACAAGCTGGCATCTCCTCGTTACATTTTGCTCTCTTCATGTGGCATTATGTATGAAGCTCTTTGAGCACAAACCTTTTGATGCAAGGACTGTCATGGGATTTGGTGTGCTCAATGGCATCTCAATTGGGCTTCTCAACTTGAGTCTAGGTTTCAATTCTGTCGGTTTCTACCAGGTACGCATTTTTGGTCCGTCCTGATCAAAAGTTAACAGGCTATCTGGTAATGTGGTACTTTGTGCCCTTTTGATTGTTGGTACTACTAGTGCTGCTTTTGTCACTCACAAACAACAGCTTAAAAAGAGGGTTTCAGTTAAACTTATCGCATGTTGCGAGATGCGGCTAACGTCACTCCACCTTGCACGTAATCACTGCACCAAGGTCATGCTAAAATGCTCTTTATTTTCAGATGACAAAGCTGGCAATTATTCCCTGCACTGTTATACTGGAGACTCTATTCTTCAGGAAGAAGTTTAGGTTCGTATTTAATACATCATTTCCTTTATCCAGCTTGATAATTATCAAGTTCGTATTTAATACGTCTTGTCCTTTATGCAGCTTGAGAAATTGTCATCTGATTTTTTTTTCTGACTTTACTGTGCAGCCGGAATATCCAGCTCTCCCTTAGTGTTCTCCTTTTTGGTGTTGGTGTTGCAACTGTGACTGACCTGCAACTTAATGCTGTGGGATCTGTCCTGTCGTTGCTGGCAATCATCACAACCTGCATTGCTCAAATTGTATCCTTTTGACAGCAGTTGCTATTTTCTTCTGTGAAACATTATATGTTTACCAAATAATCCACACGTCATCATCTAAAAAAAACAGTCTGCATGTAATAGGTTAGATGTTATAGTGTATATTTATTCATATATCCTTCATTTGAGTATTGTATTGTTCTATGGTGTCAGATTTGAATCCTTAATTAGCTATCAGATGACAAATACAATTCAGAAGAAATTCAAGGTATCTTCAACACAGCTGCTGTACCAATCATGCCCATACCAAGCATTGACCCTGTTCATCATTGGTCCTTTCCTTGATGGGTTTTTGACGAACCAAAATGTCTTTGCTTTTGATTACACACCTCAAGTTCTGGTAAGCAGTAAACTGAGTTTTGGAAACTTATATTGAACGTAGCTGTGCTTCATCTGACTGAGTTTGTTTTTACCGTGTCTGCAGTTTTTCATTGTGCTGTCATGCTTAATATCAGTCTCAGTAAACTTCAGCACTTTCCTTGTGATCGGGAAAACCTCTCCTGTAACTTACCAAGTGCTTGGCCATCTTAAAACATGCTTGGTTCTTGCCTTTGGCTATGTTTTGCTTCACGATCCATTTAGCTGGAGAAATATACTTGGAATCCTCATTGCCGTGATTGGGATGGTATCGTATTCATACTTCTGCACCAAGGAGGCTCCGCCAAAACCCACTGAAGCCTCTCCGCAACTCAATCAGGTACATAGTTTAATAGTTTTGTCTTAAGTATTAACTGAATTCCACTGGATACTCTTGTCATGTTTTGAGCAGAAAACATTTTCTGTAGTTCAAAAATCAAAATCTGATGAATGTTGTGGCTTGTGATTTAGGATTAGGCTAAGCCACTTAACACGAGTTTCATTTTACCATCATTTTTTCCACTTGAGGCCTAGTTTGGCAAATCTGGACTCCCAGCCCATCCTCGGGGATGGACCAGGAAATTAATTCATGTCCTTTATATCGTGTTAGGTTCCTTTCACATGCTCTATAGCATTTTAATTTCTGAAACTGGGGGTAATTCTAATGCTAAGTATATTTGTTTGCTGGGCTTCGTTTGTTCATGTGTATCCGGCGTATGCTGTGTTTGCTGATCCTGTAGCAATGTTATTATCGTTTATTTATATTTACCTCACATGTAATCTACATCGCAGGTAAAAGAAAACGAATCGGACCCCTTGATCTCAGACTCTTTGAGCACTGCTGAAAATGGGGGCAGTGCAGGCAACGATGAACCTCTGAAGGTACCTATGTGGAGCTCCAAGTACTCAAAGGCATGAAGAAACTGCTCTGATTCTAGTGTATTGTTCTATACAGAGTTCAGCTTAGTAGGCAGATAGTGCTAGGGTTGGAAGCCAACCCTGAGTGTAATGAACGATGTTGTTCCATTTTTGGGCTTCTTTTTTTCCCCCTTTTTTTGCTTACCATGTGGTGCTGTTAGTAAATGGAATCTCACTTTGAAGAGGGAATTATTACCTCGACTCCAGATGGCAGATCGGCCTTAAATCTAGACACAGAAGGGCTAGATCTCTTGTACTGTTCTTCATGTTTTCAACTTAAGCAATCTGCTTCACCATTGTAACTTGCCAGCAGGACATAATATCAACACGTAGTTTACATTCTTTTTTGTACCGAAGTGTTTACATTCTTTTCGTACCGAAGTGTTTAGGTTATGCAGGATTTAGAGTCTCAAATGGCTTCAGCTTTATGAAGAAATCTGGACCTTTTTTTAGACTTTTTAGACTTCGATTGCCTCAGCTAGGGGAAGACAGCTGGTGTTTTTTGTGCAATTTTTGTGTGTGCTCTACTTGCTGTCTCTTAGCATGTAATAGCAATTTATTGGAAGACATGGTGTTGTAGGGTGGCCTGGGAAGGATTTGTCATGGGTGCGAGGTGTACCAGGTGGAGGAGTTTTCGGACGACGCCATGGAGGTGGACCAAGATCCGGTAAATCTGCGCCATGGGAGGAGAGGTTGGCTGGAGGATGACGCCATGGGAGAGGGAGAAGGTCGAGGAGGACGACGGCGACGGCCGTTCACGAGGCTACGAGGGGTCAGACTCAGAGATTTTGCCTGCTCCTCCAGGGAAGAGCAATGGCGTGGGCTCCCAACCTTCTATTACATCCACCACGCCGACCGCAAGAGTGACTCCGGCCGCTGCTCGCCGGTTCGTCGCCGCCCTTCGACGGCTCAGCCATCGGCTCGCCCTCTCCAGCAATATGAAATTAATGGAAGGGCTTATCTGCAAAATATACGCAATCACGCTCCTTAATGTAGAATGGCTACATGGATCGTCCAGATCCGCTCCCTTCTCTCCCGTAGCAGATGATGCGTTAAGAAGATAGTGAACATAGGAGATACAGATATATGGGTGTTGCTCTCTCTTTGTTAATCAATGGTCAATGTGTACAATGAAGGCACCATGCCCCTCTATTTATAGATAGAGAAGGCTAGAGATAAGAACCATAAATTTATCTCTAACTAATTCGGATTGGTCCACAAGAAAAAATTTTATCTCCTAAAGAGATAATGATTCGTAACACTCCCTCTTGAACTTATCCACGACTAACTTATGCCTCGTCAAAACTCCTACCAAAACCCAGTGGGAAAAAAAGGCTAGGAGAAAGAGTACATAGTTACCGTCATGCATCACACACCGTTGTCTCATTAAAAACCTTTGTGAGGATCACAAGCTCTACTCAACTAAGGGAAAAAATGTTACAACATTGTGGACTCGCCGATCCACTGACTAGGCTATGTTCAGGGGTTCCATTCCCCTTTAACCCTATAAATCTCTAAGTCTTCTCATCCCAATTTCACAAACAATCTTTCAAAAAGTACAAGTTGGGAGAGACTCAGTGAACAAATCTGCCAAGTTGTCACACGACTTGGACTGCAAGATCTTCACTTCCTCTTGCTTTTAAAGCTCATGAGGATAGAAGAATTTTGGAGCAATATATTTCGTCATATTATTCTTGATATAACCTAATTGCATCTGTGCGACACATGCTACATTATCCTTATAGATAATGGTGGGGGTATCGGGGATACTCAAACTATATAATCACTCAATATGGTGAGTCATCCTTCTAAGCCATGCACACTCTGGTGCGGCTTTATATAGTGCAATGCTCTCTGGTTGGTTTGTAGACATCGCTACCAAAGTTTGTTTACTAGACCGCCACGAAATAGCTGTACCACCACAAAGAAACACAAAACCAGTTTGAGAACGGGTATTATGGGGATCAAATAGATATCCTACATCTGCATAGCCCACTATGGTTAAGTCTTGTTGTCTTGGAAAAAAGAGGCCGAGATTTTGCATACCTTGGATGTATCTGAGTACTGTCTTAACGCTAACCCAATTTCTCCTAGTAGGAGACGCACTGTATCTTGTTAGCAGATTTACCGTGAACGCAATATCAGGCCTGGTGCAGTTCGTAAGATACATCAGCACTCCTTGTAGAATCATTGTCATGATTAATATTTTGTGATAAACAATTAGCTTTACAAATGATTTATTTAATAAGAGATTGGTTTGAAAATAACTGTGAATATTGGTGTGAGTGTGTGTGACTAACGTGAGTCAAGTTGGGAAGAACTTGTGCTTGGATATGGTTTCTTTGTTTTTACATGTGTATGTGAGTCTTGAAGCCTCAAGAGTATTGTCGGTAATGGATCGGGAGTCAACTTGGGAGAAGTTAATGTCCGAATGATCGGGAGATCACGCGAGATACTAAAGGCTAGAGATCAATACACGTGGAAGTGAAGATTCCATATGACATACAAGAGAAATTATGTGTGTATGAAAAGAGGAAGTCGAGTCCTACTCAAATTAGGAGTTGAGTCTAAATTGACTATGGAAAAGAGAATTTGATTTGGTAAATTGTAAATAGATTTGGTAATTGAGGGTTTGAGTTCTAGTGGGACTAAAAGTCCTACTCCTACTTTGTGTTGAAGGTTTTAGCTATAAATAGATGAGGGGTTGAGACTCTAAAGCATAACTTTTGAAAGAGAGAAAAGCTATGGTTTAGTTTTGAGAGAGGAGTGCTTTGTATGCGCTTTGTAAACACAACTTGATGCAATAAAGTTAATCTACTTTGAAGAACATCTTCGGTGTGTATCCTTCTGAATTCTGACGATTCATTCGACAAGAGCGCGGCGGCGAGACGGTGGTTCTACCGGCAGACATACGGCGAAGAGACCGGCGCAACAGACATAGTTTGACCGGTGCACTCCATCTAGGTTTGAAGGTTTCTTTTATTACGCAAAAGATTTTGGTTTTTGGTGTTCCTACCATTCATCCCTCCTCTGATAGGCTTGGTTCTTGTGTTTGATCCTACACTCCTATGACGTTTAAGTATGGGATTTCCGGTCCTAACACTTTCTCAGCCTCACTCCTATGATGGAATGGGTCGTTGTTCCGATCAAGGGATCTCATAACCATGGGTATCTTTAAAAGATGAGCCTTTAACATATTAAATATCTCAAGAACTTTTCTAATATAGGTCGACTAGTGCACTAATATCTTGTTAAGGAGATGCTTGACCTATAGGCCCAACAAAACTTGTCTAACCCAAGTCTTTCATCTCAAACTCCGTCTTGAGATAGGCAGCCGTCTCCTCAATGTCCTTTGCATGACCAATGATGTTCAAATCATTGACATAGACTGAGATGATACAGAAACCCCTCTGAGACTTTCTGATAAACATGCAGGGGCAGTCCTCACTATTGACGTATCCTTTCCCCAAAAGGAAGTCACTCAGCCGGTTGTACCACATATGACCAGACTGTTTTAACCCATATAGCGATCTCTCTAATTTCACACTGTACATGTTGCGATTTGCTTTGTCTGGGACCTTCAACCCGTCAGGGATATGCATGTAAATCTCCGAATCCAATAATCCGTACAGATATGCAGTCACTACATCCATCGACTGCATTTTCAATTCCATACCAGCTACCATAGACATCGAGTATCGGAACATTATGCAACTCATTACAGGAGAATAGGTTTCATCATAATCAATGCCGGGTCTCTGCGTGAACTCTTGTGCTACAAGCCTCGCTTTATATCTCACCACTTCATTGTTTTCGTTCCGCTTTCGAATGAAAACCCACTTGTACCCAACAGGGCGCACAGTGGAGGACGTCAGGCTTACCGTCCCAAAGACACGTCTCTTAGTAAGCGAGCGTAATTCCGTCTCTATTGCTTCTTTCCATTTGATCCAATCCGAGCGCTTATGGTAGTCTGCCATGGACTTAGATTCATGATCATGATCCATCATGTTAGCGATTTTAGAAACAAAATTTATGTCAACATGTGTAGTCTTTCGATCATACAATTCTTCTGACAAAATATAGTTTGTGGCAATTTTCTCATTTATTTCCTCATCTTGGTTTCCCAAAACAGGAGAGGGTTCTGATTCGTTAGTAGGACTAGGTACGTGCGCTAGTCCATTAGGGCCTCTACCCTTCTGGCATCCGTCCCCTGGACGGGTCTCCTTAGAGACTACTGAATGGGAGTGTGATGCAGGCGGCTCCGTATTTAGCTCCTACGGACGTCTCCGCTTAGCCTGAGTCGGACCATCCGGGTTTCTCCTCATCTTTCTGGGCTTAGGTGCTAGAGTAGAGTCTCTCTCCATAGGTATCTCCATTCTCTCCGGTGCATTTGGCGCAGGTATATACAACTTCGGCACTCCTCTTAGATCAGTGAAAGCGTCTGGCAAATCATTAGCTAAGTTTTGAAGGTGTATGATACATTGAACTTCCCGTTCAATGTCTGGCGAAAGCGGGTCAAGGGTATGGATACTACTCGAGTTCCATTCTATTTCACGGTATTCCTTAGAGTCGAGGTACTTTCCTCCCCCTAATGCTGAAAAATGCTCTTCATCGAAGATGCAATCAGCGTACTGCCATAAACAGATCCCTAGTTTTAGGCTCCAAGTAGTAGATTATTGACGGAGACTCATAACTCACATAGACCCCCACCTTACTGTGTGGTCCCATAGTCGTACGCTGGGGTGGTGAGATCGGCACATACACATCATAGCCGATCTTACACAGATGGGAAACTACCGGTTCTTGACCACGCGCCAGTTGATGGGGTGAAGCAGAGTGATATGCAGACGGTCTATACTGGATTAGCTTTGCAGCATACAATACTGTATGGCCCCAACATGTAGTGGGCAAATTGCTACCCTGTAGCAATGGTATGGTAATTAACTTGATCCTTTTTATCAACGACTCAGTAAGGCCGTTTTGAGTGTGAACATGAGGAATAGAATGCTCTACATTAATGCCTAAGGCCATACAATAGTCATTGAATGTCTTTGATGTGAGTTCACCCGCATTATCCATCCGAATAATTTTGATCGGTTCTCGGGGAACTTCGCACACAAACGGATGATCTGCGCGATAAATCTGGCAAAAGCGTGGTTCCTCGTAGATAGCAAGCATACGTGGCTTCACTTTGTATAGGAGTCAATCGACACCATGAAATATCTGAATGGTCCAGACCAAGGGTATATGGGTCCATAGATATCCCCTTGGATTCTCTCCAAGAACCGTAGGGGTTTGACCCTCAACTTCTCAAACGATGGTTGAATGATCAGTTTTTCCGTTGCACAAGTGGGACACACAAACTCCTTGGGGGAAGTTTTTAGTGTTTATGCCATGACCTAGCGAGCTAGTGACTATTTTCCGCATCATAGTCAATCCAGGATGACCTAATCTCTCATACCAAATCTTAAAATACTCTGTGTTCCTATAGATTGTCTGCATTGTAACATATTCGTTTGGGGGTTTTATTTTAGTATAGTACAGTCCATCGGAGCTCCCTGTCATCTTCTCAACCATTGTAGTCTCATCGTCCTTAGACTATGTCATGAAGAGAAATTCATCTACCCCTTCACATATTGTGGTGAGGTGGTAGCCATAACGTCGAATAATCTTAAAAGTAAGGAGCGTGCGTTCAAACACTTGGGTATAGAAACGCTTCTTCAATGAAGATTCTTGTACCCCTAGGCAGGACGATAGTGGCTCGCCCTGAGCCAACTATACGACCATTACTCCTAGCAATGGTGAGGATGCTCTCATCCCGCTTACACAATGTCGTGAAGTATTTAGTCTCCCATAGTATCGAGTATGTTGCCACCCTATCAACCAAGCATGTCTCGGGCTCCATTGAATAATAGTATGCTTGTTCTATATAAGAGATTATATTGATTCAGTTCATTATCAATGAAGTGACAAGTAAGAACATAGAACAAGAGAAGGCCAATATAACTCAACAGGAAAACTTTATTAATATAAAGGACCATCCTAAACACACTGACCAAGATACATAGCATCTTTATTACATAAACAACTCATTGTTTTGCTAAAAAGAAAAGATTACATTGACCAAAATAATAACATAGACTTAAGACTTATGACTGATAACTTGGGAACTACTGCATGTCCCCATATGCGTCCTCCTGGTCATCACCTAAGAGGTCGTCGCCCTCCATGTCAAAGTCCCCGAGGTCTCCATAGTCATCTCCAAGACCGGCATTAGCATCTGCAGCAACCTTGAGATCAACATCCATGGCAGCACCATCAGCAGCAGCAGTAGTAGACTCCTTAGGAACTGCAGTAGGTTGCTTAGGAGTAGGCTTCTCACTAGTCATTGCCACTTGGACAAAGTGAGATTCTGGGCTTTGCCTTTTTTTTCCAATCCCAGTACATCTCAACGAGATGAGATTCTGTAGTGCAGTTGCGCGCCCAATGCTTCGTTGAGCCGCATTTCAAACAACCCTCACCACCCTGCTGAGATACTCCAGCAGCACCAACATTGGCCTTGCGCCCCTTGCGGCTACGGGGTTTTTTGCCCCGGTTGGCGGCCTTCTTGAACCTCGCCTCATTTGGTAGTGTGCGATTCTCGGGTCCCTTCCCCTTGGAAGAACCCTATCTAGAACTCTAACCCTTCTAATGGACAACGTGAGTCTCTGGAATAAGTGTGAACCAACAGGATGAGCGTTATAGTTGGCCATCAGAAGTTTGTTGTGGACTTCAGTGTTCAACAACGACTGGATAAGTTTTGAGTACTTGACTATTTAGTCTCGCGGTACTGCTTTTGCATCATCGAGTTTTTAGGTGGAAAGTGTCAAGAGTCTTCTTAATCATATCCGCGTTTGTCACCACCTAGTTAAAGAAGCGAAGACGACTGACGATATAGTGCATGGCACTGTTATAGCTCTCCACGGTCTTGAAATCACAGAACCAAAGTTGAGCCCAGTCTGCTCTAGCCTTCGAGAGAATGGCAGTTTTCTCGGCGGTGTAGCGGTCCCTCAGGGCCTCCCACAACGTGAGAGGTTCATGTAGCTTAAGGTATTCAGTCTTGAGATCCTCATGAATGTGCTTCCTGATGAACGCAAGTGCCCTTGCCCGCTTCGCTACCGAAAGCGGAGCTACACTAGCCCCTTGCCGATGGATGGCCTCAGATAGCTCCATCGCGGAAAGGTGGATTTCACAGTCTGTAACCCAGGTCTGGTAGTTCGCCTCATTAACGGGGAAAACGGAGAACTCTCTCTTGTTGAAGTCTACGTCAAACATGGCCTGTTGTGATGCAACAAACCAACGCCGGGTTAACTTGCATGAAAACAAAGTCACATAACAATGTAACGTAGTTGTATGTAATTACTGGTATTTTTTCGGAATTTATCTTGCATTTACCGATTTTCTGTGATTTTTATTGGCCTTATGACATTAAATTAATAATTTTATGTCCATAGAAAAATATCACACATGCAAGAAAAAATAAACACAAAAAATGCTTCCAAGGGAGGGGTCACTAGACTAGTTGATTACACATTTTTATGAAAGCATATTAACCTAGAATCATATGTAGATTATATAGTTGGAGTTGCATCAAATTTAAAAGCAAATAAATGCTTAAAAACACCATCACATGGTTATTAACGAGTCCTGAGACTCACATGCAAGAAACCAACTAAAGAAAGATCTACACAGCAAGTTTACAACAACTAAACACAAATTGATGTAATTTCTAGTAAATTAAGGGTTCAAACTGAAAATATTACATGAACAGTGACTATCAGTGTAAAAATCAACCTTTTCAGGGACTTAAACGTAAATTATCAATAAAACCGAATTTAATCAGGCCAAAAACACCGTCGGGCCACCATCTTATTGGGCCGCACACAGAACGTGGTCTAAATGCCAAATGGGCCAAATTCCGAATTCAAGGCACATATATGGTTTTGGATTTTTATTAATTTGTGTGTGGGCCGGTCGATGCTGTTGGGCCAAAAGCGGTCGGGCGGTAGCAGGCCGGCTCGCCTAAATGACAAAGAGAGGGAAAAGGTGGAAATAGGGTTTGCCCTATCCCCACCGGCACCCGCGGTGGCACCCATCGCCCAGCGCGCCGGCCGAACGAGCATGACGGTGGCGATGGAGGACGCCGACTGTCGGTGGTAGTGGAGATAGAGGCGGCGCACGGAGAAAAGGCTGGCTGGTGACCCATCAACTGCCCGGTAGCATGACGGCGATAGCGGCTTCGCTCCCATGCGGCAATTAGTGCAGTGGTGGCTCGGCGTTGTGCGGTGGAGCTCCGCCACGACCCACACATCCTCAAGACGGCGGCGAGGTAGAGCTCAACATCGACAA
This sequence comes from Oryza meyeriana var. granulata, assembly GCA_003991445.1. Classification (NCBI taxonomy): domain Eukaryota; kingdom Viridiplantae; phylum Streptophyta; class Magnoliopsida; order Poales; family Poaceae; genus Oryza; species Oryza meyeriana. The sequence goes on along the minus strand of RYFJ01001104.1, from coordinate 162,817 downwards.
CCGAAGCTCCAGCGACGGCGACCGATTCGCATCCAACCACGGTGTCCCGGTAGATCCTAATCCAAGGTCGGTGGCCGTTCATCCTATCGACCTCCCACCACGGCTCCAAGGCACGTCGATGAGAAATTGACGGCGGCGGCTGCCCGTCCTTGGTATCAGGTCCTGTGACGGTGGTGGTGTCATGGCGGTATTCCGGCCACGTCATCGCGGCGGAGTCTCGATCCTTTGGTGGCGGCCGGTCGTCCCATCGTCCTCCCACCATGACTCAATGGCGGCATCGGTTAGAGTTCAACGGCGACGGCTGCCCTGCCTCGGCATCTAAAAACCAGCGTCCGTGACAACGTGGGTTTGGGGCTTCCTCTGATGATGCTAGTCTCCCGTAGCGGCACCGCTGGCAAGGGCCGATGGCGCTTCCAGCAGTGACGGCGAGCGGCAGCCACGCGCGTAGATCAACCCAGCAGCCCGGGCGATTCCACGGCGGTGGCGGCGGCTCCTAGCGTGGCATTCATCGGAGAGAGAACAAAGAGATGCGGGGGATCGCGAGGAAGACGACTGGTTCGGCCCAGCCAAACCGGGTTCGTTTTCAGAACAGGAAAAACCGAGCAATTACAATTTATTGTACACGGTTTTACTCCGGTTTTCTACGGTTATCAACAGATACAATTGTAGAGTAAAAACAGGAAATAAATCTACTGCTAATAATAGATCTACTACAAAACATGCATCTAAAGAACCAAAGAACAAGCATTCACCAGTCTGAAATTAATCTATAAATTGATAAACAACTAATTTTATTACCGTAAATTGATTTATGCAAGAGAATTCGACGTCAGCCCAGCCGATAGAGCTGCTGATAACGTGTCACGCTCCTTAACACGATCTGAACCGCACAAGTACATCTAACGGCCAATGCGTGTCCGAGTTTTGGATCGCGACCAACATCAGGCCTCATATGGGCTCCAGCCCAACTAAAATGGGCCGCGGGTAAGCCCAAATACCTGCGCACGTAAGCCGGAATCCCATTCTTGGGCCTCACGAAATCGAAATCCCATATGGGGTCAACTCATATGGGCCTATCCTAAACTGAGCCGGCCAACTAGGCCCAATAGACGCACCCAGTGCCAGGCACGCGTTGGCGGGAAGAGGGGGAGGAAACGGCGGGAAGCGCCGCCGCCAGTGGCGCGAAAACCCCAGCCGCTATAACTCCTCTCCCCATCTGCTCGCTTCTCCCGCCATTGCTCGCTCCTCAATCTCCCCAACAAGAGAGGTAGGGACGGAGGGAGAGAGAGAGAGAGAGAGGAGAGGGCGAGAGGGGAGGGAGGATGGTGGGGCCGCAGTACGACCTCGTCGGGAACCCCTTGGGGGCGGTGCGCGCCACCTTCGAGAGGGCGGCGGTGGCGGCCGCCGCCGAGTCCGGGGGACACGAGCCGGTGGCGGCGTTCAGGGGGAAGGACTGGGGCGCCGGCGAGGTGTTCCGCTCCTTCCTCTTCGAGCAAGGCGGGCTTGACAAGGTAAGAAGCGAGATCCGACCTGCTGGTGCTTAACGCAACTCTTGTTGATTTCTGAATGAAGTTATTAGATAAATTGGGTTAACCTAAAACCGTCAAAGTTGTGATCTTTTAATGTTTGTCGTCAATATGAGCCGGGATGAAACGGGGAAATTGAGGGACTTAGGATGTTAAGTTAAAGTTGGTGTCGTCAGTAAATCTGGTTATGAACTTATGCTCTCAGATCCTAGGTGGGTGAAAGGTGACTGTAAGAATGTTCTTGCAAACATTGCACAGACTCAGAATGTTATATGTTTATGTTGATATTGGTGCCATATGAAAAAAGAGGACATTTTGTATTGGGGGTGTGAATGAGTCTTGGTAAGTCCAGGGAATGAGCACATTGTTTTCCTTTCCAGGTTCCGGTGTTGGATGAATCAAATTTGGGATTGATCAAACCGAATACCCTTGTTCGGTTTCGGGGGATGGTTCAGGACATGCTTGGAAATGAGTTCTACGTTGGAGCTTTCAAGGTATGCAATTTAGGACATAAGCTGCTGTAAAGCTGCATTTAGTGCTTGTTATGCTTATTTCGGGCCATTATTTGTGTAGGATGGCTCGACTTGGAGGACAAACAAATTCTCGGATTCCTCACCGTTCTCGATGCCACACCCTTGTGATTCACATCTCTGGGAGCGCCATCTTTTCCACTGTGTGCCTGTATGTTGCCGTTTCCATGAGCACCTGATTCTCATTTACTATTGATCCTAGTCTTACTCATAGTGAACATTGGTATTCACCTGGACCATGTCATTGGCTTCTTTCAGGTGCCTGGACAGAATTCTTGGACACGTGAGTCTTCCCCTGGTCCTGATGTGCGCAGAATGTCGAGTTGCTTGACACCTGAACAAAGGGAGAAAAGGAAGAGGGGTGCAGATAATGATGCCATGGATGTAAGCTTTTGCCATGTTTGCTGCAACAGTTTATTTTGACACTCTGCTGCCTAACAAGTAGTATTGTCATCTGATGAGTTGATTGATGCAGGTTTCAGAAAATGGTAATGGAGAGGCTTCATCCAGCAAGAAGCCGGTAAGAACAGCACTCAATTTTCTTCCACAACAGTCTCTCTTAGACTAACATTTACTTAGTCTTGCAACTGCTTTCTTTGGTTGTAGATTAATTTGGCATGTTACTGAAATAGGACAACTGAGCTATCTTAGTGGATTTATGGCATATGTAATTTACCAGATTGCTTGATTTCATGCTAACCGTAAGCCATACAGTTAAATTTTGATTGGTAATCTGATTAAACTGCCTTACTTTTCCTCAGAAGGATGATGATGTCCAGATCTCGAATAGTTCACTAGAAATGTCAATGAATGAAGAACATGTGCCAGAAATAAATGGGGGAGATCATCATATTCCCGGAAGCTCCTTTTCATGTCTAGTGAAGGTAGGGCTCCTAAGCTTTTAATGTGAGATGCATATTATTCAATTTATTGTTTCCCTACTGCTTACAGTGAATTCTTCTTTCCAGGTGTATGATATGGCTGAAAGCCAGGTGAAACTAAACGATGTTGCTGAGTTCATAGGTGTATATACATTTGACCCAGAACTTGCTGCTCCTAGTGATAATTCGGATGATATAATGTTTGACCTAATAGAAGATGTAACTGCTCAACTGCCTCCCAGCAAGGTACGTGCTTCAAAGAGTACCTAATTAACCAATTTCATATATAATAATGAAAAGAAAGTACATTCATATTGTACTTTTTATCTGCACTTCTAATGCTTTCAAATATCTGTACAGGTTCCCCGTCTTCACTGTTTGGTATGGAGAAACTTATCTGCTCGCGATTTTCTATCAAGGCCTCCTTCTGTTGAGGTACATATCACCAAATTTAGTATATTGAAGACTTGAACACAGAACTTGGTTTAATGGTTTTACCGTTGACTAAAAATAACTAATCCTATTTTTTTTATCATGCAGCCTTCACCAATCCTGCTAAAGGGCATTCGGCAATCTTTGCTCTCACATCTTACTCTGGTATTAGGGAAAGATGAACTGGCAGCTCAATGTTTACTGTTGCATCTTCTATCCAGAGTATGTTGTATCACTAACTCAGCTGACCACCGCATCACCCTGTTTTCCTTGCATTATTATTGCTGAAAACAGTTCATATTCTGTTTACCAAGTTCTGGTGCTTTCGAACTCCATGCAGCTTCGTAATAAGGTGGATGTGGTTACTGTTGGTAGGCTCTCCTTGAATTTCATTGGCTTTAACAGAGAGAGTGTTTCTATATTTGGAAACCAGCTAAACAATTTGATCCAGAGGCTACTACCATATTCACAAGCTATTCCTCTGTCAATTGAGTATCTCAACACAGCCACACTTCAGCCTAGAAAGGACAACCACTCAGGAAGGTATATATTGTTTGTTTGTCCTACCATCAATATGTTACTCCTGATGTTTTCATCATTGAACGATCAAAATTTTAACCTATAACCCCCCTAAACTTTGCAGATTGGTTACAGGAGTTTTGCAGTTACCTCAGGGTACTCACCTGACCTTTGATGAGACTCTCTTACAGTCTGGATCCTTGACATCTAAAGGTGTTGAGAATACTATGCTGCTTAAGAATTTGATGGAGTCACAGACGGTAATAATCCCCAAGCAATGTTTTGAGATAGGGTGTAGCAATGTTCTTTGATCATGAGACTACAAGTTACCTTTGCTGACCAATTTATCTATAACATCTTTTATCGTTCTTGTAGGTCGAGTATGATTTTGAGTTCTACAAGTTGGAAATGGCGACCGATGTGCAGCTACTAACTCTCTCCGAGGGAAAATCAAATATCCTGCCTTCTGACTTGATAGTGCCTTTCCGCCCATCGTCTGTTCCTGCAGTTAATGCAAATTCTGAGGAACTTGAGAGTTGGAGATGGTATTTGGCCACAGTTAAGTCTCTTTCTCAGTCAACTGAAACTGAGACATACCAGGTGATTATCCCTTGCTGCACCCTATCTAGAAATACACTGATATGTTTATCTGGAACAGACCTAATGAGTTGCATAATGTTTTACTGTTTGTGCCCTAATTGTAGATTATTCAAGATGAAATGGTCAGTGCCATGCAAGATGACAGGAGCTTGGGTTGTTCTGAACTTAGCAGGTATGTGCTGATGCCTGTCAATATTGTGGGCATCTGACATCCTACACTTATCTGCAGTTCTACACGAGGCTTATGAAACGAACCTTTACTGAACTTACTTTGCTTGTGCTGATCTGCAGATGGCTAACAATGGCACAGATAATGGCTGCAAGCTTTGGTGAGAATAGTCTTAACATGGACCACTGGCAGATGGTGAAGGAGCTTGAGAGGCTCAGAAAGGAGAGGCTGCAATGAGATGTGATCACATTGTGCTTGTAAAAGTAAAATCCACCTGTGACCTTTGGCAACCTCCCAATGTTGTGTGTATACCACTAGGGTCTAAAATCTAAATCAAGACGTGGATCTGCAACATCTTTTGTGATCCTATGAGTGCCATTTGACCTGTGCCTGTGCCTTTTCGTCTCTTGCGACACCTGTGAAAAAACTTAGCCTTGCAGCTACAGGCATGCCAGCGAATTTGCTATTGGTTTCGGCAAATACAACCTGAATTGCTGATCTAGTATTTGATGAGCACCCAGATAGTTTTGTCAACCAAATGAACCTTCCGTACCATGTTTCAATTTCTGAGCTAAAGTAAATACATTTTTGTGCATACATTTTCTCCTTTTTGGCATATATTTGACCCACTAGTGGACAAGCCAGAGCAACAGACAAACACTGAATAATAGTATCATCACGATTTGATAAATAACATGATACAACGCGATAATTACAAATGCAGCTTTTCAATACAATGCCCCCAGAAAGTTGTATGCTCGATGAATAGGACAGATCTTCAATATCTTAGTTTGTATATTTTGAGATAGGATGCAGCTATTACCCTGTATAGCTGCTCCATGGTTCAAACTTCATAGAGCAGTACAGGGTTCAAAATATACGAGAGAAATCTCTACATACACAACTTTTCATCACTCAGTAGTGTTTCAGCAATAGAGGGAAGTCTTCCCACAGGCACCTGATCTTCAATTCATTCACCAGTTCATTCTCTTGGGAATTTCTTGATTTACATTATCTTCATGATGTGGCAAATAGAAGCATGGTTTCTGCAGATGCTTGTGTGCCTGTTTTGCATGCATGTATTGCAGAGCAAACGTCTGTCGTCTCAAGGAACTTCTGGGATTTCACCAGAATCAAGGGGATATACTCAAGGACCATCTTCTTGCACTGCAAAAATTGCGAAAAGGGCTACCTTGAGCATAACAGAACTAGAACTAGGCCTTGCAAACTGTTGTAAATGGCATTGTATTACCATTCAGCTGACACAAAGCTGCAGGTAACTAAGCTAATCGCATATAAATTTTTGGGTGTTGAAGGCTTGATCGGCAACATCGTAATGTCTCAAATTTGGTATAAGCAAGCACATTCGATAAAAACATTATAACATTTGAAATGCACTTACAGGATGTTTCTCAGTGATTTTCTGTACAAACGACCATGAAAAATGTGTTCGATTCTTTGGTAAAGGCCGATTTATTTAGTATTTCGATAAATGTGACTAATTTACCTGCTGTACATAATTATCTGCTTTGCTGCATGCTTTGAGAAGTATCTCAACTATCTCCAGCTGCAAATTACGAATTCAGTAAGATACAGCACTGCAGTACAGAATTGATGATGACAATTGAAATGATGCCAGTTACCTGCATGTCAGGATCCTTTAGCATGATAAGAACTTCAACAAGAACATGATGGCATAGGCCACATGTATCTCCTTGAGTTGGCAGGCGGAGCATCGTTCCCTTTCTGCAGAGATGCACTGATTCACAGAACTTTTCAGGTTTAACCACCGAAACCTCCATGAAGAAAAGGGGAAAGTAGTAGTCAACCAGAGTGATGCACTGTAACGGGGTAAATCATTGACAAACAAATTAGTCTAATGAAACTAACATGTGCTATACAAGGCGGACATTGCAGTTTATTCAGACCTGCTGTTTTAGAGGTGAAAGGTTTGCACATGTATGGTGCAGGATGCTGAGAATCTCAGTTTGGGTTTCGTTTTGTTGGAGGTAGAACAGTGCTTCAGTTGAGTACTGCTCACATAGTTGACACAGCTTTCCATTGGCTGAAGTTAACCCTGTCTTCTTGTTTGCAAGGGGAAAGCTTTTATGAGCTGAAATACAAGATGGAAAATTGCCATAAAGTTAACTATAAGTTGAATTGTACAACGAAATCATTATTATGCTGAAGATATAGTGACCGCTATGTGATATCTGAATCACAATTTTGTTACAGGTGAAGACAAGAGTCCTCAGATGAAAAAAAAAGATATAATAAATGTGACTACCACTAAGTCACTAACTCATGATATCTGACAGGCAGAAGTGCCAAGCAACATGGCCAGAAATACAATTCTCATAACATAGGCATCAGCAACACATACAGAGATTAATCATACTAATATGTGCCCATGCAAACGTAGATCAAAACATACAACTGGATGTGGAATAATTAATGTAGATTGACGAGTAACGTAGTAAAAGGCAGTGTTCCCTTCATATTTTTAGAACTGTAAACAGTAACATTGCTGAACTTGATCTACTTAGAATTATCATCAGAAATACCAATTGCTACGAAAATAAGAAATACAAAATTCATCTTCATAATGAATTCATGACTTACCCAATATATTAAATGAATCTCTGCTCTCTGCGACTGCAACTGAAAAGGCTAATACTAGTGCAAAAGCAAACCTCCTTGTTGAACACATTTGCCTCCTTACAGGACTGCAGATTAGAGAAACAGAATAAACTGAAAAGCTAAAACTTGAAAGTATCCAACTGAAATTAGTTCACAGCATCTGAACAGTTGAAACTGTATGCATCAGATCAGACGGCCAGAATGAACTCAGAGGGCCAATCATGCAGAAGTTTTACCGGAAATGGTAAACTAAACGCATCTACCCTGTGTTGCTTAAATTTCTCCATAAGGCCAAAAGAAAGCCTTAGATCCCTTCGTCCTCTCTCACAATGCAAATTCAGTGTCAGATCTTACAGGAAAGCTTCAGAATCCCAATAAATCGGATTTCAGCCCATCTCAAGATCAATTTTTGCACAACAAGTTTAGTAACTCGGTAATGCTGGATTAGAATTCTAGATTAGATCTCACACTCCCACAATGCGTACACGAGTTGCGCACCAAATCTGCCAGATTCAGCTTAATCCCACTACCAAGGCTCCATCAGCGCACCAAAAACAACGCTAGAAAGATCCAAAGTTATCCCCTTTCTACCACCACGGACACTCGCATTCATAAAGCTTGGAGCTTTTCTCTTCCGTTACTGACCTACGGTTCTCCCCCACTTTCCAATTTAGCTTGGTTTGCCACAGATGAAATCAACAGCTCATGATACTCAAATCGAACCCCCCATGGATACTAATCGAATCGGACAGCGAAAAATCGAGAAGCAGCGAACGGTTGCTAAGAATAAGCTAGTAATGGATCAGGGAATCATGAATCGGCGGCTAACCTGATTGACTTCTCCACTCTCCTCTGTCTCTGCTCTGTCTTGGAACAGAATGGGGAGAGAGAGAGAGCAACTGGGGAGGCTTCCTGAACCTATTGATTTCTTTAAATCTCAATTATTTAAGCTTTTTTAATAAATTAGATTAGATGATTAGATGGGGGATGAGGATGAATGCAAGATTAGATTAACGGCATAAGCTATAGACACGACAGAAGGGAGGAAGATACCCTTTCTCCCTTCCAAGCTAAGGTGAACGACAGGAGTGGATGAGAAAGTTGATTTTTCTTTTCAAGGAGAAAGTAGATTTTTTTCTGGTCCCCTAAAAATTTTAGATAGAATTTATGTTTGCCTCTTTCTAAGTTAGTTTACGGTTTTTTACACGACTTTGAAGTAATGAGATGGGAAAATTCAGAAAAGAATCGCACAATAGTTGGGTAGTATAGTAAGCTAAGCACTTCAGTTCTCACCTATAGAAGTGCAAAGTCCCTGCCATGGTTAGTACGATTTTGTTCCACGGGTTTATACGTGCCAAAAAGGAATATTCCTCTGGTACATAGCTTTCTTTTTCGGAAAAAAAAATAGAGAACTCAAACTGTTGGATCATTTATTAAGATTGTTTAGGCTGCTTCGAAGCTGCTGAGATTTTCAGCGTACGTAAAACGAGACAATCTATTAGCACATAATTAATTAAGTTTTAATTATTATAAATTTAAAATTTGAATTTATTTGATTTTTAAAAGCAACTTCTATATATAGAAACACACCGTTTAACAGTTTGAAAACATATTAACGAAAACTAAAAAAGTAGCTCAACCAATTGGTACAAAAGAACGCACCTTTGGAGTGGCGGGATATAAAGAGACATATTCGATGCATAATAAACTACTGTAAATAAGTTAGGATAAAAGTAGAATGGGGATAAATGGCACAAGATTCCTGTGTAATTCGTTGCGAAAAAAATCTTATGTAATTAAAGAAAAATGTTTGGAAAAAAAAAGCGTCGACAAAAGAGAAAGGCCATTGGGCCTGAAAAGAAAGTCCGAGATCCGAAACCGGCCCATCCAGTTTGGTAGCCAATTACTGCGTCTCACCAGTCACCACACCACTGGCACGGATCTGGATCAGCTGCAGTTGCAGCTTTGACTGCAACTTTAGCTGTCCTTACCATCCATCCATTCAAGAAGGAACCAACGGCTGGATCAAGGCCTTCTAACCCTTTTGCGATTTCTGAGTATAGATATTGCTATTTAGTTATTTGATAAGACAAAGTTAAAAAGCACTGTACACAAATATTAAAAGGAAAAATGCTTTGGCCTAAATCGACACATGCAAATCATAAAAAGATGTGTAAGTATAAAATCCAGCGTATTTATATTCTTAATATTTTTCTATCTACTAGTTAATTTCAAGTTTTGTCCCATGTTCCTTCTTGAAGAGAGGTGAAACGAAGAAAGAAACATACTGTTAATCCAGCCGTAGGTTCATTGTGAAATGGCTGGATGGCAGTGACCGCTAAAGTTGCAGTCAAAGCTTCAACTGCAGCTGATCTGGATCCCACCGGCACCATCCAGCAACGGCAAAACACTCCATTTCTCGTTTGGTTTGTAATATCGCGAGGTTATTTTATAGTTATTATGGTTATTTTATATATAAGTAATACTATTAGTTTTTAAAATTTTATAATTTTTAAGATAGCCTTATGATTTTTTATGATAATATTATAGTTACCGTAGTAACTGTGATATCACCGAATAGCGGAATCACCCTTCCTCGTCGTCTTCCTCTTGCTGGCTGCTGCTGCTGCACTTGCGTTGGTTGTTGACATGACAAGACCAGAGAGACAGACACGGGCAGCAACAGAGTTGATCGCCTACCATTTCTCTCCGAGGCCGCGCGCTGCTGCGTGCCGCCATAGCTAGTGTCTGTCCTCTCGAGACTCCTGTCTAGCTAGCTTAGCCGCTACTGCATGATCGATCCTACGCGGCTAGCTGGTCGAGCAGTATTGATCGATCAACCGCCCAAGCCCCAACTGCCGACCATGGCGACGGCCACTCACATAGGTAAGGTAACCAATCAACCGCCCAAACTGCTGGCCTGCTCCCTGCTGTTCCCAAGGTGATAGCGCTCCGAATTCATGGCAATGGCAGCAGCAACCTGATCCAAGTGTCCAACTGCATGCGAGTAAGAGCATGCAATTGCAGAAGCAGCTACTACTACTTCAAGAAGCAACATGAACTCATCAGAGTTACTCTGATACTGAATACTGATAGTCCGATAGTGATAGCTGCGTGCATGCAGTGAAGCTAGCTATATATGTATCTGAACCTATATCTGAATACTGATAGTACGATAGTCGATTTGAGGCCGGACTCTCGACTGGATTGAGCAACGAATAACGCAATTATATATCTGAAAGAATTTATACATCTCGTTTCTGTTCAGAGTTCAGAATTCAGCTTGGTGCAACTGCAAGACAGTCCGTATAAACTTATTGTTCATCCGTTGTTTGTTTGGATGGCAATTGACAGAGCATCAGAGATCATTGGTCGGTTTGGTGATTGTCTCGATGCATGAATTATCTTATCCTATGTCAGAAACCTCAAATTTCCAAACGAACGCAATTAATAGTCAGTTATCCGCGGGCTAAGGAAATCCTCTCGGATTGAGACTGGATGAGCTACCACTACTATAAACACGCCGTAGATGCAGTCCTCAATTTGCTTGCATCGACAACCGCGAAGCAAATGGAGGACTGCACGGCTCATCACTCAAACCAAAGACTAGTTTGGTTAGATATTACTAGTATAGTATATAGCTCCTGATTCTACGCCATCTTGTTCGTCCAAATCCTACTACTAGAAATTAAAGGACACGAATATATCAAGAGTTGTAGAGTTGCAGCTTAGATTAATTTAACAATTTTTAGAGTTGGTTTTGCCCATAACAGTATGTAAATTTTGCGTAGGTAGGAAGCAGGAGCTAGACACAACTCAATGCATGTCGAGGATCTTGGTCTTTTCTGATTCCATATTTCTTTTTTTTTTCTTTTCATATATGTATAAGCCGAGAGCTACTAGCTGGGCGTTCGATTCAGCTTGTGACTTTTAGTTTCTCTCTCAGTTTTCGTTAGCACGTTTCTCAAAATATAAAACGGTATATTTTTAAAAAAACTTTCTATATAAAAATATCTTTAAAAAAGATACATTTTTCAAGTTTATAATAGTTAATAATTAATTAATTATACGCTAATAATATTTTTTATTTTGCGTACGGCTTATAAGCTCACACGAGAAGCTAAATCAAGCAGACCCGGAGTGCATATTTACTTGATCAACGTTGTCGCCAACCTATCAGAATGAACGATAATTAACAATCTAGCCAATGCCCGATATATCTAGATTTAGGCAAACGCCATGGAGTACTTAATTGTGTTCATTTTGTAATTAAGCCTCACATGAGCAGCTCTGCCTGCGATGTTTTGACCGGTTTAACTACTAGTAGCTCTGGAACTGACAGTTTCTTCTCTCTACTGTTAAGCCCTGACCCTGACATTGAAAGCGTGCAGGTCGTTTGGTGAGAGGTCCAGCACTCTCCAGCTACCCAAAACCAAACAAAAGCTGTATTTTGTTAAGACCTTCATGGCTCACACCAAGCTTAATTGCGTCGCTGTGTGGGGATAAACAACTCATCACACTGCATGGATCAACCCATATATACACTGTTCATGTACTGCTGCCTAAACCCCACTTCTATTTGGCTCTTTTTAATGAATGGTACGTAGAAAATTAGAAAGTGATGAGATCATTAGCTGATTTACTCATTGTGTCCTCTGTGTGATCATCAAGGCAGTTGGTCATACCTGCCATAACATGATCATCATGGGGACAGATTAATTTACTTGGTTATTTGCCACTACATGATGATTCTTTAATAATTGTGATAAGGAGTAAAACAGTTTTTGCCTTGGTTAATTAATTACTCCTTGCAGGGACCTCTGCAACTGCAAGATGTATAAGTATATAGGTTCAGATAACCACAATGCACTCGCTACTTACGTAATATGCAAAACAAAATTCAGGAAAAAAAATGATTTGCCTTGAGATGCACACTACTGTTCCTATAGCTGGAGTAAAAGAAGCCCAAGAACATAGCTAGTACTACATCCATCCATCCATTTGCAAAATTCAATTCAGGCAATTAAGCAAAATTCAATTCAGGCAATTAAGCGGTACTACCAAATGTCCAGATCAAAGTGTGCCCTAGCTAGTGGACCAAACAAAAAACAGGGGAATTTAATTGGCTAGCATATGGGTGGTGGCATGCATGGATCGGTTTATTTTTCTCATCTCCACGTACGTTGTCGATGTGGATGCAGATGAGTGGCATTCAATGAGCGCCCAACGATGCCAGCAGGAGCGTGCAGCTTGGTACCGCTTTTCAAGACTTTGCAGCAGAGGTTGTACCGCCTCCGGTACAAATTATTCCGTTTGTCCAGAAATATAAGCACTATCTAAAAACATATAAACACTAGAGTTTAAAATTTATCAAAAAAAAATATAAGCAGTTCTTCACTTACTTTCTGATCTTAACCGATCATAACTATTTTTTCTCACATACTCTGTCAATCACAACCATCCATTACTCAGCCTTAATATCTTAAATAATTCCACGAGTGCTTATATTCTTGGACAGATAGAGTATATACTAATCCCTCGAAAGACTATTATTTTTTTACATGATCTTTGACAGTATGCTTTTCTTACGATAAAGGAAGCTTTGTTGATCTTCGATGACTATATTAAGGTGATAGAATCATATTGAGAACACTCACGACCTTTGCATAACAAAGATGCACACAGCCAAAACATACACGCTAGAGTTTATTATAGGTGAAAAGTAATAAAAGCTAGAGGGCATTGATCCTCAAACTAGACTGTCATCTATGTTCTTTGGGTAAAATACTTCCTAACCACTTGCTCCAAGCGTTAACATGTCGTTACAACCAAATCCCATGAACCAGGCTTCTAAAGGATAGCACAGGCATAGAATCAGTGGATAGTAAAAAAATAACCTGTAAGCAGAAGATTTTTTTTTGGATTTTTTTTTGTCAAACATCATATTATTCATGTAACGCCATAATGATCGATAAATAGCAGCCACCTCTAACAGGATAAGCAACTTCAAGCCTTTTCTAATTCTCCATAGCCAATTAACAAATATATGAGATACACCATGAGGCAAAAACAATCCTATAGCCACTTGAATAATGCTCCACATAGCATGGGCAAATTGGCATTCATAGAACAAATATAAAATTGTCTCTTCTTTGTGATAAAAGCAACAATTCTTGTTGCCATGCTAATTGTGCTTAGCCAGATTATTCTTTGTTAAAACTATTCCACAACGCAAATACCATAGAAAGATCTTGACTTTAAGAGGTATTTTTATTTTTAAATTTTAAAGTAATTTATTCATATTGGACACTTCAGAATGTACCAAGGCAAAAATAATGTGACTTCACTAAAACCCTCCATTCTGGGTTAAATTCTAGTGGAACTCATCTTGGTCCTAAGCGAGCACTAGGTTAGCGATTCGTGGAAGAATTCCATGCCACTATTTTTTGTCCAATTAGATCCCTTCACTAAGATACATTTTGGAGTGAAGTTTTATAGCACATTCGCTACAATATCCTGTTTACTCCTAACAATATTGTATAGGCAAAGATATTTTCTCGTAGTGGTGCTTCTCATAACTACTTATCTTTCCAGAACTTGATTTGGGTACCATCTCTTATATTGAATCCGTCAAATCGTAAAAAATCACTCTTGACCTTGATGAGACTGCCCAGAATTGACAGTATGCTTTGATTATTAATTTATTTTGTAATATATTTATCAACAACTATAAAATTATAATGATACTATATATATATATATATATATATATATATATATATAAAACACTAAATATATTATTTTTAATTTAATTATTAGTTAAAAGTTTCGACATAGTGATTTTTCTGAAGAGTTCCTTTATTTCGGAACGGAGGGAGTAGTACAAACTCTTGAAATGGTGGCTCTGCATGGAGTTTGATCAATTCGTTGTTAGTTTAGAAAGTTTTGTATCAAGTAGATTTTGTACTAACTGTAATGCCATGTGTTCTAAATTTATTATAAAATTACAGTAAATGGAAATATCTCTCACTTTCAGTTTTCTCCCCCCAAAAATCCCCATTTCAAAATTTACCCTTATATTTTTCGTACATCCAAAATGGAAAATACATTGGACAAAGACAATATTGTTTTCCAATATGTATATTTACGGGCAATACCTTTTAGCAGAAAATTTTAACTAAAACTGTAGCTGGCAAATCCTACTACTAAATCCTAATAGGCCAATACTAAGGTGATGTTCTTAAGTACTTATTTTTCTGGCTTATAAGTCATACGCAAAACGAGAAATGTTTATAAGTCATACGCAAAACAAGAAATGTTATTAACGCGTGATTAATTAAGTATTTACTATTAAAAACTTGAAAAATGGATCTATTTGTTTTTGTTTTTTAAGATGCTTTTATATAGAAAATTTTTATAAAAAATATATCTTTTATCGTTTTAGAAAGCGTGCTCGTAAGAAAAGAGAACAAAGCTGCTGGAAGAAGCCCTGCCGAACGGTGTGTAAGTCAACAGTCAACTTTTCTACCTCGGATCTGAGTGAAGAGGTGAGCAGCAGTAGTAGTAAGCAGCCACGCACCAAGCAGATTATATTATAGATGACAAAAGAGGACGTGCAAAAATTAATTAATTAATTATCCAACTAATTTCCACTACTAAAACCGTATTACTCCCTGCCACTGACAGAGCAGAGAGCATAAGAAGCCACTCGCCGCCGCGCTCTCTCGTCTTCTCCTCACTCTCTCCAGCTACCTCAGCTTCCCTCTCGTCCTCTCTCTCTTCTAGCTCTTCCTCCTCGCGTCCATGGCGGCGAGCAGCGGGGCCAAGAAGGAGGAGGAGGCCTCCCTCCAGCTGAAGCCGGCCGGGAGCAAGGTGTTCTCCAAGCTGCTGTCCAGGGAGAGCTCCGCCGCGGCGCCGTCGTTCAGGGTGTACTACGGCGTCGCGTCGGCCGGCTCCGTGCCGTTCTTGTGGGAGTCGCAGCCGGGCACGCCCAAGAACGCCATATCCGAGACCGTGCTGCCGCCGCTCACGCCGCCGCCGTCCTACTACACCGCCAAGGAAGGCTCCAACAAGGGGTCCGCCGGCGGCGGCGGCAGGAAGTACGGCAAGCACGGCATCCTCAGCTTCTTCGTCCTGCCCAAGATCAGGCTGCGGAGAGGCGCAAGGCCGGCGTCGGGCTCGCCCACGTCGTCCTGCACCTCATCCTCCTCCTCCTCCTCCTCCTCGTCGTCCTTCTACTCCTCGTCCTCGCTGTCGTTCCGCAGCACGCAGTCGCCGACATGCTCGTCGATGAGGAGCCTGCAGCACGGCCGCGCGTTCTCGGTGGGAGACGACGACGACGACGACAACGACGACGGCGACATGGCGGCGATGGCTTGCTTCAGGGTGCGGCACGAGAGCTTCAGGGCCATCAAGAACTGCCGCGTCGCCATGACGGTGAGGAGCGCCATCGCGTCGGCCGGCGGTGGCGGTCACGGCACTAGCGCCGCCGCCGTGCAGAAGGCGGCCTAACCTCTATCTACGTAGTGCGTGCTGTCTGTCACTCTCAGCTGCTGCTGTTTCGACTTCTCGGGTGTAATTTGCAGGTTTTAACAGTACTACTACCATGCATATATGTGGCTTTTTCATGGAGTGATATTTATGGAAGAGTTTAATATTATCACCAAAGTTTTATGCTTAATTAATTAAGTTTTATGCTTAATTAATGAAGAATAATATATGAGCATGCATGGGTATGTAGATCCCCTTGCAGATCATGGTGTCTCCTTGGAACTGATTTGAATCTTAAATTTCTACGTATTCAAACTTGGTGTTATATTATTTCCATGTTTGAAAAAACATTTAATTTTTCCTTTGAACATCGTCATGTATGTCTATAAATATACCGTACAGAGGCCGGAAGTTTCTTCCATTATATTTATACCGATGTTTGCGTTGTAGTATACTCCATATTTCTAATTTGCTAAAAATTTATTTTTGAGGAACATGTACTGGTAGATGTGTTTCGATTTTATGGGATACCTATGAAGAAGACCAGCTACGTGTTATTGTGCATTCACTTATTCTAGAACATTGGTTTCCTCCTAGCTAGCTACTCCTACTTGTATAGTTGAGAAATCAATGCGGATGGCCACAGTGATGATGATTCTGAATCTGATCATGAACAGAGACGCGCGCAATGACAGAGTAGCTAGCTAGGTCCTGGGAACATATATAATTGATTTTTGGGTAGTTTTGTGGTTGATTTGAACATATTTGATATATTTTGGATACGATTCAGATCCATTTACATGCCGGGCTTGGTGTGCTTACATAAATTATTTATGCAAAATTCAGTCTCTGAATGATGCCATTCTCATATCCTCTCTGGAGTTTCTGGTGTCTCTGAATGTTTTCATGCATTTGCATTCTTTACTTCCTCCGTTCAAAAATATATGATGTATTTTAACTACCCAAAACAAGTTTTGACCACAAATATCTTACACTTTTTCACTTAGGGTTACAAAATCATAGCCACAAGAGAATACTTTCGAACAAGAATTCAACAAAATTATTTTTAGTCAAAACCTAGATATTATTGGATTAATAGCTAGTTAAAGCTTAAAATTGGACAATTAAAATACACCTTATATTTCTAAAAGGGGGAGCAGCTTATTTCTGAAAACAGAAGAAACAATCATGCATTAATACATGCAGAACACAATGGCCCAAGCTAATTAATTACTGCTAATTAGCTATGCATGTTGAGGAGCTGTAACCATTAAGGATGAGTACTCACTAGGGCAGTAGGGCTACCAGTACGTGCAATTTGGCCATAGATTTCCCCCATCTGAAGGGCATCAGGACAGTCGAGGAGACACTGCAAGGACACTTCCAAGAAGACGACACTAATCAATTCATTTTAGACAGCTCACTTGACAAATACATTTACACAACCCCCGTCTTAAGAGCTAATTAATCCTTCACCATTAGTTTAACCACACTAACCTCCGTCAATGGCGCCGGTAAGTCCACTCTAATTAAGAGAGTCTATGAAATACATTCTTTGAAAACAAAACAAATGAAAGGTCCAGTAACTTAACTCTTTGCAGCAACTGGCTAGCTATCACGTGATTCTATATTTTTTTTAACTCTCGTTTGATTAATTAGTGTGTTGAAATATAAAGTAAATTGCCCGTTTTTCTCCATTAGCTTAAGCTTTTGAGTTGAACTTAATATGGTATTAGAGAGTCAGAGATCTCGAGTTTAAATCTTGACTGGCGCGCAATTAAGTAAACTTGACTCCTTGCCAAAAAAAAAAAGTGCGTGACTAATAACTTGGTTCACTCTACTCTCAACAAGTGGGTTTAACGGTAAAAAATAAACTAGTAGCTAATTGGACGAGATAGCTGTAGTAGCATGAACATGCAGTGCTATGACTGGTTCTGGTTGATGATTATTGTCATATTAGTAGATGAATTGGTTTGGTTAAGCTAGCACGGTATCTTGCATGCTATACAAGGCACTGCAAAGGATTGGACCAAGCTCTAGCAGAATTGGCAAATCATATCAACGAGAAGCATGAACCATCAGACTGAATGAACACTGCATTTAATGTACCATCGTCATTTGTCAGTAAGTAAGGTGTTCCTGCATGTGCTTCTTTGCAAACCCATTCCTTCAGATAAAGTGTATAGTTAAGCAGCTTCATTTGTAAGTTAAATGGATCATGAAAATACAGCCAAAGTATCTATTGGTCACCATATAAGTTAGCATTATCCATGTATACCTCCAATTATGCATGCAAAAAAGTAATAAGTATGTTTTACCTCAATACCTTCAAAAGAAAAACATCTCAGTTTTTAATTACTTGGAAGGCATCTAAAGAGTGAACTGAATGTTTGCTGAATTTACAGACGTTTCGGATATTAAAATTTAGTTTACTCATTCAGAGAAAAAGTATATGGCACTCACTCTTAAGGTTGCAAGATGTAGCAGCAGCAATAAATTACTTACCTTATTCTGACAATCCGTCTCGAGAGTGCACCGTGAGCATCAGCTTTCAACCTGCCACTGACTTAGGTATCTGTCGCTGGTAAGTGCAGCATCATCAATCATCATCATCATCATAATGAACATCAGTCCTGAATCTGAAAATAATTTAATCATCTTTGTGCTCGTAATACAGTTGTCTTTTAAGTCCACTTTTAATAACTAAATCGATGCAGTCTCTGAACCTAATACTTATTTCAAGAATTTAATAACGCATGATTAGCGCATAAAGCAGAATTATTCAGGCTTAATTAACCTAACGAACAAAACGATGTTCTTTTCAGTTCAGAACAACCCCATCTAACAAAACAGTTTCAGCGAGACAGACAACGATGTGAGTAATCGATGCACATGTCCTATAGCACCCCCCACCCCCCCCTCCCAATTAACCAAATTTTCCTCTTCTCCTGAACATTTTTGCTGCCCTGGCAATGGGCAGCTTTGCATGGCACGCCATTCAATTTTCAGACACCGAAAGGAGCAATTCAACGGCAAACCACGTGGAAATATAGAAACCAATTTATCGATCGGACACTCTGTCCGTTGCACACTGTGCCAAATACAGTGATGGGATACCAGTTCTAAGAAACGAGTCTTCCATTATTTAAAAAGTTTCTAAGAAATTAGCATTTTTTTTACCTTCTATTTTTTTATTGCATGTATCTGGTACACTGCACTAATGTACCCACGAATACGCCTCCCTAACACACGCTTAAAGATACGGAGGCTAACGACATCTCACTAAATTTCTATTGAAAACACACTTATGTTATGTATCTATGACTCTACGTCACAGCATATATGCTTCATGCCTTGTAACGTTAATTTGTGATAATTACAGTGATCTTCTAAGATTGAGTACGAGGCACTGAAAACTAAACTTAAACAGTTAAACCTCCTAAATATTATATAGTTGATGGAACTGCATTATATATATACCCTCAATGAAAAGGAACACTTGAAATGACAAAAGAATAAGCACAGATCTTAGTTACGTAGGGTGCTTTAAGATTTGTGCATCTCCAGGCATCTGTTTTGCTTAAGAGTAAATTTTACAGAATACTAGGTATTATAGTTTAAGTTGTATAAAACCATAGCGATTTTAGCTCATGACACATAACGCCGTGTATTGTGGTCTTAAGGTTTTACAAAACTACACAATTAATCAATTTGACTTAGTATTGTAACAAAATTAAAAATAATTAACTTAGATGGCTACAAACTTTTATATGATATATGATAGATTAAAAAACTCATAAATTTCGGATATAAGTTTATAGCTCATATTTATGGGAGACTAAAGAAAAGTTAATTAACGGTGTGGTTCTGTGAACTTGTAGGACCATGATACCCGAGGTTATATGTAATATGCCAAAACTCTTATGGTTTTATGTAACTTGAACCATAATACGTGGGTATCATAACATTCAGTATTTGCTTGCTTAGTGCATGTCTGAATTCTGAAGAGGTTGACTTGAGTACATGTCCTAATAAGATCCTGTGAATCATACGTTAACAGTGCGATCAGCTGTCGCTGTAACAAGCGTAAGTACGTAGTTTCTGGTGCTGGCTTGTCGTCTAATGAGAAGGGACATATGCTAATGACTGTCCTGCTGAGTGTTTATTAATCAGTCCAGCCAGCGTTAATGCTGTTAATTAATTAATTCATTCATTAATTTGAAATGGACTGCAACGTCCTGAAAATGTGGCCTGTTACATGCGTCACTGTTGCATGCCCCTATGATGTGTTACACTTCGAAGAATATTGAACAATTTGATCGACAAAATTTCTCTCTGAATTATCGACTCAAATGTGACAGATGAACTCTAGAGCTCCTATTTGGCAATTCATTAGCTGCTGCAATGACTAGGTGATCTGCTTCGTTTCCTGATCAGCATAAAAAAATGAGACATATATCTATTTTTTTGTTTTTGATAAAATGAGACATATACCCATCACATATTTTATTCAAGAGTTTCCAAAAAAAGAATATTTAGTTTCAGAAAATTGCTGACATTATTAATTGGTGTGTTTCTGCAATATGTCGGCGCAAGTTATGAGGGAGAACGTTGGAGAACAGTGGAATCTATGCGCAGCTGTCTGAGCAACGGCATCTACTGTGTGCCAGTATGACTTAGCAGTTCAATTCTCCCCCTTTTTTTTCACATTAATTCGTTACAGGAATTGAGCTCTATGCCAGCATAGAAGTGCTGTTGATTAGTTTCAGGGAACAGTTCTGAACATAACCTCCTTTATTTTGGGAGAGAATAATAATTATGGACTGTTGTGATGTCCAGTTGCAAGTTGCTAATGTACAGTTCTGATCATTCTACTTTCAGAACTTTGCAGTTGACGACTATCTTCATGTAGTCAATTACAGCTACTTTTCGCAAAAGAAAACAAAACAGTTACTGATCACTTGGTAAATGATTTGATAGTGGACAATAATTTA
Source organism: Oryza meyeriana var. granulata (assembly GCA_003991445.1). Taxonomy (NCBI): domain Eukaryota; kingdom Viridiplantae; phylum Streptophyta; class Magnoliopsida; order Poales; family Poaceae; genus Oryza; species Oryza meyeriana. The sequence goes on along the minus strand of RYFJ01001104.1, from coordinate 142,036 downwards.
GAAGAAGAACGGAAATGATACTAAGAGATTACAGTAAGATGTAAGATCCAGTGATGCGATCGGGATGCGTTGAAAGATTTTCCCTGTACCTGTAGCCACCAAGTGGAAGAAATAAAATGAGTGATCCAAAAGGGAATCAGATAAGAAAATGAGTGATCAAGAAACAGAATCTTTAACCTGTGCCATCTATCACGTGTAGCATTAATAGTTAGTAAAAGGACATTATAGGAGAAGGAGAGAAAAATCTCTGAAAAATAGTCCTCCTTTTACACTATTCAACTGTGGAATGTTAAAAACCGAACAGTCGTCACAAAGATGTTAATTGCGAGTCCTCTGAAAATCAAGTCTATATTGACATCAATCATTCAATTGTAGACATGCACACAACACAACACATAATGTATTTCTTCACATATGTTACAAAAACTGCTTTGTTTATGATTTAGCACAGAACCAGTAATTCTGTCCGCATTTCAAACGAGTTTTTTATTTTTTGCCTGCGTGAATTGATTCATTTCATCTGAAATTATTGTGTAGCAAATAGAACCTTGTGTCTCAGTGGATGAACTAGTATGCTTACATGCCTTTATAATACCTTTTTTGTAGGGCAAATCTCAAGAAATACTTTTACTCACCGTGTCAATATCATACACATGAAACAGCCACAGTGCTAAATCAGACCAGAAAGGTGGCACAGGAAAGTGAGCACTCAGAACAGTGCCAAGAACTAAAAAATAAAAGGTAAAAATTGACCTAAGCTAGCCACACATATTGGACTGGAATTTGGAAACATGCCTTATCCTTGTCAGTTTTTCTTCACTGGGATTGCTATGTATCATTGCACTTTGTTCTTGTCACTCTCTTGCTAGTCCTTCCTGTCGTCACACTCATGACCTCCAATTCAGAGCTCACATCGACAGTGACCCAGACAATTGTGTCCGGTGTCGGTGAGCAAACATCCCCCCTAGCATACGGTGATACGGATTATTCGGCAGCGAGCAGGTCGCTGACATGTGGGCCCTTCGCCGTACTGATACACTCAGTGAGCAATGGCTGTTTATGCTGACCAAGAATGTGATGGAAGTTGTGTAATATTCATGAGGTGGGGATACAGGTGCTGGAGATCAATCTGGCAATTTGTCATATACAGTTGTGGTAATGAGAAGTTTCATGGTGTTGATGATGGTGTGTGTGGTTGGCATGATGATGACCTGGTGACAGTTCTTGGGTAACACTGCCAAGAACAGGTCTCCATTTCTAAATCTTCAGATCCACTACAATCTGCAGTTTATTGGCCTAGTTAGCAACAAACTGATATCAGTGGAATGGCCAGTAAACATGTAGTTGGTCCGAGTTGTGCTATACTAGTCGCTGCCGACAAGAGCCAGACAGAATAAGAAAAACTGAGCATGCGAGAATTTAAGCTTACACACATTCTGAAGTTATTGCAGCAGTGCAGCCGTGTGGTTTGTCAACTTCTGCAGTAGGGGAGATTATTTCTATTTTAAGTTCACATCTTGAGATTATTTCTATTTTAAGTTCACATCTTGCTCGAGGAAAAATATAATCAGAAGAACAGATCTGGTTGCATGCAAGTGAGCTAAGCATTTAGGACCAGCAAAAGTACACTGCAATGAGTATACAATGTTCAGAAGATGAATTCCTATGCAAGAACTGGAAACCAGTACAGTACATTCTACTGTGAATCTTCAGAATAGCAGAAATACACATGGTCAAGGTCATAAGTGTCTCTAAAAATAGGTCATAAGTGGGCCACTAAATTTCTTCAGCTAAACCAAAAAAAAAAAGTAATAAAAAGCTTCCTCCAGCGAAAAATTAGATCCCTTTGTAACTAACATCCTTAGAACTTCATAATTTATTTTCGTTCTTCCATGGCAAACTTAGTTTACGTTCTGCTGTCAGCCAAGTCTTCAGTGATCACGTCTTCATGTCAATGTACATCTTGTTCAACATGTAAGCGTTTGGTTGAGGAGCAATAGAATAGTCCACACCACCAGAATTTGCAAATGCACATAAAGCTTTCCATATTGGAACCATCATTTTGACTGGCGGATTCAATTTCTGCAAATTAAGGGGCTCTTTCAGACCACAGATTCCTCGCAGTGCACTTCACAACCGAGAGCAGGCAAGATTTACCTTAAAAACTTCTATGAGCTTGTGTTCGTCATGTAGAAGCAACACCAAGCTCCAGTAACATGTAACAGGGGTCACATGCTCACTCAGCACCGGCTTTAGGATCTTGCCCATGGGCACAAATTGCCGATGAACTCTTCCACTATAAAAGGTAACTTTGATGTAAAGGAGACAAAAGAAAAATGGAACGTGCAACTCTGCAATGTTCAATGCATATTCTCTTTAAAAGGAGAGACGTATTTGTAGCTATTTACATTTTTGAAGCCTTTGTTTCCACTGCCATGACACCCACCAATCTATTTGCAATTGCCTAAGGGCCCTTTGGATGTACTAAAGTTTGAAAAAGTGAGTGCACCCATGTAAAAAAATCCAAATGGTCATGCCTCCAAAAGCGTTGTTCTAGCTGAACACCAAAGGTTGGCATGATCAACAATGACTCTGCACAAAATTAAACATGGTATCAACAAGGAGCATGCAGTTGCACTTCCGTATAAGCATTCCTAATAACGATCCTCAGTAACAAGGATATCCACTTTTATCCTTCAGGTAAAAAAATTTACTAAACAATTACTGCAATGGACAAAATAGATAATACAGACACAGCCCACCTACCTTTCTTCACAGCCTTATATTGCAAGCATTTTGTAACGATAATGACAAATGAAATACTCCAAAAGGAATTGAAGCATAGGCTCCCCTGAAACATTTGAGCACAGTAACTCATTTAAGTAGAGTCACAAGCATAATGGTGATGCCGTTCTTTGCTATCTGCATTTTAAGTACCTAACAAGTGGCAACATCATGCAAATATCACCGACAAAGCATGTATAGTAAGCTTGTTCTTGGGGAACCTCACATATCTATCCACATGTGAATCTGCATTGCTAATAAGCTAAAGATATTGGCATTCAGCAATCAGCGAGCTGTAGACCCGAAAAATTCACTCAATATTCTTTTTTGAGTAAATTGCAATTTGGGCCACTTTTTATTGTCATAGTTTCACTTTGGACCACCCTTAAACCAATCTTTTCACTTTAGACCGGGTTTTTTTTTGTCATTGTTGCAGTTTGGGCTACCTCTAACAACTTTTTCAGTACACATCAACAACCTCAAGCACATCTGCTCTGGCACACTAGTGAACTCTCTCATCTATGTGCATGCCATATCTTACTCGAGGGGAGGCCAGACATTGCTAGAAAAGAAAGTTGGGTGGTCCAAACTGTAAAGATGGCAAAAATACCTAGTCCGGAGTGAAAAGATAGGTTTAAGGGTGGTCCAAAAGTGAAACTTTGGCAATAAAATGTGACCCAAATTGCAATTTACTCTATTTTTTTCAGAAAATTCGGTAGGTCGTTGAAATAGTGAAGACTCACACTAATAGTTGGGACTTGGGATCATCTTCCAAGAGAAAAACTACCTTTGACAACAAGGCGTGCAGAACATTCACACTGGGGAAAATTGCGCCGACATAAGGGAACAACACCCTGAATTTGCTCTTCTTGATGTAGACATCATGGATATCAACTCCTCCCTTGCAGCGATGCTTGTACGTGTACACTCCACTTGAAATTTCTCTTGCTCGCTGCGTCATGGTTTTAGACTTTCAGCATATCAAAACTCTCTAGTAACGGTGTTCACATCTGTAGCATTTGCCGCTTTGCGTGCTAGATTTCAGAAGCCTCAGACGAACCTAGCAAGAACCCAGAGAATATCTCGTGAATCCCATGATCACCAAACTTCTAACACCGAGAAAAATGCATCGCAACAGGATTGCGCGATTCAACACAGGGAGACACGAAAAATCACATTTTTATGAGTACTTTTTACTTCTAACATTAACATTACCAAGCAATCGGTGATGAAACAGCACCAGATCCCCATATCCATGTCCCCCAACCACCCCAAACTACTGCAAAGAATCGATGTGAGTGCGCGTACCTGCAAATGAAACGCGAGGAGGATTTAGAGGAGTAAAGGGAGACCCGGCGGCGGCGGCGGAGGGGGGAGGAGGACGGGGTAACCACCTGCAGCAGGCTGCACGGACCGATGGGAGGAAGAGCAGTAGTGCAGTACACGGCTGGAATTTATCTGTGGGTTCTCATCATAGCCGTCGGTTTGTAGTTGCTAAATTGCAAGGACACCTTGTTTACCCACATGTGATGGAAAAATAATTTGGAAATATAAATATATATATATATATATATATATATATATATATATATATATATAAATAGAAGGAAATCGCAGAAATATACATGTATCGCGTAATAAGGACGCGCCAACGTGCTGCAGGATAGCAGTGGCGCACGTTGGCTACGCGCGACCATGTCATTGTATCTCTTGCCACACAGGGAGACCGGTGGCACGTGTCTGTTGCGCGCCACCGAGGCGGTAGCACACGTTGGCTGTGCGGGGCTGCAGTGGCGTGCGTCCCGAAAGCGCCACCGTCCATATGCATACGTATTTTGTTTATGTAGTGATAATTGTATCCATCACCGCTTAAGCATAACTGAACAGTAATGGGATTGGGAGTATCTTAACTAAACACGACCATGATATTTCCCTAAAAAAAACACAGGCATGATATTTTTTCTGATTTTCTCTGCTACCATTCCACTCTGGATGCCTTTTTCTTTCTTCAGACAGTGAAAAGGATCGATACTAATTGCAGACTATGATTTGTCGGGAGAAAAAGAAAAGAGAGGAGAAAGAAAACAAAAACACCTTAGATTACTTCATGTCGCCGCCAGGGGCCGATGTGGTTAGGGCGTTGGCGCGTGTTGGCTGCGCGGGACCGTGGGGCGACGTCCTTAGCCCACAGGCCACGCGGGGGGAGGGCGGTGGCGCGCACCCCTGCATGGCGCGTGGTGGCTGCACGGGACTGCGTCCATGGCCTGCGGTACCGTGCGCTAGGCGGTGGCGCGTGGTGGTTGCATAGGACTGCGTCCTTAGCCTGTGGTACTGTGCGGTGATGCGCAACCATCCGGCTGCACATGTATATTTCTGCCATTCTTCCCTGTTTGTGTATATATATATATGCAGAACATAAAAAAAATGTACATTTCCAAATCTTTTTCCATGTGATGGATCATAGCCGTCGGTTTGTAGTTACTAAATTGCGAGGGCACCTTGTGAATTTTAAGTGGTGTTCTTTATCTTGATAAACATGGGAAAATGTGAAATTTTTGAGTAGCCAGTCTCACAACAATGACCTCATTGATTGATCCGCGGATGATGAACAAAGCATCAAAAATAATTTATGATCTATATTATTCACGGTTTAAAAACCAATACTAGAAAATAGACTACGCTAAAAAAAGCTCTATAGTCAACTCTAAAATTAAGTTCCAAAATTCAAAATTCATATAGTTTCATGTCCAAACTACATTGCATGGCTCATGTTTGTCACTTCCTCACAGAATCATAGGCCTTTGATTTAATCGACATGAGGTCCATTACAGCAATCAGTCGGGTCCCTTGTTATGGGAATTACAACAGTCCAATATAACAAATCCCCATCCCAAATTGGGGCTTACAACCTACAAGTTACACTCAATCAACGTTGTTGATTTGCCTTACAACATCTAGTAAAACTTGCAGGTATACACAGTACAAGCTACAGATTATACATTTACCATTGCTCTGGGCTAGAAGACTGCAGAGTAAATCAACTGAAATCCGCGGCTGATTTATCCTATCTTGAATTCCTAGCGCGCTTCTCTTTCCTCCATTCCCATGGTTTTTCAGGGTTCGGCAAAGACCACAAACCCATTTGACTCGCTTTTGCCTGATTCTCCCACTGAAAATTTCTGTTTGTCAGGAACTCGTGTTTATGCAATGCTTGAAGAAAATTTCTTCATCAAGTAAACTTGAGCTGTCAGGTGTGCTATAACTAGCACTGGACAATGCATTGCTTACCCTGGCAAGCTCCTGTCGTTGATCATAGGCAATGTAGTGCCATGCAAGCCCTTTCTTTAGCATGTGTTCCTATTGAAAAATAAAGAATAAGCTTAATATATTTCACATTCAAAATATGAATATCACAAACTCCATAAATGCAAGAAAGCATGTTGTCTTCTTCAGCACAGAAAATTCAGTAAATTTTCTTGCAGGGTTTATATCAAAGCTTGTGCTTGTAGTACTAAAAGTTCTAGGCATTTCATGATCCTGGATGCATACAGTTTGTTGTACATGGAAGAATCTCAATGGAACAGTTTTATAGCTTGTGATCGCAAGACTAGAGGTTTTTATGAAAACATGTTTCAGTACATACATATGCTATTTCCAGTACGCTAGGCCTCCCAAACAGTACTCCAAGGCTCCAAGCACACCACAGTGTGATTTCTTACCTGAACGAATACCCCATTGCAATCAACATCTCCAACTAAGCGACCATATCGGTCATTACCATGCACAGAAATCCTTAGTCTCTTTCCCTGCACCAGCATCATTAGCTCCTCTTTAGCTTCTCTGCCATAAGGCATAGAGCTCTCTGGTGCATCGATGCCTCTGCATTTCATATATTTCATTTCACTACATCAGCCCAGTTGGAAGGAAGTCCTTACGCAAAGAAATGAATCCAGAAGACAGATAAACCTTAGCCTAACCCGGTATTTCTTCACGAGAACTTGACCACCTGTTGAGCTTGTAAGTTGCCTGCACTGAAAAGTTTCAGAAGTGTCACAAGCAGAAACCATGTGAAGAAATGTAACTGAAATATTGTGCTAACTTCTCAGCAAAGCGACCTAAATCCGGCATCAAGTATGATCTTCTGCAATTCATCAGCCCTCTGGTAATTCTTGGCCATCAGTGCTTCGGCACGGCCAGCCACTGCTCTGTGCACTTCCTGGGGCACACAGAAAGACCCTGGATGATCAGCCATGACAACGTGAACGGTAATCGTATCGCCATCTGTTACAGCCTTAGCATCCACCTGAAGAAAGTAGCACACATGTATCAGACATCCGACTTCATGGCATTGCTAAAGGATATGCAGAGAGAGGGAAGGCCTCACGGGGAGCGTGTGCAGCTCATACTTAATATCTTGAGGTTTAGGCGTCAACGACATTCTCCAATTAGAGCCATAACTTGATCCCTTCTTCTGCAACAGAAAAGTAAAACGACCAAGAAATCGAATTTAGGACACCAAGACATTCCCTTTCTTCAACAGCTGAATGCATGAACCTACAATATCACTATCAACCTTAGGAAAGTATCCGAAACCAGGACAAGAAAAAATTGATAGATTTCTTCAGATATATGTAGATCTGTAATGTCAGTGCTAATTTGGAAGGGAACTCAGCTAATCACTGGATTACATGCTCCACGAACTCGGCGCTCATTTTCATTTTTCAATACCTGCGGGAACAGGGCGTGACAGGCATTTCCGAGGAGGGCAGCCGCAGCGACAAAGCAGAACAGCACCGGCGACGCACGGCGCTTCTTGTCGCCTCCGCCGCCGCAGTGGGCACGGGCGCCCCTCTCGCGGCGATGCCTGTGGGTGGCGTACATGCCACCAGGCACCCAAGCCGGTGGTGCACCCTCGGTGGCCACGCAGAGCTGTCCCTGGCCCTGGAGGGTGCCCAGCCACCGGGCGCTCAGGCAGCAAGCTCTTCCCCGCCGGAGCCGCGCAAGGCGCCGCCAAGGCCAGGCGAGCGAAGGGGTCGCGCGGAGTTGCGATCCGAGCCGAGCGTGCTACTAGTGGGCCACTACCGCGCGTGTGCACCATGGCCTCGTGGACTGTATTTGTGGGGCCTCCATTAGGTGCTGTTTTGCTATTCTCACCCTTTTTCTCGTTAGCACGTTTTTGAAAATACAAAATAGTATTTTTTTAAAAAAATTTATATAAAAATATCTTTAAAAAATTAAATAAATTTATTTTTTAAATTTTTAATAGTTAATATTTAATTAATCATATATTAATAACATTTCTCGTTTTATATGTAGTTTATAAGCCACATAAATAAATTGATTTGAGCACCCCTTAGGCTTTTCTCTCCCTGCCTCCTATTCAAATCTGTTTATGATAAGTTAGTAGGTAATACTTACCGGACGAAATACTCACGGCTCGCTAACTGGCTCCCTTTGGTTCATTGAGAATTGCTAATGAGCTGAGCCAAACTCGATTGCCATAACGGACCAATGGCTCGCAAGCCAAATGAACCAAAGAAACACCAGGGTCTCTAGCCAAAAAAAAAAAATGGAACAGTATATATTTATGCTGCTTTAAGATTTGTGCGTTTTTCAGAATAGGGTGATTCAGTTAATATGAACAACATGGAATTCACTTGGATATTCTCTACCAGTTTCTGTTGTACAATTGTCCTATACTATTATTACAACACAAATCAACATATGGAGTTAATTAGAATACACATCTACACACCAATCCATGCCCTTTTTCCTTGACAACTCCTGTGCCGATGTACTAGTGTACACACTAGACAAATACACGATCTACAGTGGTACAAGTGTATACTGTTCCGGGCTACAAATCAATCAGCTGTTCCATTATTCCTATTCATGCTGTACCATTGCGCTTGTTCCTCCTCCATTCCCATGGCTTCTGTGGCCTTGACAACGCCCACAAGCCCTTCCGGCCAGACTGCGCCTGTTTCTCCCACTGATAGATTAAAAATGCAGAAGGCTTTCATTTAGCAACTTTGATACATGACATGAATGTTCATGCTGCATGTTTTTCAGTCAAGTGATCGGTGTAGCTGCATAGTTTCAGTTTACTAGTACCTACCTTGGCCAGCTCTGGGCGTTGGTCATAGGCAGTGTAGTGCCATGCACATCCTTTCTTCAACATTTGCTCCTGTCCAGAAAGCAAGAGGCAAATTAGATCTCTGTATAATTATAGAAGAAAGACGGTAGGCGTTCAAGAAAAAAGATTAGCTCTTTCAGTACGTATCGTGTGCTGAAATATTTTGACAGTTCCTTGCAGAATGAGGAAGCAAAAAATTTTTAAAAATTAATTAACTTTGCTTCCCATTCCAGTTAAACATCTGAACTTTTCATGATCCTAAGTAACACTCAATTTATAAAACTACAGCATAACAGCTGCAAGCGAAATGGCACATGTTGCAAAATTATTTCGGCACTTTTAAAGTTACTTCCCTTTATGCTTAGCTGCACAATGTGCCGTTGCAATTCAACAAGAACAAAGGTGTTCTAACGATGAACTTAATTTCGCTGCTTACCTGCACAAATACGCCATCACAGTAGATATCTCCGACGCATCTACCATACCGGTCCTCATCATATACATAGACCTTCAAGCTCTTTCCCTGCACCAGTTTCAGAAGCGCCTCTTTTGCCTCCTTGCCATACGGCATGGCACTCTCCGGCGCATCAACTCCCCTGCATTTCATACCACCACATCGATCAAACTTGCATGGAGAAGAAAAGCACAGAATCTCTTGCTCATTGATCAACAGGTAGTACAACACACTACCACATACCTTAGCCTTATCCTGTATTTCCTTGCGAGGACTTCTTCGCCTCTCGCATTAGGAACTTGCCTGCATTGAAACGTGTTCAGAGATCAGAATTGTCACACAAACTGAAGTACTGAACCATCTCTGAAAAATTAAGAAAAAGCTGATCGATGTGAAGTGCAAGTTGATGACCTATATCCTGCATCCGCTATGATCTTCTGCAAACCGTCAGCCTTCTGGTAGTCCCTGGCCGCCCGCGCCTTGGTCCGCTCCGCCGCCGCTTTCTCCACCTCACGGGGCACATTGCCGGACTCCCGAGGATCGGCCGTGTCAACGTACACGGTGATCGTGTCGCCGTCGGCCACAGCCTTTGCATCCACCTAAGAAGCTAGCAGGTGCACTTGTTAGCCAAATTAAAGAACTTTCTTGACATGAAAAATCCAGTTGATATCTTCTTTTTGCAAGGAAAATTCAGTTGATATCAGAAAGAAGTAGTCATGAGCCTCACCGGGAGAGTGTGCAGCTCAAACTTGCAACCTTCAGGTTTTGGGACGTGTGTAGTGTGAGGCACAGGAGGAGTGCTTGCTGCTGCATTCGGAATTGGAAGGCCATAGAAAACCAAGAATCCCTGGACAAACATAAGCAGGCATCGATTTGTTAAAGACATTCAAAATTCAAGCGCCTCCAATATGAGTATGATTTTGAAAGTTTGAATCATTGATATATACCTCGACGTCTGCTTTCTGATGATTCTTCAGCGTCGTGACGACGAGTCGCGCGGCTTCCTCCGGCGTCCTCGGAGTCGGCCTGGCTTTCTTCCATGTTACTATCAGCTTCTTGTACCTTTCATGAACACCAGAAATGGATTACAGTACTATCATGGCAGCAGTTTGGGGGAATCCCACCGTGCCCACTGGCTAATGACAATTACTGCAGTCATTTATAGCTAATTTAATTTACTGAATTCTTCATTGCCTACCTAAGCCTCACTCAATTATTGCAGTTAAGTTTAGTAAAGTTATCTCGGTACCCTTCGACAAAACCACAATTCCGTCACCAAAATCAGCAAATGATAGATTTTTTTTCTTTTGTCTGGAAAAGAAATGAAATTCTCTTTTCCAAAAGCAAGAAATGAAGCTTTCTTTTCAAAAAAAGAAGTTTTTTCATATCACTATTCTGTCAAACGTTGCTTTCAGAATTTCACACGCCCAATCCCTCGCATCCACGGCAACTACGACGAAACTCATCAGCTCTGATCCATCTCCAGCTCGAAACATAGGAGGAATTGAATTACATACCAATTAGCCTGCGCTTTCTTGGAAGAGACCACATGCCGGCTCAGCCCATCTGGAACCTTAAAAATTTAAAGACAAGACAAACCCACAAATTAAACCCCCAAAATTCCGTCACCTAACGACGCCGACAGCGCAGATCGAATTCATCAGCTCAGCTCACCTGCGAGGTGGCCTCGAAGTGCTGGATGTCCCGGCCGAGCGCCGCGACGGCGGGGTGCGCGCCGTGCGGCTGGTAGTCCGACGACGGCGAGCAGAGGCCGCACAAGAACCTGTATATGCTGTTCCCCATGGCAAGCCGACGCCGACGCTACGCTCCTCTCGCCGGAGAAGGGATCGATCACGCACGGTGGGTTTCCGTGCGCAAATCCGCTTCGGGATTTGAAAAATTTTCGGGTGGTTTTGTATGGATCTGCGAGAAAGAAAGAGGCAGCTGCGCCTGTGTGTGTGAGCCGTTTTAGCCGTTTCGGAATCGGAGCTCTCTTCACGAGGAAGGAAAGCTGTTAAGCTGTCGAGTCCAAGCGAGATTTGCCACGTGGAGGCCTGTGATTGGCTGGGGGCGACGCCCTGACTGGATGGTCGGATTTACTGTGGAGCAAATCTGTGGCAAACTGTGTGTGTCGTGTCATCGTGTGCCTGAATTGTTAACGTCTTGATGCTGATGTCGAGTTAGGAATTAGGATAATGTTCTATCTGTCCAGGCGTCGCGAATTCAGGATTCTTTCCCTTCAATCCAGGGAGAAAAAAGGAATTTAAAACGCTCTGTTTCACTATTTTTTGCATGATATCTCAGAAGTCGTTGTTGCTGCAAGGTAGCATGCAAACGATGCAGTTGCGAATGGCAATTTGGACGGCTGCACATGAGTCCACGTCAGCAGTTAGAAGCAGTTGAGGAGCACATTATATGAGAGCATGTACAATGGTATGTATGCTTAGATAGATACTTATAAAAAAAAGTATCTTAGCATCTGTCTAAGAGCCTTGATCTCCAATAGAGAACGTCCAAATTACATATGCTTAGTTATTTGAACCCATCTAAACGCCTCGGTGCTACAGCGGTGCCAAGTCAGTCCAACAATTTATGTCTATTGTCGATTGAACGTTATAAAAAAATTTCCTTTTTGCACAAGCTACTGCTGAACTGTAGCTATATGTGGAGGCTATGGCCCCGGGTACCTCATCACAAGCATATGGGCCACTCGGATAGAGGATAGGCCGAATCTTGTAATTAGAGATATAGTAGCACCTGGCAGACTTTGCCTTCTACAATAAGGAATATACAGTCCTAGTCGAGTAAATTGTATGTCTAAAAGGAAATCCCTTGGCCGTATCCGGCTGAGATTTCTACCTTGTACCCCTGTCCCCCAGTATATAAGAGGAGGCGGGGCATCCCCTGAGGGCAGAAGATCATAGATCGATACAAATCCTCAAAGGAATAATACCACAACTGGACTAGATTATTACCTCACATCGAGGGCCTAAACCAGTATAAAATCTCTCTGTGTTCCTTTGCAATCCACCGAGTTTTCATCCATCGGGTAGCCCCAAATCATATTGCCGGTATAAAACATCGACAGTTGGCGCGCCATGTAGGAGCTTCGGCGAGTTTTTCATTTACAAGCTCGATGGATCCAACAACAGAAGTCAATGGCGACAAATTCTCCCTTGGGGACACAATTTCGTTTGTAAGCCTCGACTTCGTCGCCGACATGTTCAGCAACCTCGCCTTGGCCGACGCAGATCCAATTCAACCGGCCAAGGGACCAACCGACTTCGCGCCAATCGACCCACAAGACGCCGCAGTCACCGTCACCGATCTACTGCGGCAAGCTTCTACTTCGTTAAGCCTTGGGACAACTCTCTCCTTCGGCGTCCGACTGGCGCTAGGCCTTGAGCCAGCCCGGGTTGGGCTAGGAAGGGGAGAGATCGTCAATCTCCTGCACGGGCTCAGCAACGCCGTAGATCTATGTTTTACGCGGCAAACCTGACCCCCTGCAATTCAGTTTGGACACGGCCCAGGGCCGTTTCAGATTGGATCTAGGGAGGTCGGAGTCGTTCTTACTCCGATGAACTACTCGGACTCCGACTTTAGGTCGGACAACGGTTCGAACACCAGTTCGGACTCTAGTCTGGTGAGTTTCCTTTTGCCCCTCGAGGTCTTCATGGCTTCAACCCCTCCACCAGAGGTACGCCGATTACAAGAGGAGCAACAAGAGGAGGCACGCCGACTACGGCAACAGGAGGAAGCCGATTGCGAGGCTCGCAATGACGAGTTACGCAAGGCTGGGCGAACCGCTCAGCAACAGATCCTCCAGACCAAAGTTGGCGACCATGACGTCTTCGTCACGCCACAACAGAACGTCGTTGCCGCTGCAACCCTGCTGGACACACTCCAGCTCGGGCCTGATCACCAGGCCACCCCAACTATCGCCAGGATCAAGGTGATGATTACAGCTGCCGCCTGTCAGCAGCACCAGCAGTCGGGTGACACACTTGTACCGACCAACCGGTCGGGTTCTCCGGCAGCAGATTCATCTACATCAGCACGACACCGGGCGGCTGGCTTAAGTCAGCCACATAAGGAGTCGCGGCAAACATCACTTGGCAACACCAATAACAACGATCGACGGCGTCACCGGAACGACCACCGGTTCAGCCAAGACCTCAGAGTCCGTCTACAACGTGACCTCCGCCACAATATCAACACTCGGTGCCGCGAACGCGAAGAGAACGAGCGCCGCCGAATGGAGGACGAGCACGAGCATTTCGGTTTTCACCACGAGCGGTTTAACCGCCGCAGTCGGAGCTAGAGCCCTCACGAAGATGAAGGCGTTCCAGCTTTCACCCACGAGCTACAGGATGTCGACTGGCCGTCGGGCTTTAAGCCTACGGGAATCGAGAAATACGACGGCAAAACCAACCTCGAGTCCTGGCTCACCGTATACACCCTGGCAATTCGAGCTGCCGGAGGTTACCATAAAGCCATGGCCAACTACCTCCCGGTCGGTCTGGCCGACTCAGCAAGGACATGGCTAACGGGGCTCCCGAGGCGGTCGATCGGTTCTAACTGCTGTACTCATCATTGTGGGTTCTTGCCGGATGGTAGTGTTGACGCCGAAAATCACCGGCAGCGTCGGGAACGAGCCGATGATATGGTTCGGCGCCTGGAGACACGCGAAGGCCTAGGAGATTTGCTTAACTCCAGTGTAGGTCTTAAATCTTGAGGTTCGTAGGCGTGCCAGTCAATTTGACCCTGCAATTGACAAGGAGATAGAAAATATTAGATCATTGAGCCAATCGGCTGGAAGCCGAATTGGACTCGTCTCATCGGCCGATGGCCGATATGGACCAAAGCACTTATACATCGACTAGAAGCTGATGATGGCATAGATGAATAAAATAAGTAAAACATGTGGCTAAGGAACCAATAACAATATCAATAAATAAACTAGCCGATTACTGATACGAAGTGTATCGGCCGGAAAGCCGATAACAGTGTAGAGTGCCAAAAACGTGTAGCGGTGCAATCGGCCTTAATTAACAAAAGATAACCTATCGGCTAGGCACTCCGATAGAACATTGCATAAGTATCCATCGGCTCATTAAGGATAGAATTATTATCACCAGTTTAATAGATCGGACCTAACCGTTGCAGCACAGACTGACGATGATAACAGAACCTCGATGAGCCGATAGATCTAATGCAATCGTGATGTAAAATATGATAACTTATCGGCTATACATCCCGATAAAACGCTTGCATAAAACCGATCAGCCTAGCAAGAATAATCTATCACGCAGTTTAGTAGGTCGGACCTAACCGATGCAGCACAAACTAAAGATAAATTACACCCAGTAAGCCGATAAATCTATGCACGCGTGATGTGATATATCTACTCGGCCTATGAGATCAAATCTAACTGATGCAGCCGTAGACAGAACAGATATATCGTGGTAAGCCGACTACCGCAGGCCGACTAGAATATCGGACCTAACCGAGGAAGTCCTAGCTGATACGGTAGTCGGGGTAACGAGACTTACCCTCTCGCAGGAGGTCGAACTCAACTGATGCAGCCCGGCTCGAGAAGCAAGAACCCGTTGAATAGGGTGGCGATGCGCCGAAGTTTGTATTGATCTGACTAATAATTTATAAGGTACCCGGGCATACGTATTTATACCGTGAGTTGATACAGTCCTGATCGGATACGAAACAGGTGTTTCCTAATTACAGAAAAGGAAAATAACAAGTCCTGACCAGGCACGAGATCAGGTTTCCTAAAAAAATTATTATCTCTACCTAATTTATAGATAAGATACTAACTGCCTCTACATGGTCTTCACGATTCCTTCTTGAATTCGGCTTCTTCCGGATTTAATTCCCGCCAGTTAACCATGATTTTTCCTTAACCGAATCCAATAAAGATCCGTACCAAATTTTGGCGTTAATAGGTAGTGATAGGCCATATTCCTCAGACAGACGGCAAAACGCTGACGCAGTTCTCCAATAGCCACCAAAGCTACTTCCTGGCAGGCATGCTCATAATTTCTTCCTCCAGCTCTAAAGATCATGGATGGGACTCCCTCTCGTTCACTTGAAATGGTGAGGCGGACCCGGCACTTCTCTTCACTGGGGTTGTGAGTGACTTGTCTATACTCTGGGGCTGGATTGTACCCTATGGCGAAGGCCATATCTCGTAACTCCTTGACGAATCCACCCACTCTGAACAGATGTACTGGCTCCCGGTTGTCCATCTACAAAGTATGGAGGAAAGATGTATCGATTTGACAAAATTAACAAAACAAAGTTTGTTTAGAATGAAAGAGTAAAGAGGTAATAAAATCAGGTCATAACCAGTATGGTAATGAATGTACGGTACTAATTAAGACAAAAGTAGTAAATTGCAAGAGAAAGAGGAGAGAAAAGTTCTAATTTTACAATTTTTTTCCAGAGGGCTCTTAGGGTACCAAGGGGCTTTTCCTACAGTAAAGGTGGCTCTGATACCAACTTGTCACGTCTAGAATTTCCATCCAAAATTCTGGAGTTTTATTGTGTGTAAACCCTTGTCTAGGAATCAACCGAGACACACATGACAAAATTGATAATCAAAGTAATTGTTTACATAGCGTAAGCATTTATTACAAAGGCGAATGGTACCTCATAAAACAATAAAGTTCTAACAGCGGATAAATAAATAACAGTGTGACGATTCCCACTCCATGCACTTTACCGGGCTCCTGCTCAGTCCTCCAAGTAGTCCTCTTCACTGTAGTCCTCCTCTGAATGATTGTTGATTGCAAAGTGAATACATGAAATACTCTGCAAGCCACACAGCAAATATACAGATGCACGAGATAACAAAGGATAGCATAATATGGCTCAAGTTTGCGTAAAAGCAAGTATTAGAACATTTGAGAGGGTAATAAAACATTAGTTAACTAGCAGTTTTGATCAACACTATACCGCTCACCAAAACGGTATAGGCCCAACCACTCCAACCTGGAGCTACACATGTTCCACTGTTCAACCATCAAATTTTAGATAATGTGGGACTAATCACAGAAAACATTGCTAGGCCGCCCTTAACCGTGGGCACGGCTATTCGAACAGTTTTACTCTGGCCAGAGGTGTACCAATTTACCCACAAGACACAACTCCACAGCACATCACTGTGCCCCTTGATACCACCACGGTACCTCGGAAAGGAATTATGATAGGACCCTCCATGTAACCTGCACAACAAGGGAGCCACCCGCTGGACCACCAGTCTCCGGTAGGATTGATCAGATACCTCAGCTAGGAGACGGCCCAACACCCAAGACATGGACTTATTGACGCAGTCATGGTGGTCTTATTGACATAGCCACAACACACAATGGTGGACCCCGGTTGAACGTACTACACTTTGGTTCCCACCATTACCCATACTAGCTTGTGGTTAGCACGAGTATTGCTTCGCAACGGGTAGTTCGCGAACCGGTCCTTAACTGTCACGAGCACCGCTAGCAACATTTTCAACCCTGGTGCTCGCAACCCACCTTTTATTCAATTTTTAGTAAACCATTAAAATGTCCTCGTACGACCACTGCCGTAAAGGGAACATCATTTCATGTGACTGAATAGTAGTATAGAAATTACTATGACAACCTATAAGTTATTCTATTATTTGCTAGGCATGGCTAAGCAGGGTCCTAGAGTTATTCTAGCTAACCAGTAAATAAAGGTATCTAGTCAAAATTATCCCATAGGTACAATGTCAAGTGATCAAATCAACGGGGCCATAAACAAAGGTTAGGGTTTCCCTGTCCCGATGACATTCCAAAATAAATGCAGCGTTGAAGGAAAACATAGCTTTAATCATAGGAACAATATGTTCAATGAGAAAGAGGAATCTGTGTGACTTGCCTTGCAGCTCCACACAGCCTTCGACACCTGCCTCAAAAAACTGCGCCTCTTCCTGAACGTCGGTAGCTATAGGCAATAAACAAAACAAGAAAAAACAGTACATCAACACATATGAAAAGTACAATATTATATTTTTAATGGATAGTTCATGATTTTTAAAGAAATTAGAGACTTGAACGACCTCAATCCGAGTTCGTATGAATTAGTTATGATTTTTGGAAGTTTTAACCCTTTTATAGCATATTTAAAAGAACTAACCTGATTTATTGCGTCATTATTGAATTAAATTTATTCGGGGAAAGGGATTTATGATGTCACAGGAGAGAGGAGACTCTCGGCTGTCCAGTGGGGCCCACTGTCGGCGAGAGGGAGGCGTCGGGTCCATGGTGAACCAAGTCCACCGTGGTCCACGAGGGAGATCTGACGGATAGGGTTTCTAGGGTTTGGATCGAACGGCCACGATCTAGCCACGTGTCAAGGTGATCTCACTGCGATCGGATGGATGAAATCTAACCGAGGAGATCCGACGGCTAACATCGATCCCGATCGGATCGGCTAATGGTGCTGAGGTGGCGCCGAGCTGGCGCCTACATGGTGACCACGTCGGTGCCCACGGCGGCTATAGCGACGGCGGCGACGGCGGTGGCACTAAACCAGATGGTCGATGGCGATTGGCGGCATGACGACGCACGGGGAGAGCGGGAAAAGGTAAAGGGGGTCAGGCGATCATTACCGAGGGTGAAAGCACGAAGAACGGCGACGGAGACGGCCGGCGACGAGCTTGAGGCGGCGGAAAGCTTCGGGTCTTCGTCGACGGTGGTGTTCCGGCGGTTCCCAAGGGCTAAGAGGCGGCGGCCTAGCTTCTACGGGCTCCGGCGAATCTAACCGAGGCGGCGGCAGGCTTGAACAGCAGCTGGAGCGACGGCGACACGCAAACGAAGCTCGGCAATGGCGGCGGAGCAAGCGCGAGACGCGGAGAGACGGCGAGGGCTAGCTAGAGCTCGATCTAAAGGGCGAAAATGATCCTAGGGATTCCGAGGTCGCTATTTAAGGCGGAGAGAGGCGGACTCCGGCTCGGACTCGACGGGTTTTGCGGCGGCGCTGGTTAGGGATTGGAGGCCGGCTCGGGAAGCTTCGGGTTTCCGATTTCCGCACGATTTAGCTCCGGGTTCTTGGGGATTAGGTAGAGGGGGATAAGGACTCGGTTTTCCCTCAACCAATTTGGAGAGATCAGGTCCGAGACGAGTGGATTAGACGGGATTTGCGGCGGCGGCGCTCGGGTGCAACAGTGTGTCCCGGGCTGGAGGTAGGCGACGACCTGGCAGGCGGGCCCCACCTGTCGTCGGCCGAGGGCGACGCAAGCGGCCGTGGGCCGATGTGCCGCGTGAGGGAGATGGGCTGCGCACACTAATGGGCCAAAAATGGCCCAGAGACTGTGAAGGGATTTTTAAACCTTTTTCTTTTTGTTTAATTCTGTGAGTTTATTTATTTTGCCAAAAATACTTCCCCTAATCAAATAATTCCCAGAAAATTTCAGAAATTAAATAATTAGGCAAGGAATTTTATAAAATTATCTTCAAGCCCATTTTTCTTTAGATTTTCCTCTGATTTTATTGTTTTCACTCCTTGAGACTTTTAATTTAATTTCTAAAAATTCCCTTTTCACAATATTTTATATAGGGATAATTTCAGGGTGTTACAGCTCCCGAGGCGGTCGATCGATTCCTAGGGAGAACTCAGGGAGCGGTTCATCGCTAACTTTCAAGGGACCTATGAGAGGCCATCTTCCGAGCATGATCTATATCAACTGCACCAGAAGAAGAACGAGTCTCTACACGACTTTATCAAGAGGTTCTCCGAGAAGCACAACCAGATCCCAATGATCAAGGACGAGGCCGTCATCGCCGCCTTCCGCAAGGGAGTAAAGGACGCCCCGTTCATCGCGAAGTTCACTCGGAAGCTACCAGCCTCCGTCCGGGCTCTCTTCGATATGGCAAACAAATACGCCGACTCGGCCGAAGCGGTCGCAGAGGCCCTCGACGAGAAGGAGTCCCAGCAGAAGGACCAGAAGGCGAAAGCCAACAATGAGCCATCGCAAAACAAGGCTGGCAACCGCAAGCAGAAATTGGACAACGAGGTGGCCAACATGGAGCGAACTCGGTCGCGGCCCCAACGGAACAACGACTACCAGAAAGTCATGAACGGGCCATGCCCCTTCCACCCTAAAGACAAGCACGCGGCCAAAGACTGCTTCATGCTCAAGAAGTTTGCTTCCAAGCAGGCTTCATTATCTGGCACCGACAAGGACAAAGATAAGCCAGATCAAGGCCCGGCTGACAATTTTAAAGATCCCCAGGCTGAGCTCAACCATATCTTTGGAGGGCCGTCCGCGTATGAGTCCAAGCGGAAGCAGAAACTAACAGCATGCGACATCAACGCAATCTCTACAGCAGACGCCCCCCAATATTTGCGCTGGTCAGAGACGTCCATCACGTTCACCCGCGCAGATCATCTAGATCGGGTTTCACACCCGGGACGCTACTCACTCGTCCTGGACCCCGTCATCAAGAATATCAAGTTGAAGAAGGTCCTCATAGACGGAAGCAGCGCGCTCAATATTCTCTTCGCCAAGACCTTGGATGAGATGAAGATTCCTCGTTCAGATCTGCGGCCGAGTACGGCGCCCTTCCATGGGATAATTCCTGGCCTGTCTTCAACACCACTCGGGTAGATAACCTTGCCGGTTACCTTCGGCACGCGGGATAACTTTCGCACATAAAACATCTGCTTCGAGGTTGCCGACTTCGAGACTGCGTATCACGCGATACTTGGACGACCGGCGCTGGCCAAATTCATGGCGGTACGACACTATACCTACATGGTACTCAAAATGCCCAGGCCAGCAGGAGTCCTCTCCCTCTGCAGCGACGTCAAGCAAGCCTTCAGCTGCGACAAGGAGAGCTGCGAGTTGGCTCAATCACAAGAGGCGGCAGTCGGGTACAACAGCATTCGACAAGCCGTCACAACCGAAGTCGAGGATGACTAAGTTCCGGCCAAAAAAGCAGCGAAGTCAGGAATTTCAGAGATTTTAATATTTTGTTTTGTGTTTAAAACATAATCAATATCATATCAGAAATTCGTAGACAGTGAAGGCTATTCCAATTTATTGGTTCCACCTTTTCTAACCACCGGTTTTAATGTTTTGTTTTATGCTTAAACATAATTAATATTATATCAGAAGTTTAACTGGACCGTGAAGGATATTCTTGTACGATGTCTAAACACACATACAATATCTGGAGAGCTACTTAACAAATAGTTGGCGTAGAGGGTTAGGATGAAAATTTCAAAAATCGGATCAACAAAATAGATTTCAAAACTAAAAAGTTTGAATTTGGTTTCAAAATTTTGATATGGGTTTATGTAATTTTGAAATATTTAAAATGATGAAATTTGCAGTTTTTAGTTCGAATTCTGGACCGATTTTTTTTTAAAAAAATATGGTTGGCTTAGGAAGTGTATTCTAGTTTTAAAATTTGAATCCTGAGATTGGAATTTGGATGGGCATTTTAGTTTAAGATTTTTGAGGTTACGAAGAGACATGAGCGACATATCATTTTTTGTTATTTATACTATATATAGTATGTTATTACATCTGTGAACCAATCTTTATTTACAACTATTTATTTATATATATAAAGTAGAAAATAACTAATCGTACTCTTTTCACTTGTTTTAAACTATAGGGTTTATTTATATATATGTTTTTTAGACAGTGAAAGTCACAAGTTAATCGAACAATATTCATAGTGTATTATGATCATCAGATCCATAATAAATGCCACTTTCCAACTTTTCCATAAAAAATTAGGGGTATTTGTTTTCTTACCCTTGTTTTCAACTATAGTTGTGATTTTTCCTTTACTTTTCTAACTTTATAATTTTTCTCTCATTTTTAAACTGGATTTTATGATTGCTCCATTATGTTCAGAGAACTTTGTGAAAGGAAGGGAGAGGGGCAGCTACACCTATGCCCGGCTGTTTTAGCCGTTTGCCAAAACCTTGATAAATTTTGACACTAACAAATTTGGCACATGAGAGTTGATACTAGTGTGGGCAAAAACCCATGTGTAAATAAGTTGCCAAAAATTTGTTAGGGCCGGGCAACCCGAAAGCTCGTAATTAATGAGATTCCGGAGATTGGCTGGGTCTGTGCCCTGACTGGTTGGGTAGGATTTTGCTTATGTTTGTGTCGTGTGGCAGTATTAATGAGTTGATGGTGATGCCGAGTTACGAAGGTTGATGGTGACATCGAGTTAGGAATTTAGGTTTACGTTCTCCTTGTCCAGGCGTCAACAGGAGGTTGTTCCCAGCGAATTCAGGATGCTTTGCCTTCAATTCAGGGAGAAGAAAAAACGAATTCAAAATGCCTCAAAATGTCTTTTTTTTGTTGCTTACTATACGTGAGATCTCATAAGTCGTCGTTGCTGCTAGGTGGCATGCAAATAATGCAGTTGCGAATGGCAATTCCGACGGCTGGTGCTGCGCCATCTCAGTGGTCAGCAGCAGTTGAGCGTGGGAGCAGGAGCAGTGGAGCACATTATTGATGGTGAAAATTCTCGTGATTTCAACGGTTGCAGCGCGTCGGTTCATTCAGTTTGCTCCATGCGCGCAAGAACTCGATTCAGTGCATGACTATGAGTGCATCCGTCCGTGGCGACGATGGCCGCGGGTGGCAGACAACGCGCGCGGCTGAATCCAGCAGGTCATCCGGCTGCGCTGCGCGTCCCCGTGTCCGGGTGCGCCGCCGCGGGGCTCCTATCCCGAGATGGGCGCCGCCGCCGCGCCGGCGTGATCGGCTCTGAGCACGCCGACTGACGGTGACGGGGCGTGGGGCACTAGGCGCGATTCCGTTCCGGGCCGTATTGAGTTTACTTGGGCCGCTCCTTCTCTGCGCGGCCTAGCAAACAAAGTGGGCCGACTCCTCGAGTGGGCCGGGAAAGCCGAAAGGAATTGGATCGCTACCATACAGTCTCCGAAAAGGAGAAGTCCATTTTGGGTCCCCCAACTATGGGTCGAGTTTAATTCGCGTCCCTCAACCGTAAAAGCGGGTATAGAGCTGTTGACGCCGAAAACCGCCGGGTATGCCGAAAAGCTTGCTGACGATCTGGTTCGGCGTCTGGTGACACGCGAAGGCCTGGGAGATCTGCTTAGCTCCAGTGCAGGTCCTAAAATATTTGAGGTTCGCGGGCGTGCCAGTCAATTTGACCCAGCAATTGACAAGGAGATGAAGAAGTTAGATTACTGATCCAATCGGCCAGCAGGCCGATACGGATTCCTTCCAGCCGATGCCGCTATGCTCGTGCCCGGGCCTCTGCCTGTACTCGCGCCCGGGTCTCGTGCTCGCGTCCGGGTCCTTGTTGGTCCTCGTGCCCGGATCGGCAGCAATTGCGCAATCGGCTATTGGCCGATACAGGCTGATATAGACTCCTCTTAGCCGATAGCCGATGGCACCTGTGTATCGGCTAGGAAACCGATAGTGCTATGAGCAAATAGACAAGATGTCAGTATAACATGTGCATCGGCTAGGAGCCGATTATCAGTGGATAAGCAAAATAGTAAGCCAGCCGACTGCCGAGGAAACACATATGCATCGGCTAGAAAACCGATGATAATATAGATGACCAAAACAATATGGATAATACAGTCGGCTTTATAAAAAGATAACCTATCGGCTAAGCACTCCGATAGAACGTCGCATATACACCGATCAGCCCGACAAGGATAAATCTATTATTATCGATCTAGTAGTTCAAACCTAACTGATGCAGCACAGATCGATAATAGTAAAGGAACCTCAACGAGCCAATAGACCTAATGCAACTGTGATGAAAATAACTTACCGGCTATACATTCCGATAAGACGCTTGCGCAAAAACCATCAGCCTAGCAGGAACAATTTATCGCTGGCAGTTCAGTAGGTCGGACCCAACCGATGCAGCACGAACTGATGATAAATCGCCCCCAGTAAACTGATAAGATCTACGCACGCGTGATGTGGTATACCTGATCGGCCTAAGAGGTCGGACCGAACCGATGCAGCCGTAGACAGGGCAGATACACCTGGGTAAGGGGTGACGAGTCTTACCCTCTCGCAGGAGTTCGGACCTAACCGATGCAGCCCCGCTCGAGAAGCAAGAACCCGTCGAAAGGTTGGCGATGCGCCGAAGTTTAATTGATCGATTGATAGTTTACAAGGTCCCCGGGCATACGTATATATACCCCGAGTTACAAGAGTCCTTATAGGACACGTAACAAGACTTTCCTAACTAGAAAAGGAAAACTAACAGACCTGATCGGACAAGAGATCAGGTTTCCTAAAAGATAAAACTATCTAATAGATAAGATAATTAACTGCCATAGCGTGGTCTTCACGATTCCTTCCCGAATCCGGCTTCTTCTGGATTAGCTCCCAACGGCTGATATCACTTCTTTCCTTAACCAAGTCCGACGCGAATCGTACCAAATTTTGGCGTTAACAAGAGCGTCCTTTAGCTTCTAAGATCGGTGTAAATTGAGTCCCTTGGCAGTATTGACAGTGGTTTCGACTGACATGGCACATACGTGGCTTGTTTGACTTGGTCTTTGTACCATGTGGCGTTGATGTGGTGCTTATGTGGCGCTGTAGCAAAATAAAAACTAAAAACTAAAACAAATATGCGTGGCCCATATGTCAGTCACACAAAAGATAAAAAGTATAGTGGGACTCACATGTCAGTGGATTCCACTCCCTCCAACTCACCCCTCCCTCCTTCCTCTTCTTCCTCTACCCTTCCCTTTCCCTCATCTCTCCGGCGGTGGTGTGTGGCCGGCGCCCCGGGGTCGCCGTGGTTGTGGCCATCTGGAACTAGGACATCGTCCCACGTGGTTGGATGACCGCCCTCCAGATCAATCCCTCCTCTCCTCCCAAAAGCGGCCGATGTGAATGTTGGCGGCCCTCCCTAGAGCAGATCCACCTCACAGGCCCTTCCCCGGTGGCCCGAACTGGCGCGAGCTTGACGGCCAGATCCAGCATGGCCCTTCTCTGCATGGGTATCGAGTGCCACTATCCGTCGTCCACTGGTCGATGCCCCGCATCCACTGGATTTGCCGTTGCCGCCGCCCTCTTCATGGGGGTGTAACGCCTCGGTTTCCGGGCCGTTAAAAATATTTTAATAAAAACCCTATTTTTAAAAATTTTAGATTTTTGTGTGAATAATTAAGGACTAAGTGCCATAGATCTTAGTTTAAACCTCCCTTGAGACCCTGAAACCTCAAATCCAAAATCCCGCCAAATTCCAAAACTCGAATTTTGCAATTCGACCGTCTCTCTCAAATCCCTCGAACAATTCAATTCCGAAATCCCTCAATAAAAATTTCCCCTATTTTTGGATCCCTCTAAAAGTTCAAATATCCACCAAGGACTCTTTTCCAAAAATCCCCAAAATTTCCTTGGGCTCAAATCCCAAGAAACAATCCAAATTCAAATTTAAATACCTTTTCTAAACCCTCCAAAAAAATAATTCCTCAAATAAAACTCCAAATCGAGTTCCAAATACTTGAAATTTCCTTTTGAAAAACTTTCCCTGATCTCCTATTAAATTTTCACCAAAAAGTCCCTCCCCTAAGTTCCCCTTATTTTCTAGAAATTTAAATATCCGAATTAAAATCCAAACCCCTCGGAATTCCTTATATTTTCCCTCCAAATCCACATCCAAATCTCTTCCAAATATATATGTGCGTGTGTGTCTATATATATATATATATATATATATATATATATATATATATATACACATATAGAGAGAGAGAGAGAGAGAGAGAGAGATAGGCTATGGTCCGTTGCTACAAATTAGAAGTTTAAATGAGCGATACAAACCGTTCATCATGATCTCCATATTGAAACAAGGTTAGAGACCAAATTTTACATTTTGTGAAAATTTTTTACTATTTTTTAGATAGTAATGTCCTAATCATGGTAGAAAAATTCTTCTCAGAAATCTCAAGAATTTTGTGAGCCTAACTATCAAAAATTTATATTCAAATTCAATCTCAAATTATCAAACCTCCCTCTCCATTTATTCCATGGAAAAAAATAATAAAACTTACTATTCCCTTGGGCCGTCCCCTCTCTCTCGTTTCCCTCTACGGCCTCGCATAGTCTAACACCTCTCGGCCTCTCCCCGTTCCTCTCTCTTCTTCCCCACCGGCCTGCCGGCCCAACGGCCTAGTTCATTTCCTTCCCACACCGCCTCTGCCTCTAACACCTGGGACCCGCCTGCCAGTCTCTCCGGCCGAGAGCACAGTATTTCCACGTGTGCGGACCCACTCGTCAGCCTAACCCCCGCCGCACGCCCCTCCGATTGACCACGTGCCAGCTTGCCAGACGCCCATTTTTCCATGGCGGGCCTTGCCTGTCGGGTTTGTCTTCATCCTCCCGCCGCCTCCTTTCCCTACCCGGCAGGTGCTCGGTCAAACGACCACAAGGAACACGCTGCCGTCTCGTCTTGTCCGACAGGCCATAGCCTTGACCCTTCCTCTCCGACATCTCCACCGCCCTTGCTGACCGCTGTTGTCCCATGTCCGTCATCGCCTTGTCCCATCCACACCGGCGAGAAAAATCTCGCCTCCACACCATCTCTCTTCCTTGTCGGGATGCACCCGCATTTGCCTATAAATAGCTGCCACTCCCCCGCCCCGTGTCCCTGTAACGGCCGCGCCGTTTCGCCTGAATTTGTGACCCTGAACCAAGTTCTGTGCATCACCGCCACCATTTTTTTTCTCCTCTCCCCGGTGAGCTTCCCTCTCCTATTTTTTTCCTTCTCTCCCTCTAAACCCCAGTGGCCGTAGACCCAAGCCCCGCCGCCGGTGCCGCCGCTTCCCGCCTCACCGCCGGCGCCTGCGTCTCACCACCGCTATACTCCATCTTCTCTCTGCGCCGGCTCTGGTCCACGCCACCGGCCGCCATCACGCCCTCCCCCATCAATCCGAGCCGCTCGCCCCCTTTCCCTTGCCCTCCGCTCCCCGCCGTCAGATGCCGAGCTCCCCACCTCGCCGTCGCTCATCGGCCGTCGCTCGGTAACTGTCAGCCATCGATCTCCCTCTCTGGGTCTCTCGCTCTCTCTGTGTCTCACTGCCCGTGGCCCCGTCTCTCACTCCCTCTCACTACCTGACGTGTAGAACTGCTGACAAGGCGGCCCCGCCTCCTCTCTCTCCCTTTCTTTCTCTAACAGATGGGCCCCGCAAGATTAAAACCTTAGTCTCACTGTCTCATGGGCCCAACACAATTAATTTTCAAAAATTTAATCTCTAAATTCCATAGTGACTCATTTACATGTGGGTCCCATTGACACATGGGGCCCATTCCCTTCTCTCTCTATATGAATGACATGTGGGTCCTCTCTGACATGTGGACCCACATGTCATCCCCTCTCTCACATTTTCTCTGACAGGTGGTCCCCACTCTCTTCCTCTCTCTGCCATGTGGGCCCTACACCCCAACTCCCCTCTCTCTCTTTGACCAAGGGCCCCACCTGTCAACCAAGGGAATATTCCCTTGGCATATTTTTTCAATTCCAATAACTTCTTTTTAGTTCAGAAAATACATTAAACTTCAAAAATTCATATCTTTTCAACCGTAACTCCGATCGACTCCGTTCAAGTCTCAAAATTTTTCTAAAATTGAGATCTACCTCATGGCACTATTAGTTATTAATAATAGTATTTTATTTCTAGTGTTTTATGTGATTTTCTCTCGTTGCGCGTAGTCAACAACGATGGAAATTATTTCGGATGCAGATTTTCGAAGATTTTGAAGACGAAGTCTGAGGCAAGTCACTCCTTAAACATATTGATCCCAGATTATAAAATATTTTGTTTGCTAAACTGCATTTTAGTGTGCATGTTAAATATGATTCGGCTTCGGTTCGCGCGACGAACCGACGAACCCACCTAGTAGTTGCAATAACCCGTAGGCTTGAAAAACCCTATTCCTTGTCGCTCCATCTTAGTGTTATCTCGGCATCCATGCTCTATGAGCATGGGCATCGACGGTTACACTCATATCACATGTGCTGTAGAAACAGAAAAACCAGGGTTTATAATATCTTTTAATCTGACACGTAGTGTCGGTATCTTTGCGAAATAAGGGATGATTTGCAAAAACTCGCGATGCAAAGTGGTCGCCTTGGTGGAGATACTTTGTACTCGCATATAAGTGGTCACCAGAAGAAAGTGCTCAAAGGAAAGAGTTGAAGATCAACCAAACCCTTTTCTTTCTAGCTGCCCCAAATCTCGGGACAAGATTTCTGTAAAGGGGGTGGGTTTGTCACACTCTGAAAATCGCTTTAATTAAAAATTATTTTTGGGTAAATCGAAATACAAAAATACGCTAAAAATTTTTTTTGTTTGAGAAACGTGTATGAATAAAATTTTGAAATTTCCAATATTAAAAATCCCAAGTTTAAATTTTAAATAAATACTTAGATGCTTTTATATTCCCGGGTTTTTGTTAGAATATTTTTAGCATTTAAGTATTTATAATAATAAACTCTTTATGTTTCGTAATGGCATTTATTTCTGGTAAATTCCCCATGATTTAATAAACTCTCTGAAATTTTTTTGGAATTTTAGGAGCTCCAGAATTAATTTTAATGGGACAAAGATCATTTCTATAATTAGATAAATATATAATAAAATCCTTGTCTTTCCCCTGTTCGGGTCGTTCCGGTTCAGTCCTTTGAAGTCTCCCTATTCATCATGAACTCTGACTCCCTTTTCTTCTAGGGTTTCATGTCGCTTCCGGAACCCTAAAACCTCCTCAACGTTTCGATTCTCAAAATATACTGATATTTCAAGCGATCGAATGTTTCCTAAACTATTCTCTCCCCCGTTCTCGACTCCCAAAATATTTCCCATATTTTGGAAGTTCGTTTATTCCATTTTGCTGAACCCCGTGAAGTATATTCCTCGAATATCCTAATTTCTCGGTCGACGCAAAATCCCCTCCTTTTTCCCTAAGTTCCAGATTCCGGAAAATCCCCAAAAATCCCCACCTTTTCTCATTCTTTTCTCTTTTCTTTATTTTTCTTCCAATTCTCCTTTCCTCCTTTTGTTTTTCTTTCCTTCTTTCTGGTTCCTTCCTCCTGTTCATCTTCTTTTCCGGTTCTCTCTCTCTGCTGTGGCTGCACCAAGCCGAGCCGCTCCAGCGCTAGCCCACCGCCGCCCCCACGGCCCTCGGCCTCACTCGCCCAGCCTGCGCCGCCCCAGCCCCGGCCTGCACTGCCTGCTCCCACACCGCCCCGAACCCGGTCTCCTCCACCTCCCGTCTCCTTCTCCCCCACTTCCCCGAGAAGCGGCGCCAAATTGCGCCCACATCGCCGTGGCGACGTGTTGACGCTGAAAACCACCGGGGGCCGACGATCTGGTTCGGCGTCTATAGACACGCGAAGGCCTGGGGGATTTGCTTAACTCCAGTGCAGGTCCTAAATTTGAGGTTCGCGGGCATGCCAGTCAATTTGACCCAGCAATTGACAAGGAGATAGAAAAAATTAGATCAGTGATTCAATCGGCCGATAAGAATCCTACCAGCCAATTGCTGATAGAACTTCTATACTGGAACATCGGCCGTAAGCCGATGATAAAATAAATAGGCAGAATAAATGAATTGACTAATCTTCAACCGATTGCAATAGTGATTGTTAGCGCTGCACCTAAAGTACTGCCCGCGCCTGTACCCGGGCCCTCGCCCGTGCTCGCGCCCGGGTCCTCTCGCGTGCTCCCGCCCGGGTCCTCGCGCGTGCCCGACTACCAACAGCACTTGCACATCGGCTAAGAAGCCGATGATAGAATCGATGATAATATAAGCAAATAAAAAGCCAGCCGACTGCCAATAGAACATGTGCATCGGCTGGAAAGCTGATGATAGTGTAGATAGTTGAAATAATAATCAAGACAATGCAGTCGGCTTTATATAGTAAAAGATAACATATCGGCTATACATCCCGATAAAACGCTTGCATAAAAACTATCGACCTAGCAGGAACGATTTATCACTAGCAGTTTAGTAGGTCGGACCCAACCAATGCAGCACAAACTGATGATAAATTGCTCCCAGTAAGCCGATACGATCTATGCACGCGTGATGTGATATATCCACTCGGACTAAGAGATCAAACTTAACTGATGCAGCCGTAGACAGAATAGATACACCGTGGTAAGCCGACTACCGTAGATCAGCTAGAATATCGGACCTAACCGAGGAAGTCCTAGCCGATAAGGTAGTCAGGGTAACGAGACTTACCCTCTCGCAGGAGTTCGGACCTAACCGATGCAGCCCGGCTCGAGAAGCAAGAACCCGTCGAAAAGGGTAGCGATGCGCCGAAGTTGTATTGATCTATGAGATAGTTTACATGGTACCCGGGCATACGTATTTATACCTCGAATTGATACAGTCCTGATCGGATACGAACAGGAGTTTCCTATCTATAAAAGGAAAATTAACAAGCCCTGATCGGACATGAGATCAGGTTTCCTAAAATTTATTAAAACTACCTAATTAGTAGATAAGGCAATTAACTGCCATGCCGTGGTCTTCATGATTCCTTCCTGTACTCGGCTTCTTCTGGATTAGCTTCCACCGGCTGACACAATCTCTTTCCTTAACCGAGTCCGATACGAATCGTACCAAATTTTGGCGTTAACACGACCGCGCCCACTCCCGCTCCAAAACCGCCTCCTCGGCCACGATTCCGCCTCCCCGTGCCCTCAAATAGCTCTCCCGAGCTCCCCTATCTCGTTTTCCCTGCTCACCTGAAGCCGCGCCTTCGTTGCGCCGTTGCCTGCCTCTGTCGCCGCCCTGCTGCCGCCATGGCCAGCGCTCCTGCTTTTCCCCCAACTCCACCGTCGCCTGCGCCTCCTCCCCGCCATCACCGCGCCGTCGCTTGCCTCTGCTGGCGTCGCCGCCGTCCCTCTGCTTCTCCTCGCCCCGGCCACCACAACCCGTAGCCGTCGGAGGACATCGCCGCCGCCGTTGCCGGGCGGTCCTCGCTGTCATCGCGCTATGGACCGTCGTTGCCGTCACCTGCTCTCCAACCGCTGGTCTCTGCGTCATCAACCTCGTCGTCATCCTCTGCGCCTCTCGCCGCCGCCTGCCGTCTCTGGTCTGCCATCTACATCGCCGTTCGTCGCTGTCGGCCAGGGCCGCCACGTCGACGTGGGTCATCGTCACCATCTTCACCACCGCCTCGGCCTGCTCCTCTCCTGCGCACCGTGCCGCCACCTTGCTCTGCTTCCATGTCGCCGCTGCCGAGCAGTCGCCGCCGTCATCGCCTTGTGACTAAAGCCCGACGCCGATGTGCCACCCGAGGTCGTCGCCTGCCACTGGTGAGCACCACGCCACCCTGCCTGTCCTCCCTTTTGTTGGTCATCACCGTTGTCTTATGTCCCGGTGCCCAGCTCCCCTTCCCCGTTGCCGGCTTGTCACCGTCATTGCTGTGGACCTACTTTGTCCTACTGCTGGTCGTCGTCGTTGCGCCGTCCTCCTGGCCGATGAGCCGTCGTCGCCGTCTCCGCGATCCAGTGCTGCCGGTGAGCCCCGTGTTCCCATCGGTGACGCCCTCTTCTTCCCATCTAGGCCGCCCTGCCGCGTCGCGGTCGATCGCCGTCGTTGCCACCTCGCTGATCGGTTGTCTCCGTCCCCATCTTCTCCACTCCTGTACCTCTGGGTCATGGTCATCGACGCCGCCCATCGCCCAGCCGTCGGCCTTGCCTTCATCTCTTCCATCCTGTCCCGGTGCCATCATGGATCGCCGCCGGTGTGGACGTCGCCGTTGCCGTCATCAACTCCCCAATGCTAGCGTGGGTGAGCCTCGTGTTCCTCTCAGTGCCTCGCATCGTCAGCACCTCGGTTTCCCCTACTACCCTCAGCACCGCCGCCTTGCAGGTCGATCTGTGCGCCGTCCCACCAACGGCCATCACCG
This sequence comes from Oryza meyeriana var. granulata, assembly GCA_003991445.1. Taxonomy (NCBI): domain Eukaryota; kingdom Viridiplantae; phylum Streptophyta; class Magnoliopsida; order Poales; family Poaceae; genus Oryza; species Oryza meyeriana. The sequence continues at coordinate 110,730 of RYFJ01001104.1, read as the reverse complement.
CCGTGGGCGAGTCCCATCGGCGCCTCTGTCCCTCTCTCCTTTCTCAGCGCTGGCGTCATCGCCGTCGTCCACATCCAGTGCCACCGCCACGTTTGCTCCCCAGCCACCGTCTCGCCGTTGCGAGTCCTGCCGTCCCTGGACGTCATCGCTGTGCCCAGCCGCCGTCCTCGGTCCGTCGCCCTCCGATGCCTGCTGCCGCCCATCGCCGAATCCTTGCCGCACGTCGCTGTGGCTAGAACCAGCCGGGCTCTGCTTGCCTCGGTGTCTCTACCATGGGGGCCCGGCCAACAGCCTCTCTCTGTGTATGACCATCAGGCCCAAGCACGGTGGTGTGATCAACCCTAGCCCTCCGATCTCCAGATCCGATCCAATCCGCTCAATCGCCATAAATCATCTCGAGCAAATCCTCGCCGTCTAATTTATTCCCATTAAATCCCAGCCATTGGATCTTCCTAATTACCCGTGGCGATCTCGATCGTCTGTTTTTCTTAGATCAAATCCGGGCCATCAGATCTTAATAAATTTCGATGGTGCCCCCTCGGTCCATGGACCAATTCCACCATGAACCAAGTCACTGACTGGTGGACTCCATGTGTCAGTTCCCTTTTTAAATAATTCTTTTAATTGAAAATCCAGGGAATATTCCTGAGAATATTCCTTTTCTTTTTCTATCGGATTTATTCTAAATTCGATATTCCGGAAGCCATATCTTTTCCATCCGAACTCCGTATCGACCCGTTCTTCTTCCTAAATTCATCTAAAATCATTGTTTACTTGTTTATATAATTTTTATGTACTGTTTATTTAGAGTTTCTTAGGATTTTTATTATTTTGCGTGTAATCGCATATAATCGCGGAGTCTACGGAAGAGTTTGGAAGAGCAATTGAAGATGTTTGGTCGCAAGGCAAGTCACACATTTATCCTTGAGCATGTTAAACCTACTTTGTGAAATATTTTATGATTTATAAATAAATTGCATGTTTTGCCAATTACATGAAATATGGGACAACCTATCCGTTTGTTTGAGACCCTGTTTATTTGTTATCCATTCCTTGATAACTTTGGGTGATAATTTGACTAGCTTATGTCTCATTCGGTGACAAAGCTAGAGATAAGACCTGCTTAGCCATGCCTAGTACCACTAGATCACTAAAGGGATAAACACATTATTTCTATATTTGGTAACCTGATGAGCCGCGTGCTCGAGATATTTGACCATGGTGATTGATCGTAACTAATCAACTAAAATGTGATCTAATGGTGGGCTATGGGTGCATGATTTTGCATGTCGCACCCATGGCAATTAAGGACCGATTCGTGGGACCCCCTTGGGCAGATTCTCGTACTTTCCACAAGCCAGCGTGGGCAACGGCTGGGCTTGTAGCGTTTCTTCTCCCTCTCCTAGGCACCGGAGATGAGGGTGGGCGTGATGGAGTTGGGTCGGCCCAAGATAGGGTTGATTGGCTTCCGGATTCACTGTGGCGCAAAGGGGGTAACCTGGCTAATATGGTGTGCCCTGTCGACAGGTGCAACCTCAGCGTGGTATGGATGGTTAGGGAGAGTTGCGTGAACGGTCCTGTCACAGCCTCTCACGGGGCATCGTGGTGATGCACTGGCACACGGAAACGTGTGTGGGGCTGTGTCTTGTGGATAAAGTTGTACACCTCTGATCAGAGTAAATCTATTCGAATAGCCACGCCCGCGGATATGGGCGACTGGTCAAGACTCACTGTGATTAGTCTCATCTCTTTTTAATTAAAATGACTTAATGGAATTGGTATGGTTCGGGTGGAAGGTGTGGAGTCCGGTCAACGTGGTGTAACATTGATCGATGGAGGCCGGTTAACGTGGTGTAACGTTAATCGGTGGAGACTGGTGGACGTGGTGTAGCGTTCATCAGTGGGGCTTGGTGAACGTGGTGTAGCGTTCATCAGTGCGGCCTAGTCAACGTGGTGTAACGTTGATCAATAGAGACTGGTTAACGTAGTGTAACGTTAATCAGTGGAGTCCGGTTAATGTGGTGTAACGTTAATCGGGGGAGACTGGTGAACATAGTGCAACGTTCATCAGTGGAGTCTGGTCAGTGTGGTGTAACGTTAACCAGTAAGGGATGGTTGGGCCTGGTTAACGTGGGGTAACGTTAATCGGTAGAGAATTAATATTCTTCAATCAATCAACCTTTTATCGTTTGCGAACTACTACTGTTTACAACTGCTTTTACGCAAATGAGCCATCAACCTCTCTTTGAAATCCCGTGCACAAATGCATCATTGGTGTAGCTTGCTGAGTACGGTGAGTGGTACTCAGCCTTGCTATATTCCCCCTTTTTAGAAGTGAAGACCTTGGCTTATACCCCAGTTGAGCTTGTCTGTGGTGTGGAGCTGAAGCCACGCTAGTTTCGCCTTTCTGCTGCTGTTTTCTTCTGTGTGAGGACTAAGTGCTTCTTCCGTAAGTATTTACGCTTTATTTACGTTTGGATTTGTTTATTGATTTGTCATTTTATGTACTCTGGTTTGATTCCTGGACAAGGATTTTAATACACAAAATAGTCTGGAAATTGACTAAATTTCTGGGCGTGACAGGCAATATGAGATGCACTCGCGGGATCCTGATTACGAAGGGTCAGGGACTCGCTCGGTACTTGGTCTGGGACCCGTCCAGTTGGCTTCAGGCAATCCTGGAGACACTTCGAAAAGGCCTTGTCGCAAACCTCCCCTGCTTGGCCAATAAGGAAGTATGCTCGTGTTGTGTGGGAAAAGCGTACACCTCTGTAGAGCTCTGAACTATTCGAACAACCATGCCCACGGTCAAGTGCGATGTGTTCGAAAAGGCCTTGTCACAAACCTCCCATGCTTGGCCAGTAAGGGAGTAAGCTCGCGTCGTGTAGGAAAAGCGTACACCTCTGCAGAGCTCTGAACTATTCGAACAGCCGTGCCCACGGTCAAGTACGATGTGAAGTGATTCCTCTAGCGTAGCTTTGTTTTTATAAAAGTTTGCGAAGCAAGTTTGTGGTTGGGAACCATTACCAGAATCGGCCAGGTCGACTGATGGATGACCAGCACGTGGTCTGAAACGGTCCTATGTGGATCAGGATGTCAGATGGCATCATAATTAGACTTCCCGAGTGGAAGTAGTATGTGTTGAGATGGAGATTATGGATGGCTCTGGGAGCCGAAGTTGAGATAAATGATGTCTTGGAAAAGACGAAAGTGAAAGGAAAATAATAGAGAAAAAATAAGAGTACGTCCTGGAGAGGACGAAAGTGAAAATAAAGTAATAAATGAGAATACGGTGGAAAGCTGCTTGAAGGCAGACCCATTGAACCGCTGTTGTGATCCTACAGTCGGTAAAGGGATGGACTTGGCTAAACTTTAAACAATTAAAAGTTGATTCGTCCGCTTGAGTTGTTGCAAAGCAATTTACGAACAGAATCGCGGTGAGAGCCTCTTTTCAGTTACGACTGGACCAACCCACACTTAGGGTTTTAGAAAATATTTTAAAATAAAATATTTGCAAAAACCCGAGCCTTCCTTGATGGCCTGCATAACTCACATTTCCCGTGACTTGCTGAGTACGTATGTACTCAATCCATTATCTTTTTTCCCCTTCAGGAAGAGTGTAGTTGAAGTGAAGATTAGGGTTTCTTTCCTAATTCCAAGCCATTGCTTGTGGATTGGGTTCTCGCTGTGCTGTCATTCTGCTACTACTGTTCTGTTTGCAGGTTGCTGCTTAGGACTTGCCCGAAGTTGCAACTTATATAGATATTTTATTTAGCTGCTATGATACATCTCGATTAACCGCGGGTACCAGCAAGGTTTCCTGGGGCTGGTACTGGCAACGCGGTTCCGTGGGAGTTGATTCACGCCAATCTCCTACGGCGCTCCCACTCTGGTGTCACTGTTGGTGGTGCCAGGGCGGGGGTGTTACAAGGGGTCGCCACACATGGTCGTGTATGGTGGCCTCGACCATTCCGCTGCACGTCTATTGGTGCCGCCTTTAGGTAGAGGGAGCAGGTGGCCACCTCCTCCGTCTAGACGCCAGACCATGCATGGCTACTCTCACCCCCAAGGTCGATGGCAAGCACAGGGGGTCCTCTGCGCGACGCTTGACCCGATGCAGATCTATAGTCGGCGTCCTAGTGTGGTGGCCGGCAGCAGTGGATGAGGGGTGTGCTGGAGTCAGCAGCCTCGGCCTCTTCCATCCCGCCGCCTTCTCGAGCACGCATCGCCGCCTCGTTGCCTCCTGTGCAAGATCCAGAAAATTCGGGAGAGGGGTAGAGGAAGAAGGGGGAAGGGGTTAGGTGGAGGGAGTGGGACCCACTGACATGTGGATCCCACTATATTTTTATCTTTTATGTTACTAACATATGGGCCCCACATGGCCACATATTTATTTTAGTATTTTATTTCTTATTTTGCTTCCAGTACCACATCAACGTCACATGGGACGAAGACCAAGTCAAACAAGCCACATATGCAACATATCAGCCAAAACCGCTCTCAATACTATCGAGAGATTTGATTTACGCTGATTTTAGAAGTTGAAAAACACTATATACTTGGTTTTACGGTTGAGGGATGTAAATAAAACTTGACTCACAGTTGAGATATCTAAAATGGACTTTTTCCTCTCCGAAAATACATGGCCTTCTCTCACGGTCCAACCTCTCGAGATGTAGGCCAATTACTAGCAAGTGGGGGTAGCGAACCGATGGGAATTGGAATATTGGATTGCTAGGTAGCGATCCAAGTTGGGCTAGCGATGCTACGGCCCCAAGTTTATGACGCAGACCTCGCGTTTGCTTAAAACTTGGTCTTCTCCTTCACGGGAATTTTAAGCTATTAAGTTGTCGAGTCAGAGCGAGATTTACCGGAACATGCTTTCCTCCGAGCTCGAGTGAAAAATCGAACGGCCTCCGGTATCCACCTGACTACTTGATGTCCCTTAGGCTGTCTCTAACAGAAGATCCATTGGAACATCCAAACTTAAAATAGGTCTTTAGCAGGATATCTATAGCCTCCAACAAAATACCTATACAGAAGACCCATTTTGGGTGACAGGAGAGACATAACCCAAATCTGAGTATCCTCTCTTCTAGAGACCCATTTGTAGAAAGGGTTGTCTTTTGAGTCGTGTTGTTGGAGAAGACTAAAAATGAATATTAAACCATTTGTCTGTAGTGCTACCCAAAAGACAAATGAGTTTTGTATTTTGGGTCACGTTGGTTGGAGACAGTATTAATCCTGATCGAGCAAAAGCAGATTTTGAAGCGGGCTGCATGTAACAGGGGACCCACGTGAGCTCATACTTTGCACCTGTGCAAACAGCTGACAGCCCATGATTCAAATGATTCTTGGACAATTTCTCCCAAATTATTCATCCAATTTACGATTTGATTATACTGTCGTATTTGTCATAATTAAATCTTTAAAAAAGATCTCATGTGAAAATAATGTACTGTTTCAACTGTTAAAATTCAATGTTTCACCTGTGAAAAACGAATGTTTCAACTGAAATTTAACTTTCTTGCACACACTTTAAGTTTTTGTGTTACAGTGGAATTTTGTAAATGTTGCATGTGGTATTATTTGGATGTTTTAATAAGTGTTTTTTGATGTTTTATTAGTTTGTTTGTAAATAATTTATATGGTGTTATTTAGATATTTCAGCAAGTATTTTAGGGTGTGTTTCAATAATTATAACTTGATGTTTTATGTCTGATGTAAAAATGTTCTAATTAGGAATATAATCATATATATTTTTTCATTAAAAGTATAATCATATGAGATCATACTGTAATGATTTTATTGGAACAAATATAATGGTGTAATTGAATCACAGACTAGATAAGTAATTTAAAATAAAACATTGTTTATAACTTGTGTAAGAAAGAATAGAGAGAGAGAGTAGGGTGTGTGGAGAGCTGTAAACCGTCGAGCATGCACACATGCGAAAGCAGACGGCCAGATGGGATAGGACTTGGAGCAGTGGAGAACGCGATTGTGTAAGTACGGGAGTATCTCCAACAGATATCAAAACGTTCCCCAAAAATCTAATTTTGGATTTTGAGTCGAAAACAAGCCTCTAACAGATTCTCAAGTCTGGTCTTAAAAATTCGTCATGTCCAATTTAGACTTAAAACTAAGCTACATCTGGAACACCTTTGGTGTCCCCAATCTTTCAGTCCGTGAGAAAAATTTCGTCTCCCCCACCGATTTCATTCGCCCCCGCGCCAAATCCTTCCTCCCCGAGCTCTTTTTTTTTCTGTTGTAGTTTCTTCTTTCTCGCCCAATTTCTTCTTCCTCGCGCCAATCCATCCATAGCTGCCGCCTCCGGCTCGAGCTTCCATCTCCGTCCGCGGTTGCTGCCTCTGGCCAGGGCATCCTCTCCGTCCGTGGCTACCGCCTCTGGCAAGGGCACTGCCTCCGGTCAGGTATGCAGCCTCCATAGGAAATCATTGTTCGTACTGTAGAGTGCTCTCTTGTTCTCCTGCTCATAGGCCAGTGCCGATGTAGATCTCCTCTGGCCAGGCGCTCGCATGCACACGATGCAACGATGCAGATCGCTCCTCCGGTCAGGCTCGCACGTACGCGATGCAGACCGCTCCTCCGGCCAGGCACGCTCGCATGCTCACGATCAGGCTTCCACGCTCGTGCCCGATCGGATGGGATAAAATGGAATACATCAAAAATTAGTTGGAAAGGCCCACCTAGAATGATATGGCATATTTTAAAATTTTTGAGACTCTAATTTTAGACATCTGTTAAAAAGAGGTTGATTTTTAGGTTTAATTTTTTTACTGCCTCTGTACTTTTGGGACTCTAATTTTGACGAGATGCTTTAAAAGCGGGTTTTTTAGATTTTATAGACTCAGAGTTTCGTCCAGATTTACCACGTGGATTGCTGGGATTGGCTGGGGCGGTGCCATGACTGGACGGGTCGGATTTACTGTGGAGCCGAGACTGTGCGTGTTGTTTTGCGTCGTGTGGCTGCATTAATTAATTAATTAATTAATTATATGGGTTGATGCTGATGTCGAGTAGCAATATGACCAGGCGGTTGTTCCCAGCGAATTCAGAATGCTTTGCCTTCAATTCACAGGGAGAAGAAAAAAACGAATCAAAATGCTTTTCTTGTTTGTATGTATGAGATCTCAGAAAGTCGTCTTTGCTGGCATGGAAACAATGCAGTTGCGAATGGCAATTTGGACGGCTGCACAGGAGCCACGCCAGCTGTTAGCACTTAGCAGCAGTTGTGGGAGCGCATTTAGGCCAGTTTGGTTTGCGGCTAAAATTAATCTTACTAATATTTGATAGTTTTAATAGTATTTAGTGTCTATTTGGATTAAAGTTACATTTTAGCAATCCTAAAAAAATAGGCTACTTCAATAGTTAGCTTAAACTATTTTAAATTCAATCCAAACATATCTTTGCTTTTACCAAAATTAGTCATGCCAAACTTGTCAAAAATTGGCAATGACAAAAATTGGTATGGCAACTCTGATCTCAAACCAAACCAACCCTATATAACGGAGAAAATTCTCGTGATCTCAATGGTTGTAGGCTCCATGCAACAACTCAATCAATTATCTCAAACTGAAAGTAGGAATATGCAAGGACTACTATGTAACCAACACATTTGCACAGTTTACGTGCCAAGGCTTTGTATATTCGACTACTCTAATACTGTCTTTGTCTTAAAAAGAATTTATTTTTAGCCTAGAAGATTTATTCCACTAAGAATTTATTTTTATAGTAATCATTGTATTTGTGTTTGCTATAGTGAGGATAGATGTATTAGGATATAATAAAGTGAAAAATAATTATATTAGAGTTTATTAGAGTAGAGAATATTCTAACTTTTTTAGCTTTGCACTGGTATGTATAAAAACGATAAAAAAAATAAAGACTTTTTGGACCGAGAGAGTAGCACACATCTGCGCAGGTATTATCAGCCTGAGTCCCTGTAAGCTTACTTAAACATGAGCTTTTTTCTGCGTTGGAAGTGTTGGAATGGATTCTGTGAATGATCTCTCTATTGATTACTTGATGATTACACTATAGCGATTACATATATATATACTGTAGGAACGGATGCCAGTTGCATCCGTTCCCAGTAGTTGCGTTGGTTCGGGAGAGACATGCCCCCTCCTGAACTAGCAGTTTTCAGGCAATTTGATCACATGGTTATTGTGTTTTAACACTCTCCCTTAATCAATTGCCATTTGGTAATCATCTTTGAGTCATCACTTGAAAAAACTCCTCGAAAAATCCTGTGGAAAAAATTTGAGAAGAAACCATTCGTAGATATGTCATTAAAACTCCTTTAAAACCTAGCGGAAAAAATAAGAAGAAAATGATATGGCATATATGTGAAATCTCCCTGAGAAACCTTGAAGAAGAAAAAACTCATGGAGAATTCTAAATGATTATAATAATTGGGTCATAATCTAATATAACTTCTCTAAAAAACATATAGGAAAAATATGAGAAGTTGTTATATATATCATTGATATCTCCTCAAAAACCCTGTGGGGAAAACAGAGATATGATATATTTATTTATTTTATTTTACGCTGTTATATTGCCTTATTAAAAACCCCTATTAAAGAAGAAAAAAGAGTACAATATTTGCTTTGAACAGATTTAGTCTAGGAGATTGACTCCCTCTGACTCTTGCAAATCACGGAGTCGTCGCATACCAATTCCTTTAATACATTTCTGAAAAAAGAAAGTTGGTAAGGACTTAGTAAAAAAGTCTGCGAGATTATCGCAGGATTTAGTTTTCAAGATATTAATTTCCCCATTTTCTTGTAATTAATATGGGAAAAATAGTTTTGGGGCAATATGCTTGGTGATATTGCTCTTTATGTAACCTGTCTGCATTTGAACAACGCAAGTAGCATTATCTTCATAAATAATAATAGGTGATTCAATAGAACCAATACCACATGATTGTTGGATGTAGTTAATCATTCTGCGAAGCCATACACATTCACGTGATGCTTCGTATAAGTTAATTATCTCAGAATGATTAGTAGATGTAGCCACTAGAGTCTGTTTAGAAGATTTTCATGAGATGGCTGTTCCACCTTGTAAGAATACAAAGCCGGTTTGTGATCTGGCATTGTGGGGATCTGATAGGTAGTCAGCATCAGTATATCCTATGAGATCCATGTTTTTGTTTTTACTGAAAAACAAACCGAGATCAGGGGTGCCTTGGAGATATCGAAGAATATTCTTCACTCCCGCCCAATGGCGTTTAGTTGGAGCTGTGCTATGTCTAGCTAAAAGATTTACCGCAAATGCAATATCTAGCCGGGTGCAATTTGCAAGGTACATTAGTGCTCCAATGGCACTGCGATACGGAACCTCTGGTCCCAGTATCTCTTCACCTTCATCTCGAGGTCTAAAAGGATCTTTCTCCCTGTCAAGAGATCGAACAACCATTAGGGTTTTCGATGGATATGACTTGTCCATATTGAATTTCTCCAATATTTTCTGGACATAGGCGGCTTGATGTATAAGTATGCCTTTTAAAAGGTGCTCAAGTTGACTACCTAAGCAAAATTTGGTTTTACCCAAATCCTTCATTTCAAACTCCGTCATAAGATGATTGTGTGCTTCATCTATATCTTGTGCGTTGCCAATGATATTTAAATCATCAACATACACTGATATTATATAGAATCCTATTGAGAACTTCTTGATGAATACACATGGGCAATCATCATTGTTGGAGTACCCTTTTTTCAAAAGGAACTCACTTAGTCGGTTGTACCATATTTTTCCCGACTGCTTCAAGCCATATAATGACTTTTTAAGCTTTACACAATACATATTGCGATTTGCATTTGGATTCAGAATTTGGATTCCATCAGGAACCTTCATGTATATGTCCGAATCAAGTGACCCATAAAGATATGCGGTCACTACATCCATCAACTGCAAAGATAGATGATTTTGTACTGCCAGAGATATTAGATATTGGAAAGTGATTCCACTCATTACTGGAGAATATGTTTCATTGAAATCAATACCGGGTCTCTGCGTGAACCCTTGTGCTACAAGCCTTGCTTTATATCTGTTAACGCCAAAATTTGGTGCGGTTCTTTATTAAATTCGGTTAAGGAGATATCACAATCAATTAGCGGGGATTAATCCAGAGGAAGCCGAGTTTGGGAAAGGATCGTGAAGACCACGGAAAGGCAGTTAAATATCTTATCTGTAATTAGGTAGAGATAATAATTTTTTAGGAAACCTAATCTCGTGTCCGATCAGGGCTTGTTAATTTTCCTTTTATAGATAGGAAACTCCTGTTTCGTATCTGATCAGGACTGTATCAACTCAGGGTATAAATACGTATGCCCAGGGACCATGTAAAATATCAAAAAGATCAATACAACTTCGGCGCATCGCCACCCTCTTTCAACGGGTTCTTGCTTCTCGAGCCAGGCTGTATTGGTTAAGTTCGACCTCCTGCGAGAGGGTAAGTCTCGTTACCCCGGCTACCGTATCGGCTAGGACTTCCTCAGTTAGGTCCGATATTATAGTCGATTCACGGTAGTCAGCTTACCACGATATATCTGTTTTGTCTACGGCTGTATCAGTTAGGTTTGATCTCATAGTCTGAATAGATATATCACATCACGCGTGCATAGATTTATCGGTTTACTGGGTGTAATTTATCATCAGTTTGTGCTGCATCGGTTAGGTCCGACCTACTAAACTGCTAGCGATAAATTATTCCTGCTAGGTTGATAGATTTTGTGCAAGCGTCTTATCGGGATGTATAGCCGATAAGTTATCCTATTTTACATCACGATTGTATCAGATCTATCGGCTCCTCGAGGTTCTTTTATCGTTATTAATCTGTGCTGCATCAATTAAGTTTGAACTACTAGATTGATAATGATAGATTTATCCTTGTTAAGCCGATGGGTGTCCATGCAATGTTCTATCGGAGTGCCTAGCCGATAGGTTATCTTTTATTAGTTAAAGCCGATTACACTGTTCAACATATTTTTGGCACGCTACATTGTCATCAGCTTTCCAGCCGATACACGTTATATCAGTAATCGGCTAGTTTATTTATTTATATTGCTACTGGTTCCCTAGCTACATGGTTTATTTATTTTGTCCATCTATGCCATCATCAGCTTCCAGTCGATGTATAAGTGCTCTAGTCCATATCGGCAATCGGCCGATGAGACGAGTCCAATTCGGCTTTCAGCCGATTGGCTCATTGATCTAATATTTTCTATCTCCTTGTCAATTGCAGGGTTAAATTGACTGGCACGCCTACGAACCTCAAAATTTAGGACCTGCACTGGAGTTAAGCAAATCTCCCAGGCCTTCGCGTGTCTAGTGCATCAAACCATATCATCGGCTCGTTTCCAACGCTGCCGGTGATTTTCGATGTCAACAATATCTCACCACCTCATTGTTTTCATTCCGTTTTCGGACGAAAACCCATTTGAATCCGACAGGGAATATTTTGGAAGGTGTTGGTATCACTTTCGTGAATACCTCTCTTTTCATAAGCGAGGCTATTTCTGCTTGGATTGCTACCTTCCATTGATTCCAGTTCGAGCGCTTTCTGCACTCTGCCATGGTCTTGGGATCGGGATCGTTTTGGAGGTTGCTTGCAATCATTGCAGAAAAATAGTTGTCGACAATTGTAGTCTTTCTATCATAAGATTCTCCAGAATCAATGTAATTTGTGAAAATTTCATGGACCCCTGTTAACTCATTGTTATTTCCCAAAACATTTGAGTCAGGGTTTTCCGATGTCCCAGCATCAGTAATAGAGTGCACTGTTGATATGGGTTCGTGGATTCTAAGGCTTTCATCAACTTGACGTTGATCTGCATTTACTCTGTCAGAAGATTTATTCTTCTGTTTTTTTTGTCACTTGTAAGAAGTTGTATCCGCCTAAGGTGCTGTACTTCTCCCCCTCTTATTTTGAATGGGAAGTTGAGTGGTTTTTGATGGTACCTCCACTCTTTCTGGCACGTTTCTCACAGGATTATAGGATTTTGTAATGCTTCTATAATCAGTAAATGCATCTGGCAGGTTATTTGCAATGTTTTGCAAATGAATAATCTTCTGAACTTGAAGTTCAGTTTCTTGAGTACATGGATCCAATGCTGAAATGCCTTGAGTATTCTAATCAATCTCCAGGCATTCCTTTTGGTACTTAAAATCTCCCCCTAATGCCGGAAAATGTTCTTCATTGAAGATACAGTCAGCGTACCGGGCTGTAAACAGGTCCCCTGTAAGGGGCTCAAGGTATTTGATTATTGACGGAGATTTATATCCCACATAGATACCGAGCTTCCTGTATGGGCCCATAGCAGTACGCTGTGGTGGTGAGATCGGTACGTATGTAGCGCAACCGAACTTTCGCAGATGGGAAATATCTGGTGGATTTCCACGTACTAGTTGTAGGGGGAGTTGCTATGGTAAGCAGTTGGACGCAATTGTATTAAGTCAGCAGCGTGTAAAACTGCATGACCCCAACAAGATGTTGGTAAATTGCAATTTTGCAACAATGGTCTTGCTATGAGCTTTATTCTCTTAATAAGAGATTCAGCTAAACCATTTTGCGTGTGGACATATGGAACAAAGTGCTGAACTTGAATTCCTAGGGCCATACAATAATCATTGAAGGCACGCGATGAGAATTCAGCAGCATTGTCCATTCGAATTGATTGAATTTGATGTTCAGGATAATGTGCTCGTAATTTAATAATTTGAGCAATCAATTTAGCAAATGCATGGTTTCGTGTGGATAAAAGGCACACGTGTGACCATCGTGTAGATACATCAATTAAAACCATGAAGTACCTGAACGGTCCACTTAGTGGTTGTATAGGACCACATATATCACCTTGAATGCATTCAAGGAATTTTAGTGGTTCAGCTCTGATCTTAAGGTAAGAGGGCCTTAAAATCAATTTCCCAGTGGCACATGAGATGCACACAAAATCTGAAGATTGTGGGAATTTGTTGCTCTTAAAAGCATGACCAATTGAGTTACTGATAATTTTTCGCATCATCCCTATTCCAGGATGGCCAAGGCGATCATGCCAAGTTTGGAATGTATAAACATTCTGGAAAATTACCTTATATGCAATATGTTGTACGGGCTTGATGTACGTGTAGTACAATCCAGAGGATAAAGTTGAAATTTTTTCAAGCACTTGTTTGCCATATCCGTTGTTTTTGGTCAAGAGGAGATATTCTTCTTTATTGTCATCTTGGGTTTCGATATGGAAACTATTTTGACGGATATATCTATAACTTAATAGGGTACAAGTGGAATCGGGATATAGTAATGCATCCTCAATTGTCAATTGAGTACCCATCGGGAGCGTGATAGAGGCACGACCAGAGCCAACTACCGTTGCATCGTGTCCATCGATTGTTAAAAACTTCCTTGTCTCTTTGTAAGAGTCAGAAAATATTTTGTATCCCGAAGTATAGAGTTTGTGGTTCCACTATCCACAAGGCATAATTCCTCCTCCATTGGATTGAATCCCATAAATCTATATATAGAAAGAAGAATTTGATGAAATTCTTGTCAGATATATAGACTATGTACAAACATTTATTCAATACTGAATAGGTTCGGTACATTTTTGTAGCATACTAGCATACAATATAGATGACAACTTAGTATTATTACAACACATACTAGGACATAATTAATATAGAATCTATGTTATTGGGAAACTATATAAGGTCTCCAAATATATCTTATGAAGCAAACTCCACAAGCATATTGTCATTGGTCGTGGGTTCACCCTGTTGAGGAGGGGCCTCAGTGCTCTTGAGTTCCTCTAGAAACTTCTAAGAACAGCTTGCTCCACCGGTGTTGTCGGTTTGGAGGTTGAAGTGTGATTCAATCCTCTCGTCTTGAGCAGGCTTGCCTTTGGCCACAGACTGAAGGTACAAGTTGATAAGATGCCTGGGGGTACGGCATTTCTTAGTTGTATGGCTGTGACAGCCACACTTCTGACAAATGCCAGATTTATTTTTGTTCTTGAAATTGCCTTTCCCCTTTTGGAATCCACGAGATCTTTGCTTCTTGTTGCGTTTGCGTTTACCCCTGAAGTTCTTTGGATGGTTTCTATTACCATCGAACTTCGGTTTATTCTGATCATGTATATTTGTATGTACTTCAGGCAAGGGTGCTACCCCAACAGGCCGTTGCTGATTATTCCTTAACAGGAGTTCATCATGTTTTTCAGTCTGAGTTATTACGTGCATCAGATCAGAATAAGTTTGGTAATTTGCAGCACGCCATTGGTGTTGTAAGACCCGGTCTGCGGGGAGCATGGTAGAGAGTGTCTTCTCTATCTTATCCCCATCAGTGGGTTCTTTTTCACAAAACCGCAACTTTGAGCAAATGTTATGAAGGGCATGATTGTATGCTCCGACTGTCTTAAAATCTTGCAGCTGGAGATGTGTCCATTCATAGTTACCCTCTGGAAGTATCACAGCTTTTTGCTGTTCATACCTATTTTTGAGGGCTAACCATAGGTTTCGTGGATTCTCCTCGTAGAGATACTCCGCCTTTAAATCTGGATGTATATGACTTCTTATAATATATAAGACAGTATACATCACATTAGCAGCAATATTAGGTGGATCTTCTCCTTCAGGAGGATCAAGTATCACTACCAACATACTCCAAGTGGCTAGGCTGACCTTGACATCCATTGCCCATGTAGGGTAGTTGTGGCCATCAAGAGCGAGAATCTCAAACTCTTTGGCGCCCATCTTAGTCCTATGTAAGAAATACCATGAATTGATTAATTTACAAGGAGTAAATTAATTTTGTATGGTAATGGTTGTAATAATATGCAAATATCTGAATACAAGATGTGTCTTGCATCCATAATAGCGTAGACCTCAAGTATGGAATATAACCCTATGGACGAGGTGTCTCGTTGCTAATGGCATAGTCTACAAAACTTGTAGTAGATGCTTTTTAGTCTCCATAGTTTTGTGTTATATTTATGTTTATTGAAAATCATGTCTTGGTGGTAAACACCAATTTTGAACGAGTTGCCTCGTTAATTTGGGTATAATCTACAAAAAATATAGTAGATGCCAAAGAGCATAATCTACAAAGGTTGTAGTAGATGCCAAAAAGACATAGTCTACAAGTGATGTAGTAGATACCATTGACATAATCTACAAAGTATTGTAGTAGATGTCGGTGGTATAATCTACAAATATTTTTGTAGTAGTTGCCTTTATCATGATTTTCAATAAATAAAGGAATTTCTACTGATATTATGCATATGAATTCCAATGGAATTAAGTAAAATAACTTAATTAATGGGAATTCAAAATTTAAATTTGCAAAATTAAAACATGTCGATAATTAAATTGCAAGTAAATAAATTAACTGCAAAAATAATAGTCCCAAATATGTAAAATGTTATTGGGAATGCACATGGACATCCACTTTGAACATTTACATAAAATCCAGTACTCATAGGGTCTGGATTGTAAATATAACAAAACCGTTACGATTAGTAACAATTACAGGGACTTAAACATAAAACAGAGGGATATTTTGCAGTTTTATTTAACTATAGGGCCTAAACTGCAAAATATACAGTGCACACAGCAGGGGGGTGTTAATGGGCCTTGGCGGCCGGCCCATTCGGCCGGTATATATGGGATCGGGGGGGAGGAGCAAACCCTAACTGCTCCTCTCCCTACTGTTCAACCGCCGCCGTCGCCACCATAGGACGCGGCTTCTCCAGCCGGTGCGGCCGGCCAACGCCGGCGCCGGCGAGAGGCCGCCTCCCCCCCTCCCCGCTGCTTCCCCGTCTTCCTCTACTCCGATGAGAGCGACTCCCCCGACGAGGAGTCTTCCTCCACGATGAAGCCATTGGAGGGGATCTTTGGCGCCGGCGACGGGCGGTGGAGGCCGGGACGGCGGTTCGCCGCGACGCCGGCGTGGATCCGCCAGCGGTAGAAGGGACGCGCACTCCGGCAAGCGGCCAAGGTCCGGCGCGCGTCGGCGGTTTGGGTCGCCGTCCTTTCTCTCGGCACGCTTCCTTCGGCACGGGTGGCACGTGGCGCCGGCGTTCAGGCGACAGGCGGCGCGACGGAGTCGACCGGGCGCCCCCGCGGCCTCACCGGCGTCGGAACGCGAACGCCGTGCTCCGCCCACAGTCGACAGTGTTTCGGCGTCGACTGGTGGCCAGTGGCGATGAGGTTCCTCTTCGGTGTGGAGGTGGTGCCCGCAACGGGAGCCTCGGCGCGGGCGTGAACAGCATCCACGGCGGCCACGGCGGCTTCAACTGAGGCGGCCTCCACTTGTGATTGCGCCAGTGTCCGTGCCATGCCAGAACGGCAATGCTCCACAGCGGCACGAACTCGGTGGCGAGCCTACGTCCGTCGGCTTCCTGGCCTTTCTCCGGGACAACGACGAAGAAGATGGCAAAGAGTGTCGCCAAGGGATTGGATGGATGACATTACGCCGCGCATTGCTGCACAGTGGTGTTCACAAAGGTGAAAATCAATGTCTTCCATACCTGTTTTTTGCCTTCTTCTTCCTTCTCTGTCTTGGCTTTTCTTCGATGGACTTCGGCCTTCTCAGTGGAGAACAAAGTGACTGATAACGTGTTGGAATGGATTCTGTGAATGATCTCTCTGTTGATTCCTTGATGATTACACTGTAGCGATTACATATATATACTGTGGGTCCCAGTAGTTACGTTGGTTTGGGAGGGATATGCCCCTCCTGAACCAGCGGTTTCCAGGCAATTTGATCACATGGTTATTGTGTTTTAACAGGAAGAGAGGGAAAGTGTAGAAAGAGTAACGGGGAATATGTAAGGGCCCATTAAAAAGTCAAGGATCATATATGCTCCGTTTGGTTGTCTTGATGGGCCTTGTGGAGGCCTGCATTGCCGAAGTGAAATCACTCGAAAATTTTTTATTTTTATATTTATTTATTAAAAGATTTGCAAAAGTAGATTTTTGTTTGAAAAAATTACAAAAATAGACTCCAACCGCCCTTTGGGAGGGCGATTTTTAAAAATCGCCCTTCCAGAGGGCGATTTAATGACGTGGCTGACGGCTGTCGGCCGGGGAGGCCGACGGCCGTAAGCCATTTTGCAGGCGGCCCCCTTGCCCCTGGGGGCCGGCCTCCCTCCCCGCGCGCCCGCAGGCCGGTTCCCCTCGCCCGCCTTCAGCCATGTCCCTCGCCCGTGCCCGCGTCAGTGCCCCTCGCCCGTGCCCGCGCCCGCGTCAGCGCCCCTCGCCCGTGCCCGCGCCCCTCGCCCGTGCCCTCGGCCGCGCCCCTCGCCCGTGCACGCGCCCGCGCATTTTGCAGGCGGCCACCTTGCCGTCCTCTGAGAGGGCGGTTTTTGGGCCGCAAAATGGCTGACGGGCTGACGGCCGTCGGTTGGGGGCCGTCAGCCATGTCATCAAATCGCCCTCTGGAAGGGCGATTTTTAAAAATCACCCTCCCAGAGGGCGGTGGGAGTCTATTTTTGCAATTTTTTCAAATAAAAATCTACTTTTGCAAATCTTTTAATAAAGAAATATAAAAATAAAAAATTTTCGAAATCACTCAACCTAAAGAAATTTGAATGCTGGGCTCAGGCCCGGTCTCGGGAAAGCACTACGGAGAAAAACTATATTATTTTGAGTAAATTATACTTTAGATCACTTACTATTGTCATAATTATTCTAGTGTTTTTACTTAAGACCATGGAAACTTACCGGTTATTGTACTTTGGACCACCCTATGTCCCTATCCCTTTTGCTCTAAGACACGTTCGATCAAGCTTCTTGCTGAGCTTTAGGTGCCACATGAAACGATGTGAGTCATTAGCGTATGATTAACTAAGTATTAACCATTATAAACTTAAAAATGATTTATTTAACTTTTTAAGAAACTTCTATATAAAATTTTTTTAAAAAAACACATTGTTTAGTAGTTCGAGAAACATACTCACAGAGACAAAGTATAGCTCGGCTCAGCCAAGAAGCTAAATCAAATGGTGCCTAACCCCTGCACCATTGATGGCTCCATGCTCTGTCTGCCTCCACACATTCATCCCTAGGCTAGGACATGGCATGGGCGCTGTTTGCGTGGAGCCGTGGACAACATCCTGATGCTGTTGCCAGGGCTCCCGGACTACCCAACAGGCTCCATGGCTCCACCACCTTTAGCCACAAATTATTCACTTCTGCCGAGTTAACTGCAAGAGCTTCAAAGTTCAAGCTTGATCCCCATCACGAGCATCTTCAAGCTCGACCAGCCAGGCACCCACATCTTGCTCATCTTCACTGCCCTCCTCATCTGTAGCAAGCAGTAGCCTCCTCCTTGTTCAGTAGGGTGACACGGGGCTGCATACTTAGGTTTATCAAGCAATCCATCACGGTTGCAAGAGGCACACCAAGCTTGTTCTGTTCTCCAAGAGCAAGGAGGCCAGCCACCGAGGTGGCAGCACGACAATGACAGCAGGAATGGATTGGTCTAGTCCAAAGTACGACAAAATGTAAATTTATATGGACTAAAGTGAAAACATGGCTATAAGATTGGTTCAAGTCACTAAATTATCCGTAGATTTTGTTGCTCAGAAGTAGACAAAAAGTCAAAATATAAAACTCCTATAAACATATAAGCTAAAACATATTTACTTGTCAGTACATTATTCATATGCACCTGTTGTTCTAAAAATTGTACCCTTTATCTACTTGTTAGATCAAGAACTTGGCAAATAAGAGTGTAATAGGAACTTAAAATAAAACTACATGCAGAAATAAACTATAGAAAATTACATTGACATTATACTAAAGTTACATTTGTAACTATAGTGGTACTACAATGTAACTAGAGTGTAACTATAGTGAAATTATGATGTAACTACATAAGCTTAATTAAAAATTCAATGACATAACAACATAATTAATATAAAACTAGAAAAATACATCAACATTTTGATAAAATAAAAAAATGCAACTATATTCTACTGAAATACAACATGTAGTAAGAAGCAGCAAACCATTAGACACAAGAAAATATTCAAATTGGATAACATAGACAAATTTCATAATTTACAGAATTTACATGATCTTTAATCTTTTATCTAATATACAAGAATTTGTTTCAAATTTGGGTATTGATGTAAAGCAGGAAAATTCTGGACATATTCCATTTGTGTGTAAGCCTTTGTACATGTCCATCACGATCCAGTTGTCCTTCTTATATTAAATTACTTATGTTTTAAACATAGAAGAAAATATTAAATTTTATTAGTGAACAATTGTAACAAATCTATTATGACAAATATATTGAACATACCCTTATCGTGGACTGTACAAACTAATGCTATTGTGCTAGTTTTTACATTTTCGATCTCTGAGCTCGGAAATGTACTTTTGGGCATAACAAACGATTATTTTTCGATCTTCTATCACAAAGAAGTTTCTTCCTGCCAGTCATGTGATTACAATATAGAGACAATAGAGAGGATCAATTGTTAAGTGGAGAAAGAAACAATGAGGAGGAGGTAATAGAGGAGGTGCTCAACGAATTTATTATTTCATAGTGTGAAAGTTATATCAGAAAGACAATCAGATCGTGAATGCTATTCATTGTTTTATATTTATATATATATATATATATATATATATATATATATATATATATATCTCATAATTTGTCTTAGTATTTTTGGTTTAATGTTATTGTATTACTTTTTAAATAGACATAAAAATTAACGATATATCTTTTTACTTTATATGTATACAATAAGTTATATTCCCTTCAATTTTTTTTAAATGATGACGTTGGTTAGCTTTTTTTTTTAACTAATTGACATCATTTAAAAAACCAAAGTGATAATATTTATCATATGTAGATATCTTATAATTATTTATTAAATATATAAGTGAAAATAACTAATCAACTTTTATCACTAGTTTTAAATTATTTATCATCAGATATATACATTTTTGTACTAAAAGTCATGCATTTGTAGGTACTAAAAGTCATGAGTCACTCGAAGAATATTTATAATATGTTATGATCATCGGATTCATAACAAATGTCAATCTTCATTTCTTTTCTAAGAATTACAGATATTCATAGGACTTTTATATCTCTTATGCCCCAAAGTCAGGGCGCACCACCGGTGGTTTTCTGAAGTTGTATTGTAAATTTGTAATGCGTAGGAATCCCGTTCGGGCCTATTTGACAAACCACCTGATCTTCAGATGGTGCGCACTCTGGACGGCCAGTGATGTTTCTGGGCTTCCGGCCCATACAGTATATCCCAAAATTTCCGCTAACAAGAATTAAAGATTTTTTTTATTTTTATATTTATTTAATAAAATATTTACAAAACTACATTTTTATTTCAAAAATTAACAGAAATATACTCCCACCGCCCTCTAGAAGGCGATTTTATGAAATCGCCCTTCCAGAGGGCGATTTGATGACGTGGCTGACGGCCGTTGGCCGGGCGGCCCACGGCCATCAGCCATTTGCAGGCGGCCCCCTTGCCGCCCTCTGGAAGGGCGGTTTTTAGCAGCCCCGGTATAAAACCCTCTCCCAGACTCCAAAAATGTCATAAAATTCACTGAAATCACAGAAAAAAAAAAGAAGAGAGCTGCGAGCGAACCTGAACGGAAGCGCCGAAGCCCTGCTGGTTTACGGATTCATCTGCAGGTAATATTTGATATCTCTTTGCAATTTCTATTTATATTCATCAAATAATATAGTATGTGTAGTATTAGACCAATTTTTTCATAGATAAATAAATGTTAGGTTTGTTTCACAGAGTGTAGATCTATTGTAGTTAAGCATAACGGCTAAGGACATTGATAAAGCGTATGAGAGAAGTTAGCTTTTTTTACTATATGAGTAGCACTAGGTTGAGAAACGCTCGAGAGATGAAAATGTGGACGATGAAATTTCATTTTTTGTAGTCATGTATAGTATACCCTAGGTAAGTAGTTGTATAAGATATTTTTGACCTAGTGAGTTATAACTCGTGTTTATTTGGTTATAATGTAGGTTGCTATGGATGGATCCGGTATGTCCATTCATCTACGACCTTCGATTGACGAGCCTCCACTAATGTGTTGGTGTGGAGATAATTGCAAAGTTGCAATAAGTGAGGAGGATTACACATACTGGCAAAGGTATTGGATGTGTGCAAATTACGCCTACTCCCCGGAGAAGCCGAAACCACAAGGGAAGAAGGGGAAGGTGAAGAAACCAGTGGAGGTAATACGAATTATTTTGTACTACGAAATATTTGAACCTTTGAGCTAACAAATTTGTATATGTCAAGGCACCGAAGCCTCCTCCGCCTCTGTGCGACTTTGTGCAGTGGATAGATACGGAGATCCGTCCATAGGACTCACAGTATTTTCGCATGTCGAAGAATAGCACAGGAACCACCTTGAATGTCTTTGGGCAGCAAAAGAAAAGTGGGAGGCTGAGCAGAAGATGAAGGAGGAGAAGGAGCGGCAGGAGAAGGAAGCCCGTGAGGAAGATAGGGAGAGGAAGCGGGAGAGGGCATGGCGTGCAAAGGAAGCTGGGCCGGAGGCGGCGAGAAAGGGGAAGTACCCACGCTACACACAGTAGTTGCATCTCTAGTTGGTTATCTATTTAAAATTCCCTAAGGCATGTAATAACGATAACTAGAAACGTTTGATGTGCCGTTTGTACTCTTTGGATGGATAATTTCATTATGTTCGTAAGCAATTAACGTGTGTTCGGTTTGTCACCGCTAGAAATGGACTTTCGCCATGAATTGAAACTCGAAAATTCATGTTTTTGATCAGCTTTCGTCACAAACATAGATCGTGAAAGTTTAAGCACATCGTTTGATCGACGAGCGTAATGAAGTGAAGGGGTTTCTTCAATATACGTAGAATTAATAAAACATGATATACAACAGACAAAACTATCACTGATACAAACGTACTATGGGCCCTGACCGTAACATCTAGCTCTCTTTGTCTTCCTACCCTGCGCTCGCACCTGCCCCTGGGAGTACGTCAGCCGGTCTGGTGGTATGGCACGGCCAGCGCGGGTCGTCTGCACGGGTGTGACAGCTGGTGGGTCCTGTGTCTGTGGTGGCGGAGCACCTTTGAGCTGCGAGGCTGCTAGTATCTCCTGGATCTCCTCGCTCGAGTCCTCCAAGTCGTCCCCCTCGAAAGGATCCGGTGCCCAACCGCTGCCGCGTGCACCGTGCGTGGAGGAGCCAGCGCCAGCAAACATCCCCGGCATTGTAGAGTGGAACCTTGTACATCAAAATATTGATAATCGCAAATCAAAATTTTGTAAGGCAAAAATAAACGTTGATATAACCTGAAGGACCTCCTGTGGTGGCCCGGGGAGCACTTGTCATGCCCAGCTGCGTGTGTGGTCGTGTGTGGTACACTCCATGCGTCGACGTGCTAACTCCAGAGGGACGTAGGTACGGTGTAGCGAAAGCTGCATGGAAGCATATTGATGTATAACGGTACATGTCGTAGAAGGAAACATGTTATGAACCGATGGTTAGTCGAATTTACCTCTGGAGGGGCCAGATGGCTGACTGGAACCCTGCGGTCGCACTCCTACTCCTGCTCCTGTTCCTGCTGGCCGTGGCTGTTGCTGCTGTACAACTACGGGAGGTACCGCATCGACCGCACGACAAAGTGAGCGCATGGAATCACTATGAGCATCGCCTGACGAATCCTCCGAAGGTCGTCCTCTGCTCATCGGCAATTCAGCACGATTCCCACTGTCCAACCGTCCGAACGCCGCGTTTACATCAGCCTGAACCTGTCACGCTGCGTCGGCCTATTTCAAATGTGACATGAACATGTGTTAGAACCGTGGACACGTACAAAAGGAATAGCAAAGTGCAAAGATAATGTGACGTACCGCGCAGAAGTAGTCTTGGTCACGGTGTCTAGGATACGTGTCCGTCGTAGTGGTGACGTGTGGCTGTGGATCATCTGGGGTGAACGTTACGCGTGTGCGGGTGTGGGCCTGGTACCACGTGAGGTAATCTAGGTAGGTCTCCTTAGTGTGTGGACGTATCTCGTCGATCACCTCCTCCGTCGCCAACAACCAGTCCTCTATGTACTTCTGCAGTCGAGGATACCACTGAACGCCGACTGCCTGTCCCCTACGATTATATCTATTTGAAGAGAGTGCTTTAGACTACATTAAATAGTTGTAGTACTAAACAAAGATCGTAGTTGTACTAACCGGTGCACATCGCGTGACACAACGATCTCCATGGACACAGGGGAGTGCTGACGTAGTCCGAACTGTCGCATCACGCGCTGCGGACAGTGGGGCTCGACGAAGATGTCGAACACCAACGGCACTGTCGTCATCCAGTACACCTGGTCGCGCGTGCAAAGAGTAGAGAGTCTGAGCGGTGCACAGGCCGCGATGGCCTGCGGACTATACGGCTCCCAGACGACGTCGCTGGACAGCAGGCGGTCGAACTCCATAACGAATTCGGAGTAGGCCCTCCTAACCTGCCTGTGGGCGTAACGACGCTGCAAAATAGGAAAAGCTTACACGTCAGTGTTTGCGCATAAGTGCTAAACATAGAATTTCATATTTTGTACCTCACGGTGACACCATACGGTCCCCATAGTCGGACGGTCCTCGGGCCACTGCCCGTACAAGCCTCCAGGACTGCCCTCATAGGAAGAGTGCTGAATCAGAGGATGGCCTATCACGAACCGCTCGGCCGCCCATAGCTGCAGAAGGAGGGGGCAACCGGCGATAATCGCACCTGGATCGGTCTTTGTGCACGCGTCACAAAGAGCACGGTACGTCGCCGCTAGCACAACAGATCCCCAACTCCACCGCGGTACGCGGTCGTCCTCGCTGTCGGCGATCGCACGAGCGTAGTGGATCAGTCCCTTGTCCACCGCGTGCCCGTGAGTGCTGGTGAACATCACCCACCCGAACAGCCACAACAGGTACGCCTCCATGCTCCGCCGCACCGAGTAGTCGTCGGCTTCATCGTCTAGCTTATCAGGCTGTAAAGGAAGATTATAGTCAGCAACTCTGTTGCTTTGTAGATCGGATAATTGTGAATGAAAGGAATCCGCGACTTACGGTGAACTGTAACAGCCAAGCCTGCGAGGGGCCGTTCGTGGTGTAAGGCAGTAGCGAACCCGGGGTCCAAGTTCAGGTCGACGATGCACGGGCTCGAACCGAGCACTGATGTCCTGCGACCAACCGTGCGCCCCGTCGATCAGGCCGACTGCGTCTCCTGCGAGAGGAAGTCCTAGCAGGTACGACACGTCCTGGAGTGTCGGAGTCATCTCACTGTATGGTAGGTGGAACGTGTGGGTCTCCGGTCTCCAGCGATCCACCAATGCTGCCAGAAGTGACCGGTTAGCGTCCCATCGCTTGGCGGGGTCTCTTTCGTCCGGTGCGGGCTCAACTAGCCTACACAGCGGAAGAAGTCCAGCCTCACACAACCTGCATAATATAGCACTGTAATCAATATTAGGGAACATAGATATGCATAAACGATGTGAATGAATATTCGTAAAGCTCTTACCTCTCACGGAACCGAGGGTCTATCCGCAGGAGGTAACGTGAAGGCCGTGGCCAGAAGGTGGCTAGGTGGGCACCCTCCACGGCTGACAGGTAAGACCGATGGGACTGGTCGAGACCTCGGTCCAACAGCTCCGGTGTATGGTACGCCATAGCTGCATGCAAATAGAGAGTTAGCGTTAATTATTGTTAAAGTTTATAGCATTGTTACATGATAATAAAAAACAACAGTACGATACATATCCTTCTATAACAAAGAACTAGTATAGACTTACACTACACCGTAGTACCACCAATTGTTCAAGAACGCCTAAGACGGGGTCGTCTTGAAGTTGTGCCTTCACCCTTAGGATGACTGCCATCAGCGGCTAAACCCGACGATCCAGCTTCCGCCGCACTTCGACCGGTTGCATCCTTTGGACATTTCTTATATGTGTGACCTGTTTGGTCACACTTTGAACAACGTTTATGCTTTCCACCGACTTCTAACTCATCCATGTCATTACGGATGCGTCTTGTCTTGCGGCGACCTACTTTATCCCTCAATTTTGTTGGGTCAGGAATATACATAGCTTGAGAATGCTACATAGTAAATGTACCCGCCATACCGAAACCATATATCTCTCCGCTCCAGGTATTATAGATTGCTTCTTTCCTGAAATAAGATGAGACAAAATAGCGTGCTTCTATCCCGCACTCACCGCTTGCGGCAATAACGTGAGAGCATAGCTTGTGGAGCAGAGTAGGTTTTCGGCACGAGCACTTACAGGTCCCGTCTTCCTTCAGTACACACTCCTGCACAACTCTTTTGCGGTAGATTCCGCGCATGCCCTTGTCGACACACAATATTTCAAATCTGTGTTCTTGTGTGCCTTGAGGTAGAGCACGATATCTTCGGGCCTTTTTACTTTTATTTTGCAGATACTTCATCAGTAGTGTGCCAAAGAAAATATTATTGTCCGTAATTGAGGGCCCAGCTGCTCTGAACCGATCTCTGAAGTACTTGTATGTGCCATGCAAGATAAATTCAACTATGCCAACAAGTGAGAGCCCTCG
This sequence comes from Oryza meyeriana var. granulata, assembly GCA_003991445.1. Lineage (NCBI taxonomy): Eukaryota > Viridiplantae > Streptophyta > Magnoliopsida > Poales > Poaceae > Oryza > Oryza meyeriana. The sequence continues at coordinate 85,100 of RYFJ01001104.1, read as the reverse complement.
AACACCACGCATCACCCAGTTATAAACCTCTGCCAAATTTGTGGTCATTATGCCAAACTAGAACCATCCTTGTCATACAACAATGTCCATTTCTCCTTTGGCTCATTCTCAATCCAATCTGAAAATTTTCTAACTGAGAATACAGACCTTCTTCTCATATGTGGTCCGTCACTTGATAGAGGTCCAAGAGCTTGTGGAGCCTCATCCCCTCCAATGGTAACCCTCCTGGACTGCTCATCTGTTAGTTTAGAGCTCAGCTCATCCAACCTCCTCCAAATCTCATTGAATTTCTTCTCTTGATTCTGGACGCAAAGCCTCTTGAAAAAATCCATAAGGTGCTTATTCTTAAATTGTCTGTAGAAATTAGCACCCATATGACGTATGCACCATCTGCTTTGGACATCAGACCACCTTGGTGGGTATCCCTTCTCAACACATCCATATCTCAATTCCTCAATTGCACGCAGCAAACCGGCGTGACGGTCATGTATAAGGCATACGTCTAGTCTCATCCGTACAACTGCAGACTTAACCCTTTCTAGAAACCAATACCAACTATCAATGTTCTCACTCTCAACAAAACCAAAAGCCACTGGTAGAACTTGGTTGTTTCCATCAACTCCAATTGCTGTTAAGATCTGCCCTCTGTACTTTCCGGTCAGAAATGTCCCATCGATGCAGAGGATGGGACGACAATGAACAAATGCCTGAATGCAAGCACCTAATGCAAAGAATACTCATTGCAACACACTTTTATTACCATGGTAAATTGATGGAAAGGCTTTTAGGTCGTAGCACGTCCCCGGATTCCTCTAAAGAATACAGCCTAACAGACGAGGCAAATTATCATAGAATGCTTCAAATGTGCCAAATCTCATCTCTACAACCTTCTGTTTTGCCCTCCAAGCCTTACCATAGCTAATTGTGTATTTGAATTTCTCTTCAATAAGTCTGACAATTGACCTTGGTTCTTACCCCAGATTATTGACAATATGGGAGTACATCTCTGTTGCAACAAATGCAGATGTCATGTTTTTGTGATATTTTTCAACACCGAGTAAATAACATGAATGCTCAGTCACGATTGAAACTTGCCAATAATCTTTCCATTTACCCTTGAATGCGTGCATCCGCCATGGACACCCATCCTTCATGCACTTCACTTCATAGACCGATTTGCTTGACTTTACAACCAAGAACTCCCTTTGAAGTGACACGACCCATTGTTTTACTGCCTCCTTTAAATCCTCTATATATGCATACTTAGCCCCCTGGATGACCTCATTCTCCTTGTACTCCCATGGGACATGATGTCCCTCGGAGATAGCAAGCCCAGAGAAGTCCTCGTTGCTTCATTCTGCAGGCATCACGGTGTCCTCATCAGATGAATCATCATGCTCTGCTTGCTCGTTTTCAGAATCTTCCCTATCCATTTCTTCGACGATGGTGTTGATTTATTCTCCCTTATCTGCCACACCTGTTGGCTGTCTATCTTCTTCATTCCCTCCTTCATTCCTTCCTTTATTTTGTTCCATTGTTTCACTATCACCTCCCGTCGTACTTGGACCCTCATCATCTTGCACGGGTATTACACCAGCGGTGTTTGCACCAGCAGTGTTATCTTTCTCATATATCGACACAAGTACGCCCAGTGGCCAACCACGTTGGAATGCATTCTCCATATACCATCTCCAAGTGGCAGTGCAATCCACCGGCATCAGTTCCCAAAAAAACCTTCAGCTGCACGACTGACAACTACATACAAAGTTATTGCGCTGAGCTCGGGGTTTAGTTGAAACCCTCGTATCAGCCAGTTGTACACTGACCCAAAACTTCTCTCAGCTGGTCTATCAATCCCCTTAGCCGTTGAACTAAAATCCGACAGATCTACCCCTTCTGGACCATATCTAACATTTCCTTGCCTGTGAAATAACTGAAATATCACCTTATTTGACATTTCTGTTGATGAAAAAATATAGTTAAACTAGGTACCAATATCTCCTCATATCTCTACAAAAATTAAATCATCTAACAGATTAACTAAAAACCTACAGATCTACGAGTAACAACTTATTTTCATATACTACTATACACATAACCAGTATAATACTACATTAATTTATGCATAAAAATAGAAATTACAAAGGGATAATAGATTTTACCTGCAGACGAATCAGCAAACTGACAGAGCTTCGCTGCTTCCGTTCAGGGTCGCTCTCAGCTCTCTTCTTTTTTTTTTCTGTGATTTCAGTGAATTTTATGATATTTTTAGAGTCTGGGTGGGGGTTTTATACCGGAGCTGCTAAAAACCGCCCTTCCAGAGGGCGGCAAGGGGGCCGCCTGCAAAATATCCGGCCCGTGAGTCGGCCATTTGCAGGGGCCGCCTACAAATGGCTGACGGCCATGGGCCGCCTGGCAAACGGCTGTCAGCCACGTCATCAAATCGCTCTCTGAAAGGGCGATTTCATAAAAATCGCCCTTCCAGAGGGCGGTGAGAGTATATTTCATTAAATTTTTGAAATGAAAATGTAGTTTTGTAAATATTTTATTAAATAAATATAAAAATAAAAAAAATTCGAGAATTAAATCGCTACCGGTGGTAGGCTGGTAGCGATCCTACGTGGGCCGTTAAGATAGCACAAAATATACGAATTTTTTTTATTTTTATATTTATTTAATAAAAAATTTACAAAACTACATTTTCATTTCAAAAATTTACAAAAATATACTCCCGCCGCCTTTTGGGAGGGCGATATCTCTGAAATCGCCCTCCCAGAGGGCGATATGATGACGTGGCTGACGGCCGTTGGCCGGCGGCCCACGGCCGTCAGCCATTTTGCAGGCGGCCCCTCGGCCACCAATAAACCGCCCTCTAAGAGGGCGGCAAGGGGGCCGCCTGTAAAAATCTGGCCGGGGGGCCGGCCCTTTTACAGGCGGCCCCCTTGCCGCCCTCTAAGAGGGCGGTTTATTGGTGGCCGGGGGGCCGCCTGCAAAATGGCCACCCCGAGCCGGCTATTTTGCAGGCGGCACCCTTGCCGCCCTCTCAGAGGGCGGTTTTGGGGCCGCCTGCAAAATCTGTCCGGACCGTCCGCACCCTATACGGACGGTCCGGACAGGCTACTTTGCCGGCGGCCCAGAGTACTGTCCGGACCGTCCGCACCCTATACGGACGGTCCGGACCGGCTACTTTGCAGGCGGCCCAGAGTACTGTCCGGACCGTGCGCACTCTATACGGACGGTCCGGACTGTACAAATTGTTGTTTCACAGTATATAGTCCGGACCATCGATACCCTATTCGCACGGTCCGCACTGTACAAATGGTTGTTTTGCGTTATATAGTCTGGACCATCCTCATCCTGTCCGAACGGTCCGGACAGGCATATCTGTGGCGGCAAGGAAGAGAAAGTACCCACGCTGCACACAGTAGTTACATCTCTACTTGGTTATCTGTTTAAAATTCCCTAAGGCATATAATAACGATAACTAGAAACGTTTGATGTGTCGTTTGTACTCTTTGTATAGATAATTTCATTATGTTCGTATGCAATTAACGTGTGTTCGGTTGTCACCGCTTAGAATGTACTTTCGCCGTAAAATTGAAACTGAAAAATTCATGTTTTTGATCAGTTTCGTCACAAACATAGATCGTAAACGATCGACGAGCGTAAATAAAGTAAAAGGGTTTCTTCAGTATACATAGAATTAAAAAAACATGATATACAACAGACAAACTATCACTGATGCAACGTACTACGGGCCCGGACCGTAACCTCTAGCCCTCTTTGTCTTCTTACCCTGCGCTCGCACCTGCCCCTGGGAGTACGTCAGCCGGTTTGGTGGTACGGCACGGCCAGCGCGGGTCGTCTACACGGGTGTGGCAGCTGGTGGGTCCTGTGTCTGTGGTGGTGGAGCTCCTTCGAGCTGCGAGGCTGGTAGTATCTCCTGGATCTCCTCGCCCGAGTCCTCCAAGTCGTCCCCCTCGAAAGGATCCGGTGCCCAACCGCTGCCGCGTGCGGCCTGCATGGAGGAGCCAGCGCCAGCAAACATCCCCGGTGCTGTAGAGTGGAACCATGTACACCAAAATATTGATAATTGCAAACCAAAATTTGGCAAGGCAAAAATAAACTTTGATATAACCTGAAGGACCTCCTGTGGTGGCCCGAGTGGCAGTTGTCATGCCCACGCCCTGCGTTGAGGTGCCAACGCCAGCAAACATCCCCGACGCTGTACAGTAGAACCATGTTCACCAAAATATTGATAATTGCAAACCAAAATTTTGCAAAGCAAAAATAAACTTTGATATAACCTGAAGGACCTCCTGTGGTGGCCCGAGGGGCAGTTGTCATGCCCAGCTGCGCGTGTGGTCGTCCGTGGTACACTCCATGCGTCGATGTGCTAGCTCCAGAGGGATGTAAGTACGGTGTAGCGAAAGCTGCAGGGAAGCATATTGATGTACAACAGTACATATCGTAGAAGGAAACATGTTATGAACCGATGGTTAGTCCAATTTACCTCTGGAGGGGCCAGATGGCTGACTGGAACCCTGCAGTCGCACTCCTGCTCCTGCTCCTGTTCCTACTGGCCGTGGCTGTTGCTGCAGTACAACTGTATAAGGCATACGTCTGGTCTCATCCGTACAACTGCAGACTTAACCCTTTCTAAAAACCAATACCAGCTATCAGTGTTCTCACTCTCAACAAAAGCAAAAGCAACTGGTAGAACTTGGTTGTTTCCATCAACTCCAATTGCTGTTAAGATCTGCCCTCTGTACTTTCCGGTCAGAAATGTCCCATCGATGCAGAGGATGGGACGACAATGGACAAATGCTTGAATGCAAGCTCCTAATGCAAAGAATACTCGTTGCAACACACTTTTATTACCATGCTGAATTGATGGAAAGACTTTTAGGTCGTAGCACGTCTCCGGATTCCTCTGAAGAATACAGCCTAACAGACGAGGCAAATTATCATATAATGCTTCAAATGTGCCAAATCTCATCTCTACAACCTTTTGTTTTGCCCTCCAAGCCTTAGCATAGCTAATTGTGTATTTAAATTTCTCTTCAATATGTCTAACAATTGACCTTGGTTCGTACCCCATATTGTTAATAATATGGGAGTACATCTCTGTCGCAACAAATGGAGATGTCATGTTTCTGTGATATTTTTCAACACCGGGTAAATAACATGAATGCTCACTCACGATTGAAACTTGCCAATAATCTTTCCATTTACCCTTGAATGCGTGCACCCGCCATGGACACCCATCCTTCGTACACTTTACTTCATAAACTGATTTGCTTGACTTCACGACTGAGAACTCCCTTTGAAGTGACACGGCCCATTGTTTTACTGCCTCCTTTAAATCCTCTACATATGCATACTTAGCCCCTTGGATGACCTCATTTTCCTTGTACTCCCATGACACATGATGTCCCTCGGAGATAGAAAGCCTAGAGAAGTCCTGGTTGCTCCATTCTGCAGGCATCATGGTGTCCTCGTCAGACGAATCATCCTGCTCTGCTTGCTCGTTTTCAGAATCTTCCCTATCCATTTCTTCGACGATTCTGTTGATTTGTTCTCCCTCATCTGCCACACCTGTTGGCTGTCTATCTTCTTCATTCCCTCCTTCATTCTCTTCCATTGTTTCGCTATTACCTCCCGCCGTACTTGGACCCTCATCATCTTGTACGGGCATTGCACCAGCAGTGTTTTCTTTCTCATATATCGACACAAGTATGCCCAGTGGCCAACCACGTTGGAATGCATTCTCCACATACCATCTCCAAGTGGCAGTGCAATCCACCGGCATCAGTTCCCAAAAAAAACCTTCAGCTGCACGACTGACTACTACATACAAGGTTATTGCGCTGAGCTCGGGGTTCAATCGAAACCCTCGCATCAGCCAGTTGTACACTGACCCAAAACTTCTCTCAGCTGGTCTATCAATCCCCTTAGCCGTTGAACTAAAATCCGACAGATCTACCCCTTCTGGACCATATCTAACATTCCCTTGCCCGTGAAATAACTGAAATATCACCTTATTTGACATTTCTGTTGATGAAAAAATTCAGTTAAACTAGATACCAATATTTTCCTCACATCTCTACAAAAATTAAATCATCTAACACATTAACTAAAGACCTACAGATTTACGAGTAACAACTTATTTTCATATAGTACTATACACATAACTAGTACAATACTACATTAATTTATGTATAGAAATAGAAATTACAAATAGATAATAGATTTTACCTGCAGACAAATCAGTAAGCTGACAGAGCTTCGCTGCTTTCGTTCAGGCTCGCTCTCAGCTCTCTCTTTTTTTTTCTGTAATTTCAGTGAATTTATGACATTTTTGGAGTTTGGGAGGGGTTTTATAGTGCCCGGGCTAAAAACCGCCCTCTGAGAGGGCGGCAAGGGGGCCGCCTGTAAAAATCCGGCCGGGGGCCGGCCATTTTACAGGCGGCCCCCTTGCCGCCCTCTGGGAGGGCGGTTTTTAGCTGAAAACCCCCCCGGCCATTTTACAGGCGGCCCCCTTGCCGCCCTCTCAGAGGGCGGTTTTTGTGCGGCCGGGGGGGCCGCCTGCAAAATGACTGACGGCCGTGGGCAGCCGGCCAACGGCCGTCAGCCACGTCATCATATCGCCCTCTGGGAGGGCGATTTCAGGGATATCGCCCTCCCAAAGGGCGGCGGGAGTATATTTTTGTAAATTTTTGAAATGAAAATGTAGTTTTGTAAATTTTTTATTAAATAAATATAAAAATAAAAAAAATTCCAAAATATACCAAGTGCGAATGAAACATGGGCTTTCTGCTTGGCCCAAGTTGTTTGTACAAGCTACTACAGCCGAAATATATCCTGCGCTAGTCGAGGATCTCCCCGTCTCCTCGCGGAGTTCGCCCGCTGGCAGCCTGCGCCGATCTCCATCCCTCGAGCACCGGTGCCGTCGTCCTGCTCCTTCCGCCGCCGGCGAGCACCCGTACGCCCCTGCATGCGTACAGAAGCAACGCGATGGCGACCGTAACGGGGCAGCGAAGAACCAATAAAAGGAAGACGTCCGCCGAGCCCGCGGCGGCGTGTGGCGGCGTCGTCACGCTGCCTGAGCACGGCATCGCGGAGGTGCTCCTTCGCCTGCCGGCGAGGGGTCTCGCGAGGCTGCGCTGCGCCTGCCGCTCCTGGAACGCCGAGATCTCGTCGCGGGGCTTCCAAGACAGGCACCACGCTCTCGCCGCCGCCAAGTTCGCCTTCCTCCAGCCTAGCTACGCCACCGCACGTCGTCTCCATGCAGCTAAGAATAGGACAAAGTAATACGCACAACACTTTTGAATAGAGGGAGTAGCAATTAATTGCTATAGACACTAAATTACATGGAGCACTGGAAGGGCTCTAAGAGCAAGTTTACTAAGAGCATAGCCTCTTCATCCAACTCTCCATCTCAAAATTTCTCCATGCTGTGCGCCATTGCCCGCTGGGTAGAAGTGATCGCAGTTGGTCTCTGCCCCGGGGATAGGTTCTAGAACTCCCTTGCACAAGGAATCAAGCCGTAGAGCTCCACCGGCGAAACACCTAATTCCCCGCCGCCGTCATATTCCACCGTGATTACTCACCATCATCCCCCGTCCGGCAAATCTGAGCCACTGGCTCTGTTCCCCTTGGCCTCCTCTACGCACCGGTGGCCTCTTCGTCGCAAAAACCCTAGTGAATCGCTCTGGCAAGCCACGCCGTCGTCGACTGTTCAATCCAACCCTTGTGCATCTTCCTCCTCTCGCCATCCGCCGTGGTCGCCCCATGTTAGCCACGTCAGTGCCATCTAGTCGCCGTGTGGGCAAACACCGCCACGCGCGCACCCTCATCTCACCGCCACCAGTGAACCCCGCCTCGGTGAGCTGTGCAGCTGACAAGCAGGCTCCGCTCGGGACTAGGCCCACCGGTCAGCGACCGTGTCAACCACCCTTGTGTAGGGCCTCCTTGGGCCATTTCCTCTCTTGGGCCGATCACCGGCCCACATCCACATCCACCTCGACCTCTCTCAGCCGGGCCACGGACATCCTTCCCTCGGCCTAGTAGGCCGCACCTCGCTCAGCACCCGGCCGCCGTGGGCCAAGCCCCCGCATGCGCCAGCCTCCCCTCTCAGACCGGCGGCTAGGCCCCGGCTATCAGTGGCCCAAAGGATTAAAAGGGCCCTGGGAAATTATTTTCTAATTCTCCAAAAAACTCTTTTCCAGTGATCCCTAAATTCAATAAACCTTCAAAAATTCTTATCTTCTCAACCGTTCATCCAATTGACTCTGTTCCACTTCCAAAATTCCTCTAAAGATGAGATCAATCCAATGGCACGCTTAGAGGTCACTAATAGGGCTTTTATTTTGGTCCTTGTGTTGAGTTGCCTCATTTCACGTGTAGCTTCGGAGTCATAGGAGCCTCAGGACGTGGATCTCGAAGGTGAAGCTTCAAGCCTTGAGCAAGGCAACTCACCCTTGAACATGTTGCGCCCATAAATACGGAACTAAGTATTTTTATTACCAAAATTGCACTAATTAGGTTACACTGTATCATTTCTCGGCTGCGGTTGTGAGACAATCGACTGGCCGCCAACCTAAATTGCTGCATTGACTCCTTGATAAATTGTGATCCCCTAAACATCCTTGTCACTTCTCTTGACTAATCCTGGTACCTATGCCGACAGGCACGGTACCGGTGATCCCCTATCAAATTTAAAAATAATCACGATGGGTAAAACATGGGTTTGCAAAACCTTAGAAAACCCAACACTTAGGTTGGTGCCTTGAAAACAAAATGAATTTACAAAACCCACAGTGCCGGAGATCGTGCCAGCAAGACGAGTCTCTCACATCGCAACTAAGAACCGATTCCTTTGGAATTTCATCTGAACATACAACAGTACAATCACATGAGTGATATGGGACAGCCCTTGGCTGAGTAACTAGCTGCCCAGGGACGCCTTGCATGCCAATGGACTACAGATCGTGTGGGAGGGCGACGTGGATGCCTCCTGGATTCCTGGCATAGTATGGTCTCGGACCTACCTGTTGTTGGTCGAGAACCCCTCTAGTTGGCATAAGTTAACCTTGTGTCAACTCCAAAAATGCCTTGTCGTGAAAACCCCTAGTCACCAGTTGTATCCTTTCATCGCGAGCTGGGTGTTTGGGGTAAGTCGTGTCGTGTGGGTAAAGTGTACCCCATCTGCAAAGGTTTAAACTGTTTGAACAACCATGCCTACGGTCATGGGTGGATATAAGGTGATTCCTTAGCGTAGTTTTATTTGACTATTGCTTGTGAAAGGATGTTGTGGATTGGGAATCCGTTTTCAGGACACTGGTAAAAGCCATCGAGGACAGCAGGGCTGTGGGCCTAATTTGTTGATGGATTAGCAGGTGCAGCTGGATCCTGTGAAGCTAACTCTTAAGAGTTGGGCTGATTCAAAAATTGATATATTCACTCCAACCGAGCGAGAATTCACCTCGCTCCGGTTGTTGAGAAACACACACTTAGTATATTCAAACAAGGTTTTAAACAAAACTGAATGACAAAATAAACGACGACTCTTTAAAGCTTGTGTTAAACACTTAAGTTTTCATGACTTATTGAGTACACTAGTACTTACCTTTGCTCTATATATATATCTATCTCCCCCTTCCCATGCTGAAAGAAGAGATGGATTCAAGTGACGAGGTGTTTTTTTGGAGCAGGCTGGCTTCGAAGAGTTTTAGGGTTTCGGCTTAGTTTTCGAGTTGAGCTGGTGGCTTTGGGCTAGTTACCGCTTCCATTCTTTTACTAATATATCATTGTGAACTCGGAGTATGTCCACAGTTCCAACCTACTTGTAAGACTATGTCTATTAATAAAGACAGTTGTGCCATGACGGTTCCATCGCCTGTTGTACAAGCACTATATTCCTGGGACTGGTACCATTATGCAGGATTGCTCTACGACTCAGTCTCGTATTTTCGAAAGGTCAGTTTGGGGCGTGACAATAGGTTTTTTGCTAGAGTTGAGGTGTCGCCGGCGTCAGAGAAGAGGATGAGCTCATCAGATCTAGAGAAGGAGCCTAGATACAAATCTTGGCGCGAACCCGATGGTACAAAATCTGTAAGATTTCACCTCACTTTTTATTATTAATAATAATCATCATCATAAAATAGAAATTAAATATATCTTTACTACTATAAATAGGAGTCGTCATCCTCCTTCCTAACCACCGTACTTTCTAACTAAAAAACACCCCACCTAAAAACTCGAACTACTCTTCCTAAAAAACCACTTCAACTATAAATAAATCCTATAAAACAATCATCAGATCCCATTACAACGTACAGGTATAACACTAGTCAGCAAAAAATATACAGTCTTTCACGGCAGCGTAAGTTCTCGGCGCGCTCCACTATAGCCCGAAAATTCCTGCTACTGCCACTTGCCCACGAGAATCAATGGAAATTGGATTGCTATGGATCCAGGCTGGGCTATAGCCCATCAAGCATGGGCTTCTTTTGCAGCCCATTTTATCGTTGCAGCCACTCAAAATCCCATAATTCACCCTACGACCGATTAAGCCCATGAGAACAGCCGAAGTCGGACCGCTACAGCTGGTTGCGGTCTGATCTGGGCCCTTCAATGTTAGGCCCTAACGTGACGATCCAGATGCAGAGCTTGCGTTATTTTCAAGGAAGTAAACACTGCATTATTCACGGATTAGTGCCCAAATCATTGCCGGAATCTCAACGTCCATCAGTCTAGCATTGTCTGCTGCCGCGGTATCATCGAAACCGATGGGAATTGTTGCTGTTTCTCTCACTTTTTGTTGAACACAAAAAAAAGAGAGAGAGGAAGAATCCACGATCGATGATACAAATTAAATTCATATACAACTTGCAAGTGGTTTCGATTTATTCTCGCAGCAACCAGAGTTGCATGCCGACTTGTTTAACTTTGAACGAACAGTTCGTCTACCCCAAGAGTTGCCAATTATACACACATGCGTTGGTTGCAGAATTCCTGTGCAACAGTGCAAGAGGTAGGGGGGGGGGGGGGGGGGGGGATAAGGAAATTTGCACATCAGGGAGACAAAAACCAACAAAATATTTACCGCGCACGAGAGGAAATTAATTATACACCAGGCAAAATCACTGTGAATTCAGAGAAGAGGAAAAAAAAACGAAAGCTCAGGGGTCTTCGGTGATGCACGCGAGGTGCGGCTGCCACGGCGAGGCATGGCTGCCGGTGCTCATGCGCCGTCGGTGTTGGTGGTGCTGATGATGATGCTGTCTTTGCGCCTTCATCATCTTGGTCGTCTCCGGCGACGCGCTGCCCAGGCTGCTTAACCGATCGGCGACGGCGCTGCCCTCCGACTTGCTACGGACGTGGTGCCCGCGGCCGTCGCCGCCGCCGGTGCTCGTCCTCCTCTTGGCATCGAGGACAGAGACGGCCGGGATGAGAAAGTAGATCTCGCCGCGCTCCAGCTCCGACTCCGGCGATACGATGAGTATCCTCCCCACCGCCCCCAGCTGCGACGAGCACGGCCTGCTCAACACGTGGTTGGGGTGCGCCGCCAGCACCTCGCCGGCGGACACGGCGCGGCCGTACTCGTCGACGCGGCCGCTGAGGTGCACGATCCGGACCAGGTCCAGCGCGCCGCACGGCAGCACGCACGCCAGACAGCATCTTAGGTTGTTGCCCATTTTGCTCGAACACTTGGTGAGCTAGCTAGCTAGCTACCTACTAGCTTTATCTTCTCTCTCTTCTCTTTTCTTCACTGTGTGAGCTTGGTGAGGTGGCCATGGATTGCATATATAGGAGAGGACAAAATGACAGATTAAAAGAAGCCAAAGAGAGAAAGAATCAAGAGAGTTAACTGTTCACAGTAGGGTTCATCACTTCACCATTTGGTGAGATCAATGTATCCATGGGCTCACCTCAGCACTACTCATCACTCATGTGTGCCATGACCTTATCTAGATCCTAAACTATAATTATGTTTGGCTAATCAGGAAGAAGGGTAGTAGCTAGCTACTAACCCATGTTCTAATATAATTGTTTTTCCATTGCTAGATTAGCAGCTAGTGCCTTAATTTTGCTGTGTGTTTCCCTTTTATTTTCAGCTGGCTAGCAATGATTCGCGCATCATGGACACAGCCATGCTGCCTTGCTGTACCTTGGTTGTATGTGCTATGCCATGCTACCTCTGATGAGTGCTTCCATTGCATGCATGAGTGCTGCAAGCTAGCTATAGGATTATACAACGAGTGTGAATGCATGCTCAATTGGATATGGGAGTTTAGGTAGCACGGATTTGTTTAAGGCCTCCATTGATTAATTGTTTGGTGCCTGCAGCATCTATAGGTTAATTAACAGATGAACCTGGCCGTGCAACATCTTTATTTTTTTTCATATATAGTAGATGGGGAATGAAACAAGCCATATGCTAGCCTACAAGCTAAGAAAGCTAGTGTTGTTACTTCTGATGGATTGTATAATAATAGCTATAGCTAGCTAGCTTTTGAGATGATTAGTTAGTATATGTTAATTCGACGTGCTACCATACGCTGAACTAATCGAGTGATTAGTCGAGCTGAACGCAACGACAAGCCAAGCTGTGCCAAAAAATTATTGCGCAAGGTAGCTCAGGTCGCTAGCTCGATCGATCAGTGGCTCTGGTCAACGCAATGCATGCACGCGTTGATGCTTGCCACCGTGTTTCAGCTAGATTGCGTTGCAGGGACAAGTTGTTTGCCTTGCTCGATAGCTTTACAATTTAGTTCGACAGATCGACCAGCCGACGACCTTACATAATTGTTTCATGCAAGTAGAGGCAGCGAGAAGCATAAGGAGAATAACGACTCCTTTAAAACAGATAAATTTTAATGTATCTTTAAAGGATTTAAACTAAATCTTATGTGAAAATTCTATAGAATTTTCGCGTTCCAAGGGAGTTCTAGTTATGGGTACAGCTTCAAGTTCAATCTTCAGTGAACACGGTCGCAAAAAGAACAAAAATCCTTAAAGAGAGTGTTTGAAGGTGACAGAAAAGAAAGAAGAATCACGCAAAACAAGATAAGCCACTAGCGTATGATTAATTAAGTATTAGCTACTGCAAACTTAAAAAATAGATTAATATAATTTTTTAAAATAACTTTTAGATAGAATTTTTTTTACAAAAAACATACTGTTTAACCGTTCGAAAAACGTGCTCACGGAAACGAGGAGGTTTTCACCCCAACCCTTACATTCAAACGGAGCCTTAATGAACTACTACTCCGTCTGTGCTAAGACTTCATTGTTAGCCCTCTTTATTTGTTCTCCAAAGACTTTATTTTTGGAACAATAAATGTATTAAATTTTGTTAAAGTGGAAGACCAATACATTAAAGTTTGCTAAAATGGGAGACGAATGTATTAAAATTTGTTAAAGTGTAGACTATTATATAAGAGTTTGTTAAAGTGAAGAATATTCTAGGCTTTTTAGTTTCGTATTGATATATGTGAGATTTTTTTAAAAAAATAAAATCTTTTTAGGACGAAGGTAGTACATAATATAAAGATCCTTTTGAAATGTAAAATGTTTTGAATCTAGTACAAATATCATAAATTATGGTGAAAGTTTCTACGTTCAAACACGATAAAGCATTACATATTTGTATATGCTAAGTTGCTAACCTAGAATTGAATTTGACATAATCTATACTATAAATCTAGACATGCTACCTATAGTACAAATCTAGATGGGAGGCATGGCCAGATTCGTAGTATTAGTTATATCAAATCAAATTCTAAATTACTATATTTTAAAATAGAGGGAGTAACTTATGTGGATCCACTGGTACGTGAGTAGATTACTAGCTCGCGGCATTACTGTGTTTGAGCTGTGAGTTTTTTTTTCTTTTGTGCTGTGAGTTGGGTAAGTTGGGAGTTTTTAAACATGCTCATGTACGCGCGTACGAGCGACGGTACGTACATTCGTAGGCACGGCCATGCACGTACGTACGTATGTCTACACGTGGGAAGCACCCGCCAGATCGGATCCGTCGCGCCACGAAGTGACACGTACGCGTCACGCGGGCCCGGGTCCACGTGGGCGCCTTCCTCGTCCATCGCGGTCGGTGCACCTAACATGTGCTCCCCTTTTCTTGCCTTAAGATTCGGACTCCCCGATGTGCACCTTTCCTGCCTTAAGATTCGGACTCCTACGATGTGCACCTTTCCTGCCTTAAGATTCGGACTCCCACGATGTGCACCCAGCACGAGTAAAAATGAGCCCGTGCTGGGTCGCCATTAGTGAAGTCTGGGCCCAAACTAGGAGAACTTTTAAAATTGGGCCTTCAGATCAAACCCAAATACAACTCAAAGCACCAGCTGGAAGTCTATGCCACTGCCCCGCAATTACTCCTACAAAAATAGGCCTAGGAACAGAACTGTTCAAAAACTTAAGGACCATTTTGGTTTGAATTTTGCCCACACCAAAGCTTTGGAATTGCTCATATTTTTGCCTCTTGCTGATATAGTTGGGCATGAAACCAAATATACTCTTATCAATTTAAATTTAGCACTACCAAATTTTAATAGGACAATAAACCAAAATAGCCTCGTATTTTTGCCAGCTCACTTACGCCCACGGTGCACGCAGATACTGAGAAGGTGCGCGTGAGGCTGCATATGCCTGCATACGTCAAGTCTTCCTAATGCTGAGACGATGACGATGATTATACGCTCGGTTTACGACTCAACCGATGGCATTTTTGACGATTAGTAGGGCCGTAGCTTTCGTCTCGTGGGTGAATAACGTATGGCCATGCCGACAGGTCACGGCCTCACAGGCATGTGCACAGGGGCTCTGACCATGGTTCACCTTACAACCGCGCTTACCACGGTGTTGGGTAAATATAACCACGGTAGAGTTTAATGAATTTTATTTAAATTTAAATTTTAAAAAGATAAAAAATTTTAAAAAATTCTTGAAAGTAGTACCTAATTTTTATTGCTATTTGGTAATCAAAGTTTATAAAAATGATGAAGTTTACTTGTTATTTTGGAGCTCTATCGAAATTGAAAAAAAAATGTGTTGGGATATAATTTCTACTTTATTTAAGTGTAAAAAATATAGCAAGGGTTATGAAAAAATTATACAATATTACATTATTTTTCTAGAGATATTCAGAATGTTTCTGAATTTTTCATAATTTTCTAGAATTTTTACTTTTTTTCTTTTCCGCTTCGACATAACGCGCTTATTGCAAGCTAACTGGGGTAATCGTGATCCTACTGTGAGATTTAAAAGTTTTAAATTCCAATTTTTAGAGATAAAATTCACGTAGTTTTTACTGATTACCGCAGTAACTATCTTACCATGGGGCAACTGTAACCTTCCCAAACATTAAGAAAACTCTCACTCTGACTCATGCCGTTTATAGATGTCCATCTACAGTGCGGTTCATGATCACTCACTACACGGTTATTCCAATATCGCAAAACACACTAGGTTCATGCGTGTTTGCTTTGCATTTACGTGTAGCGACTATGAGGGATGAACACACCCATTAGGTAGGATGGGGTGTCTGCCTCAACTATCACCTATGCCATCCCATACTTTTATACTACTCTTCTAGTTTTGGATTTAGTATATTAGCTATCAGACTACTATCAGCTTATCGGATCAATAAAGCATTCTTGGTATTAGGGTTGATAGTCATCTTATCTTCATAACTATGCTTGTTGTCTTGTCTATCCGACATTTCTTCAATTGTTCGTTTCTATCGCTAAGTCACTCTACGTTGGTGCAATGTGGTGCGTGGATATTGGTTCCCTAACCAAGTGCTATATTTTGTGCGACTCTAAAAATTATTGCTTTATTTTGAAATGAAAGGTGCCATCTTGATGATGTTTTATAACTTAATTTTAAATTAATTGTACTATTTTTTTATGTGATTGTAATATAAATATGATATGTATTGTGTTCAATTGTCTTTATCGATCATCTCCGTCCCATTTATATTTTAAAGTTGTGTCCGCCACTGATGACCGTGAAAATTAAGTTCGAAACCGACACCAAAGTTAGTCCGTCGGCGCAAATCGTGAACAATTAAACGTAATGAATTTCATACAAATTTCATACCAGGCGATTGTTACTCCTATATTTTCACCAGTTTTTTTTTTTAAAATATCTCCATACAAACGGTGTCATGCATGTACAGGATGAACTTATGTGTGTACTATTTTATTTTTTAATAGATGACATTATTAACTTTTAGACAAAGGTTTGACTATTCCTCTTATTAAAACAAATTGGTGCAAATATGTAAAAATATAAGTTACGCTTAAATACCTTTAATAACAAAACATTTCACAACAAAGTACATGATAGTTACGTAATATTTTAAATAAGACGAATTGTCAAACTTATGATAAAAATCAATAATATCATCTATTAAAAAAGAGGTATTATATCCACGTAAACAACACATTCCATAACAATGATTGTTCCTTCAAGGAGACTATTGTGAAATTCCATCATACTAAAATCAGTATTAGATACTATCTTCGTCCTGCAATATTACTAGTTTAATAATAATATTACTATTTTTACAATTTAATTGAACAACAAAACTAGTAATATTATGAGATAAATGCAGTAGTTGATTTTACTATAACTAAATTTTTGAAACCTCTCTATATTGATTGGAGTACATATAATTTAGGCCTCATTTAAAAATACAGAAATCTGTAAGATTTTTCCATGATTTAGTTTAATTCTCATAAGTTTTTTTGAACTTCTTCTATTCCAAATGAGACCGCGCTATTGTGAAGAGCATTCCCTGCACGCGTGACGTACACCTTGCGGCTTGCGCTGGCTATATAATCACAAGAAAACCTGTTTTTGACCTGTCAACTTTATTTCATCTCAGCCGTCAACTTTCTCAAACTTTATGTCAGGCTGCATGCGTGCATGTTTAAAAACTTCAAACCATTCTACAGTACTTCCAGCATCCTTTGAACCAAACACTTCCACAGTAAATTTCTCTTGGAGGAATTGAAACCTTCACAATTTCCTTGAAAATCCTTTCATCCAAACAGCCGAAGCCATTCGAAGTTTCAAACTGACACAGCCGAGCCGTACGGGGCGGTGTGCTGTGGTGCACTGGTCGGTTCCGCTTACCACGACCGTCATTACCAGGGAGGCCCCACCTACCAGTCACACACAGGCGGGCGTCTCCTGAGATTGCGGTGACTCGACCGCCCGGGATTTGCGAGGTGACCTCCGCCTCTATATATATGCTTGCCCCCCACCCCCCTTGACACGCACGACACGCGCTACGCCCACCCATCCACTCGCACACGCAGCCGCGCGCAACACACACACAGGTGGCGATCGATGCTTGCTGGTAGTTGATCGGAGTCGAGGCAGCTGCAGCGGCAACCATTGATCGATCCCCGCGACCCCGCCGCTTCGTAGCGCCCGAGCAGGTAAGCGATCTCCTCCCGCTGCTCCGCGCCTCGATTTGGCGGTGATTGTGCTGGATTTGCCCCCCGTTTCGGTGGGGGGGTTTTTGGTGGGTTCTGTGGCTCGAGGTGGTCGGGGATTTGGGGTGACGGGTTGGGGCTCGCGTTGTGGTAGGTTGTTCACTGGAATGGAATGGAATGGCGGGGAATGGTGTGCTCTTTGGTGGTAGGGTTTAAGGGGAGGGTGCGATGGTGGCAGGTGGATATGCTGGCCTGGGGTTCAGTTTGTTCAGGTGGTTTTGAATTGGAATCTGCGGGGTTGGGGAATGGGGTTCAGGTGCGCAGGCTTCGCAAGTGCGGAATCGCAGTTCGAGGTTTTTCTACGAGGTTTTTGTTGGATTTAAGCGTAGCTTCTGTGCGTGTGTTTATTTAGCAATTTTAGCAGTTCGTGGGCGGGTGCTGCAGCGTGTTTGAATTGTTTTGTGCTTTGTTAGCTGTTAGAGTTTATGTCTGCGGGTTTTGGTGACCTACCAATGTTTAGAGGTGAATCGCTGTGTTTTGGGGAATTCTAGAGCCCAGGGTTGAGTTTATGTGGGCGAGATCAGATGTTAGTTGTTGGATTTTGATAACATATCTTGCGAAAAGCATGGGGGAATTTTGCCCATCGTAATACGTAAACGATTTCGAATTGTGCTGTTTTGTTGTGGCAGATTTTGTGAAGCTTATGATAGCGTCGTTTACGAGATCCACATTTTTAGTTGGGTTCTATCGTAACCAGTGATCCTTACCACACTGAGCTGCTCGTGTGTTAGAGGCGGAATTGGCTTACGAGGGAACAGGTGGATGAGGTGTATGGTCTGGTCGGTGGTAGATTCAGATTACAAAGTGGTTTACTGCATGTTGCGATGTGTTGGCATGCATGGAGTTTTTTGCGGGAAACTTTTTTGGTTTTTGGCACCTACTACTATGCTGACACAATTTATCTCCCCTCATCTTTTCGGACCACTGTGGTACACCTGCTGACCTGCATCACTGCATGACTAACTTTGAAAACCTACCAAAGAATATCTTGAGTTTTGAGATAATGGAATAAATCAAAGAAAATATCTGGGTGTTTCACTGTAATACAGGTAAATATATGGTGGAAACCAAAAGGTCGTGTAAATTCACAAAAGAAATCCCACATGTAGATGAGATGATGTTACACGACCATGTAAAAAATCTTGTCCAAACTCTACATGTGGATTTTTTTTTGTTGAATTTAGGTGACTTTTTGATCGGGGTTTACATGAGTTTTTACTTAAGTTGGGGTTTCCACCATATATTTACCCCAATAATACCCCGTGCTGTTTGTTGTGACAACCTATCTGTACAATATTGCTACTGTAGTATACCTGCATGCTCACTTGCTCAGTTGCTCACTAATGTTTGTGTTTTGCATACTGTTGATAATTTCTCGAAGAATGGATGCTGGAAGGACTGAGACTGATGGAGAGCAGGAAAAACAGACACGTGAGCTCCCGCAAGAGCAGCTAGGAGGGGTGATCTTTTGTTGCAATCGCAACACATTTGATGAATGCTTCACTAAACAACTATTTGGTTAGTAAAAGTCCCTTTTCGCCTGTCCATTTTTTTCTTAATGGTATGTAAATTCCATGTACTTATGATTGCTTTTATTCAGGAATATTGACATATTGCTAATCAACATTCTTTTGAACTTCTCGTTTAATTGGAATCCATTCACTTGCTTTTTGTTTGATAGGTTTGCCTCATCGCCATTTGTCATATGTCAAGAATGTTAAACCTGGCTTGCCTCTCTTTCTGTTCAATTCTAGTGACAGAAAATTGCATGGCATTTTCAAGGCTACAAGCCCTGGTCAGGAAAGCATCGACCAATTTGCTTGGATGTCTGAATCAACTGATGATAAAAAGACAACACCATTTCCTGCACAGGTATAAACAAAATAACATTTTACGTGTACTGGTCTTTGTTTTGGTTATAATTTCATAAGCACTATGACTTATTTGTGTTCTTCAGGTCCGCTTCTCTACCAAGACTAAGTGCCTTCCACTTCCAGAAAAGAAATACAGAAGTGCAATCATAAACAATTATTTCAGCAAGAAAAGACCTAGTTACTTCTATTTTGAACTAGACCATCAACAAACAAGAGATTTGATTTCTTTGTTTGTACCTGCTCCTGTTAGTGCAATTCGAAACAAACCAAGTATTTACAGACCTGCTACCGCCCATACTGTTCCAAACGCATGGAATCGACCTTTGCCATTTCTAACAGCAAAAACACATGTTGTTTCTGAGCAAGTGAAGAGTAAACCCGATGTGAAGGATGTGGATCAGGTCAATGTTTCATCACATTCACATGATATTGTTCCTCACACCTTGCCTGATCTAGAAGTCGACTATGCTAGCACAAGTACAACATCCAGGGGCAACCTTGACAAAGATGCTTCTGACTATGATGATCTGGTTGGCGGTTCGATCAAGGAAGATAAACAATCTGTGAATGATGACCAGCATGCTAAAATGGCTTTTCCACTGAAACTGCAAGAGCTGTCTTCCTTACGACAGAAGGAAGCCCATTCCTCGGAGGATGCTCAATGCATACATCAAGATACACGGCTTGCTGCTACTCTCCCCAAAGATTCATCTAATGTGACATCTCAATTCGACACATCTGTGAAAGATAATACATCCTTTGTGGAATGCCATGGATATGCTGAGGTGCCTTAAGCTAGTCTATCCCTTTTCTTACCGTTTTCCTTATGCACCTTATTTCAGTGCTAAAATTTATATATTTTGGTATGGTGTTTATGCACTGCTATTTTTGACATTTGTCTGTAGCTGCATCAAATTATCAACGATTTATCCAAGAAGACCGAAGCAATGGAAAAGAAGCAGGTACTTATCTTCTTGCTTAAAAATCAGTAGGATCTTATCTTTTAAAGAAAAAGTATAAATAGATGAAGTTGTTTTCCTTATTGGCTTTATCTCTTGTTGGTATGTCTATGGTTTTGTGGATTTTAAATCAAGTTCAAATTTTAATTGGAAACTGAACTAGTATATATGCTTTCTTTATGTTGTAGATGTGTTTGGTATTGAGTTGATTATATTGTTCATGTGTGCAAACTCCGATCTTGATTATGGTTTGCGTATTCTAGATTGATTCAGATCAGGAAATTTTGTTGCTGAAGGAATTGGTAAAGGGCGAAGAAAGAAGAGTTGAGCAACTGGAACAGCAAATTGAGAAATTACAATTGGAGCATAGCTCTTCAGAACCACTTTTCGGTGTAACACACGATAATGTAGAAGGGCCATCAATACTCCTAGCAGGTGGCCATAATGGCATTAACTGGCTGTCATCCCTTGATTCATATTGCCCTGCAATGGACATACTAGAGACTCTAATCCCGATGAGCTCAGCCCGTGCATATGCGGCTGTTGCCACATTAAAGGACCATGTCTTCATTTTTGGTGGTTGGAATGGCAATCGCAGTTTGTGGTACAACACAGGTAAACATTATTCAACATGCCAAATGTAGTGCTCTATATAAGCAAGCTGTTGACTATCTGCATTTGTTTTATTGCAGTGGAATGCTACAACAGGGGAGGCAATAAGTGGATAGCATTGCCCTGCTTGAATCATGAGAAAGGGCATCTTGCTGGAGCTACCTTGAATGGTAAAATATTTTCTATTGGTGGGGGTGATGGGTCTCAATCTTTTTCAGAAGTTGAGATGTTTGATCCAGAAGCAGGGAAATGGACATACAGTTTGTCTATGCAGCAACCTGTATGGTCTCTACCCCATTATAGCACTTATATTGAGTAGAATGTACCAGCCTTTATAGCCAATTTAATATGGTCTAGTCTTTACTATGCTATATTCTCATTGTGATAAGGTTCAGGATTTATAAGATGGCCCAGAAAAAAAAAATGTTGTAAAGAGAGGCTGTTTGAACTGCATGGCAAGAGATCCTATAATCACTTACATCTGTGGATTCTTCAATCTTTTACAAGAAGAAACTGTTTCTACTATTATATCATTGTTTACGTGTTCAATCTTTTACAAGAAGAACAATGCTGCTCGCAGAACAGTTTCTACTATTATATCATTGTTTACGTGTTGTAAACCAGTAAGAAAAGTTCGTTCTCATTGTGAACTATATTGAGTTCTTTAGAATTTAGATAGCTGTTTTAGCACTAGTGGCTAAACTGACTCGGTGAGTTGGACATCCGCTTGGGCACTAGTCTTACAAGGTTGGACCATTTGTAAACCTAATCTAAGCCTTTTGAGCACTTAGACAGGTGGTAAATATTTTTCAAATTCAGGCTATTTCAAACTATGGATTGCAAATTGCAATTCATGGAAATTTCATGGGATTTATGAGGTCTAGAATAAGCATACACATTGAATCTTTCCACTTCACCTTACATGCAATATTAGCTGATTGTTTTAATGTATTTTGACCTATATAGCCACTTCACCTTCATGTATTTTATTGTTCCAGCGATGTGCTCCTGCTGCAGCTGAATTAAATGGCGTTCTCTATGTAATTGGTGGTTATGATGGCAACATGTACTTACAGTTATGATCCACCCTCACCATTCTCACCATGCTCTACATGACTTTGATTTTAATACATTCTGAGACCTTCCTATTGAATGAGTGATCTTCATATGCACAGATCAGCAGAAAGGTTTGATCCAAGGGAAGGTTTCTGGACCCAACTTCCAAGTATGGAGACAAGAAGAGGATCCCATTCAGTAGTTGCCTTGGGGGATTCACTGTGAGTTTCTCTCCTTTTATCTGTGTGTGTAATCAACAGCAAGGTCATGTGATTGATTTCAAAAAACAAACAAACACAGATCCAGTCTGGCAGCTAGATGCTATTAGCCTATTACTCTCTTTTATCTGACGTCTTTATTCAACATAAACCTGATAATCTACGACTTACATCAAACATGGAAACTTCTTTTTTCAGATGTGCTCTGGGTGGCCAGGATAGAAATACCACGTTTTCCAGCGTAGAGATTTTTGACACCCATGCCAATTCATGGAGAACCGACAGCCCGCTCAGCGTCCCAAGAGCATACGGATGTGCGGTTGCAGTGGGTGGCAGCGTGTACCTCCTTGGTGGGATACAACGCAGTGAAGAATATGTTGAAACTGTGAGTTCTACCCCATTATACTCTCTCCATCTATTGCAGTTGCTTCAATTCATTGAACTCTCACATCCTTCTTTATTTTTTTTTGGTAACTGATTTCACAGGTTGAGGTTTACAAGGAGGGCCAGGGCTGGTCAATCTCTGGTTCCAAGGCAGTAGGGAAGAGGGCTTTTGCATGTGCAGTTGCCCTTTGACAGGGCTGCAAAAGTGCAGATCTCACATGCTGCTCGCGACCCCGGAGTTATGGACCTGGGCTTCCATTCCTTGCCGGTTTGTGTACAGCACGGGTGCACGACGCCTGAGTCCCACCCTCAGTTTAACCTTCTCTCAAGACAGTTACAGGGTTGGAAGAAATTTGGTAGCTCCTTACTGAGTACTGACGGCCCATCCATTCTGTGCATCCAGTCATACGCCCCGTAGCGAGTTATGGTATTCGTTAATTCTGTTAATTGTTGTTGTTTCTATTCGTTTAGGAAAACCACTGAAGATAGGTGTTGTCACCTGACTGTAGCGGAGCAAACTAAACTGTCTATTCGTTTAGAGAAGTTCGAATGAACGAACTTAGCTGTTGATAGTACGTAGTATGGGAGGCTCGGAAGTATTAAATTTTGATTTTTCGAAGCACCTTATCATGTTCTGCTGGTCTGCTGGGTGCAGGCGTAGCGCCAGTGAGTTACTGCTACTGCTGTCTATCTGTGTTGTACTAGTATTTCTTCTTTGTGCCGTGTAATCTGAAGCAGTTGGGGGAATCTGGACTCTGGAACAATGCGGTGCGTTGGTGTTGAACGCAATGCAACGATGCTAAGCAAAGAATATGGCCCTAACCTGCGGCTGCAGGCCTGCCTAACTGCCTAGTGCAGGAGCAAAGCTTTGCTCAAGCTTGAAGGACAAGTTGCATGCGCGAGAATTCAGAGTCAGGCAGGACACGAAATTCAGGTCAATGATTCTCTCCGATTATGCGGTGTGCATGGCTCAAATCCCGCCTTTGTGCATTTCTGAGTACACAACAGAAGGGTGTCATTTTTTTCCTGTTGCCAAATGCTGGCTCCGAAACGCGCAAGTTGGATCCTTCGATTCTCAACAAGATCAGACGGGCATGAAATGATACTCGATCGGAGGTAAATCAAAGCTTCACGAAAGCAAAGAGTTGAGACGCATCAAGTTCCAACATCCAGTCGACAGCACAGTTCCTATTCCTCGCCCACAAGCTAACAACATCCACGTCTCAAATTTGGTGTCATTAGGACCTTACTGAAACGAGTTATCCAGAATCAATCCTAATTCAATCCATCCCACCAAACCATTGCGCTTTATTTTTCCCAGCTTTCCTGTTTAGAGCCACATTATATTCTCTTCACTACAACATTAGCCACCAACTTGGGTTTGATAATTGATATAGTATATCATAACCGTATAGCAGTTACTTTTTGGCTTTAGCACCTGTGCAAAGCACAAATGAAGATTCTTCAAACTCCAATTGATAACAGAGATTCCTCAGCTCAATGACTAGATATTCTAACCAAGAATATGCCTTATAAAAATTTTGCTCTGCTTCATTAGACTCAATCATGGACGAGCCAAAATTTTATCCACTGACCCATCATCTTTCCCTCTATAAAACCACGCCAAACTCCTCATTACACAGCCAGCTCAAGTTTTCCACACCACAATGGCTCATAACTTTCCTCTTGATGTATGGGGTTGGATCACCAACCTGCCTCCATTCTCCCAGTGGCGCTCCAACGCCATGTCCCTTTGCATATGCCCCATGCCATCAGCATCAGAATCATCACAGCCATCGTTGAACCTATCAGTTGTCAAAACCCCTCCCACCCAGCCCTCCTTTGTCACCTTCTCCATCTTTGCAAATTACCGTGTGCCAATTTCTCTGTGGACGTCAAAACCAGTCCACCTGAAATCAAAGACACAGCGGTCTCTAGATGAACAAGAGATGTTAGAGTTGTTTGTTGACATAGTGGATTGGGTGCTGAGGTATGGACCAGACAAGAAACTGTCCTTTCGGTTTCCCGGGGCACAGATTCATGGCAATCTGAAGGACGTGTTTAACATAGTTTTCTTGTCCCTGGCCTTCCTAGTTTGCATCTATGAGGCTCCCCATGATCTCCGCTGTCGATGCCTGGAATCCCTGAGAACCCAGCTGACTGGGCCAAAGTGCAAAGATGCTGCAAAGACCCTTGTCAGAATGTTGGGAGCAAACCTTGAGGACCAATGGATGCAGACAATGAATCTTGCAGTTACTAACTGGATTGTTGAGCTACGATCCTCACACCATTCATCTGGGGTGCCATCACCGCTGTTCTCATATGCTCTTTGGGCAAGCGGGCTCTGGAAGGTCCAGCTATACTGCCCAGTCATTGCCATGGGCATGGAAGATCCTGCAGTGCCAACACAGGATGAGCGCCTTCTCTTCTCGCTTACTTATCAGCAACTTGAAGGTGTGATTCAGCTCGCCTACAAAACAATCAGAAGGGACAACTGGATTGATGTCGAGGTAAAGGTGGATAATATAAGGTTAGTAATTTATACAAGGATTTGATGAACCATAAAAACCCCTACAAATTTAGGTAATTTTTCTTCTTTACTCATATCCTGAGGTGACAATAATATCACTCAGGGGAACCAATTGAGTTGGTGGCATGCAAAACGTAGCTGCATATGTTTGGTATCAAAACTAAAGGTTTAACTAGCAAGGAGTAATTTGGCTGATGCCTACGGTAAGGTAACAATGAACTGAGCAAGCAATCATGTACAGTTCGGTAACATGCTTCTCCCTATATACCATCTGCACAAAAACTCAATTTAGGTAGTTCACTCAGAGATGTCTAGACCTTGAAAAGCAGTCTAATCTAAAAATTGAATTGTTTCACAAGTTAAAAAACATGTGTATCATCTAAAACCAAGAATAACACTTACAGTGGATTCATATCAGGTGTGATGTGGACTCTCTGGTCTCTGAGACCCTCATGACCGAACGTGGCCATGGCTCTGAGGAGAAGCACTTTCCATCACGTGTCATGCTGCAAATCACACCTATGCAACAATCAGATGTCCTGTCGGTTTCAGTCAGCAAGTCCTCCGACAACCCCACGCATGAGTTTGGCCTTGAGAAGGGCATTGAAGGTTCATTCGACCCCCCAAACTCATTTGGTCTGAAGGCATCTGTCAGCGAAAGCCTCACGCTGGCCATGAAACCCTGGAAATTTGAACAGTCTGTGCATGGAAACACTGCAACCTTGAACTGGTTTCTGCATGATGGTGTAAACGGAAGGGAGGTTTATTCCTCAAAGCCTTCCAAGCTCTCCCTGCTTCAGCCAAGGGCCTGGTTTCGTGACAGGTACTCGACTGTGTATCGTCCATTCACAAAGAAGGGCGGCGTCATTTTTGCACGTGATGAATATGGAGACAGTGTCTGGTGGAAGGTCTGTGGTGCAGCATTGGGGAAGACCATGGACTGGGAAATCAGAGGCTGGATTTGGCTGACCTACTGGCCTAACAAACAGAAGACCTTTCACAGTGAAACAAGGTGGCTTGAATTCAGAGAATGTCTGCAACTTCCCCTTATGAAATTTCCATGATGCATCTTTTAGTACTTTGAATGACCATAGAGCGCTATAATGCTATAGTAGTATTTTTGATATTTAAAAATCCATATGCATGTAACATTGTACTATTGTAGTTTGTCAAACTTCTATGCATGCAGAAGTAACTTCCTAATATATCTGTTTGAGTAATTTAATGCAATCCTAAAGTCCTGCTTGAAGTATCTGCGACTCATTTTCATGATCTAACATGAGTTCAACCACACTAAAATAAGCAAAATTATTAACGAAGTAAGCTCATTAAATATAGATTCATTTTTACCACAGTGCACTCAACACACAGTACAACTTCTTGTACCAGTTGGCTTATAGTATATATAAAGCTATTACCCAGTAAGATGAAAACCGTAAATGACTACAAAGCTTCAGGTTGCAGATATTTGAAGTATTCCCTAGCAGCTAGAATGAAATATTCCTATTGACCCGCAGCATGACTACAACTCTAATAGGAGAAAAGGCTAAACCCATCATCTCCCTCTTGGTACTCTTCATGTGCTCCCATTTTCTGATCAGCACTCAATTCAACAATTATCATCTCAACAACTTCATGAACATTGAAGTATTCATAACTTACGTTCACCTCTTTGTGAAAAACACTCCCTTCCGATTGACATACCTCCAGAGTTTTCCGCTCCTCACAGATACTTCTCAAGTCATTGCTCACTTCTGTTTTAACCTCCTGCACCTCAGGGACTACACATTCCAACACATCCTTCTTACCAGGCCGATGCAACACCGCTGTTGGCCCATTAGCCACCACGAAAGGAGGAGATTCCAGCTCATCCTTCTCATCAGACTGAATAGTGGTGGGCCCATTAGACATCATCAATGAAGGTGCTGAGGTGCAACCAGAGTTGGCATCCGTGGAATTATCTGCAAAATTGACACGTGCTGTGGAACCATACATTGCCCTCGCCGCCTCGTCGTATGCATGTGCAGCCTCCAGGGCAGTAGGGAAAGATCCTAGCCATAGGCGCCTGCCACGGTTGGGTTCACGGATCTCAGCCACCCACTTACCCCACGTACGCTGCCTAACACCACGGTAAACACAATTTGAATTTTCAGGACCTCCTTTCCCTGCCATGCACCCTTTCTTGGACCCCTTGGCCGGTGCTTTCCTGGAGCTATTTTCCTCCTGGAGCTTCTGGTTTTGCTCCTTCCACCACTTGATGGTTTCAGCAATCGAATCAGGGCCATCGCTTTTCCTTCGTGTTCTCTTCTTCCTGACCCAACAAACAAGGTAACTCAATAATTTCGCACAGCTGAACATTGCAAGACACAAAGCAAAACCGCATGCAATGGAAGTCATGAAAAGTTGAAACAAACCAAAAGCGGAATCCTTTTATTTTCCCCCAAAATAATGGAGACTGTTATCCATTATCTAAGAGACTACCAGTAATCAGTGTTAACCGGCGTCAAAAGAATTTCCTTCTTTTTACGCTACGCCTGCGTCACCATGGAATTCCACCAAGCAACTTGCGTGCACCACCAAGAACACATAAGCTTTCCCACTCGAGTTCAAGGGCAATACTATCTCACCCGATTTAACATATGAACTGCTAGAACTTGTCCTGAATCTCACCGAACTCTAATTCTCAACTGAATTAACTTGACAAAAATAAAGCGAAAACATTATGGACAGATAGGCTTACTCTAGCTTAACATGAACAATTCATAGCGCGAATTACCACCGACAACAAGTAAGCACGCAAGCATGCATCAATTCCATGTCGCAACTACTCCACAACCACACCAACGCCACTCTCAGCAATGCTCGGAGATTCATCGCAAGAAAACAACAGAGTCAGAGACCCAGCTCACCTCACTTGCGCGGAGCAATCTCCCCTCCTCCCCTCTCCCCGCTCCATTGAGCGGGAAGAAGAGATCTCCTCTCCTCCTCCAACTGCTCTCCCCTCCTGTCCCCTAGTCCCTCCTCGCCTTTCCTCTCCTCTCTTGTCGCTAGATCTCTCGACGGACGGAGCGCAACCGGATCTGCCTCACCTCACGCCGCCTCGCGTCGTGGCGTCGCGTGACGCGAGCATGGCGGGGTGTCGGTGGCAGTGTGGCCCTCCCCTCCCCTCTCAGCCGCTGCTGCTGCTGCTGCTGCTGGCGCCGCCGCTGTGGTGCTCGCCGCGCAGCATCCTGCTGCTTTGGCTTCGGTTTTGACGTGGTGGGACTCGAGCAAACGCGGGCGGCTCATCAGCTGGGCTCGCTGGCGGTGGTGGTGGTGGTGGCATGGCAGGGCGGGCGGGTCAACACAGCACAAGTGTTCCACGGGCACCCGCAACCGCGTTGTGCACCGCACCGCACCGCAACCTGTCACGGCATTTCGCGTTCTCGTGTCGGTGAAAACCCCCACATTTCCAGTCGGATTTCGTTGGAGTTTGAAACTAGAATCCAGATGCTTGGTTAATCCATCCTTGGAAATCCATATTCGATTAAAAATTTGTCAGATTTAGAAGGCAAGATGTGTATTCAAATCTTGGTTCTTTTTAGCCTATTCATTGGATTATTAAAACGAATTATTTATTTCATGCTTTAAAAAATATATTTCTAAAAAAACCTTCTTCTACGTAAATTACTTAGATCACTTATTTAAGTTATTTATTAAGTTTATTTTTAAAATATTTAATTTATTATTATAATCAAGTAAATAATCCTTATCAATAATCCACGCAATAATCTAGATACAACGGAGACTAGTACATTAAAAACTTTAAGGCTTTCTTCGGAAGGGCTAGTATGGCTTAGCTTATTTCAGTACGTAAAACGAGATAAGTCATTAGCACATGATTAATTAAGTTTTAATTATTATAAAGTTAAAAAATAAATTTATTTGATTTTTTAAAACAGCTTCTGTATAAAAAGTTTTCGTACATATCATTTAACAGCTTAAAAAACATGCTAACGGAAACCGATAGAGTAGCCAAGCCTATAAGCTGTTTAGAACACAGTCTAAGATCTTTTTTAAAACGGAAGAATTTTAGACACTTTATAAATGATTTGGTTGTAAAATGTATATAGAATCGCTGTGTTTCGGAGGAGTTTTTGAACACTTATTATTATATTCTTGCTGATATATGGCAGCGTACTGTTGCGTACCATGGCTGATCTACGTGGCGGCAGTCTGTACAGGTGGTGAGAGGAGACGACTCGCGGCGGCTGATCTGGTCAGCTGACGCGAGAGATGCGACGCGTCGTGCCGTGCCGCCCTAGCAATCCTCCTCGGCGGCGGCGTCAGCGTGCAGCCAACTGGCTGCTGGGCCGCCACACCAGGCCACTGGGCCGGGCCGTGTCCGATCCCCGGGCCCACCCACCGACAGCGAGGAGGAGGCGGGGCAGGGGCACCCGCGCCGCTTCGCCATTTCGCACCGCGCTTTCCTTTCTTTTCCTTTCCCTCGCCTCCACCCGTTTTGAATTTTTGCTCTCTTTTTTTTTTTGAGGAGATCGTCTTCTCCTCTCTCTCCCCGCCGCCGCCGCCGAGAGCGATTCTGGTTGTACGGCCGCGGAAGTACGC
Organism: Oryza meyeriana var. granulata; assembly: GCA_003991445.1. Classification (NCBI taxonomy): domain Eukaryota; kingdom Viridiplantae; phylum Streptophyta; class Magnoliopsida; order Poales; family Poaceae; genus Oryza; species Oryza meyeriana. The sequence continues at coordinate 55,328 of RYFJ01001104.1, read as the reverse complement.
CGGGATGCAGAGGAGGTGGCAGGTGTGGGGGAAACCGGACGGGAGCCTCGTCTGGATCCCCACCTTCGACGGGCCTCCTTCCGCGCCGCCGCCCGCGGTAGCCAGTGAGGTGCCGCTTCTTCATGCTGACCCGCAGCCGGATGCGACGGCGCTAGCCGAGGCGCACTCCGGCGATGCGATTACCGAAGGTTCGGTCTCTGTCTCTTCGAGGTATGATTCGTTCGCGGAATGAGCCAGCATTACTGATACCCTTTCCTCTCGAAACCCTAGGCCCCGGCGCCACCGGTGGATGCAGCGTCCCGTCGATGGCCGACCTCATCACCCAAGGTGCTGCCTCGTCCTCGCATCTCCACTCGTCCGTGTGCAAGCACCCGCGTGCTTGCCTCCCCTTCACGACCTGTTTGTTTACTGTGGATGTGGAAATCGCAGCTTTGGATAAGCTGGTTGCTGCTGATGGAATGGCTGAAGCGATCGAGGATGCAGCGAAGCGTGGGGTGTTCTGTACTGGGCTGGGGAGATCAGTGGCCGTCAGCGAGAGGGCTATAGAGAGGGCCAAGGCATTGGTTGGGGAGGTTGCCGAGGAGACAAGTAATAAGAGAGGTAAGAGCTTTTGTTGTTTTTTTTTTGGTCAAAATGTTGCATTCTACTGAAAATGGAACTGAGATTGCTGCCCTCCTTTTATCTTTCGGAAACACACAGAAGATCCACACGTTTTAGATATCAAAGCCTTGTATATCAGGCTGATAAGTTTTTGTATTGCAGGGCAACCATTTGGTGATGGTTCTGATTTGGAGTGCGAATTGGCAGAAAGTAATGTTTCATTTAAAGGTAAGTTTTGTTTCAACCTATCTCTTCTTGGAGATCAGATTGGGTGATGCAACTAGAGTAGAATTACAAAGTTCTGATAGTTTTGATTAATTACACATTCTTGAGCCTCTATGATACAATTCACCTTTGCATCTTATGAAATTCAGGTGGTGTACATAAAGACAGTTTGCCTCCGATGTTCCAAACTGGATCGGGGAAAGCGGTTTCACTGAGCAAGGACTCAATTCAAAAGGCAAGAGCTGTTTTAGAAGGTATGAAGTTTTATATCTCCTTACTTCCTGTGCAATTTCGCAAAATGTTTCATTACATTGTGCATGACGATATATACTTGGCACTAGTTAATTTAAGATCTTTTGAGCTGTGTACCGCTGGACAACCTATCACAATAATGAGTCTTAGCAATCTATTATTTAGGAAATGTCAAGAATTCTGCCATTTATGTACAATCTATGTTTCATACTGGATTAGTAAGGTCAGACCCAGTCAGCAGGAGCTCCATTGGTAAGGCAATGGCTGTTTTGGAGGGACAAACAACTGCAAAACAAGGTTATTCTGATGAACAGATAATTTATCATTTTATCTAGCACAATTTTACATAAAATTCTAATCCTGCCTTTACTTTTTGAATGGCTGATCTTTCAGGTGATGTGTCAGATGTGGATGACAAGGAGCATTTTCCATTGTTCCAAACTGGTTCAGGTAAAGCTGTATCGGTCAGTGAAGCATCTATCCAGAAAGCTAAGGCTGTCCTTGAGCAAAATAATACGAGTGAGGGTAAGATTGGATTTGTTCTGCTTGTCAAACTTAGAGTTAAACACTTCTACCTAAATACTTTTTGTGCTGTAATGGGATTCCTCCCATAATAGGAAATATGGAAGATTTTGGTAGGCCTGACCAATCTCTGATTTTCCAAACTGGTTCATGGAGACGAGTCTTGATCAATGAACGATCTAGCTCTGCGGTGAAGGAGAGAGGTGCTGAAAACATTGGTGAGATTGGAGTTATGTTCTGCAGTTGATATTAGTGATTTCTTCTTTGTGTGAAGGGAATTGAATTCTGACTGTGAATCCCCAGTGTTCCAAACAGGATTAGGGAGGTCTGTTGTGGTGAGCCAGACCTCAGTTCAAAAGGCAAGGATAGTACTAGATGAAGATGTCAAAAGAAGTGGTAAAAAACTTTGCATGCAGGCTTGTTATTTTCTTACTGCATAATGCACAAGATCATCAGCTTTGCTTATTTTTCTATGGGATTCAGGACATGAAGATACCAGTATCTCTACCACTACTTTACAAACTGAAACACCAACGTCTGTTTTGATGACTGGTGGTCTGAATATGAATGATACATCTGTTACACCGGAGGGAGATGTTTCAATGCAAGGTACACGGGTTTCTGAAGTTTCCTGTAAAAGGCTTGTTTTATTTCATTTAAGTCCGTGTTACTATCTAGTCAAATTTGGAACAATAGAAATATCTACTATTGATGTGTTTTAGATATTTGCCATACTAATCCATGTCATCCAATAGGAAAAAAATATGGGTCTGATGGTCACATGCCGTTTTTTCAAACTGGGTCAGGGAGGTCCATTTCAGTGAGTAAAAACTCAACTAGGAGAGCAAGTGCACTTCTGGAGCCAAGGAACATTACAAAAGAACTGGAAGGTAAGTTTCACTCAAAACGTTGCACAATGTGGTTTTTGCCATTGCATGTGTTTTTTGTTAGTCTATCAAGGATAAAGGAGGCATGCCTTTTCTTAACAAGTTTTCTTTCTGTTAGATGAAGCTCATTTAGATGATGGCTGTGCCACTCCAATGTTCAAAACTGGATCAGGAAGGTCTTTCACCGCAAGTGAAAATTCTAGAAAGAAAGCCCATGTTGTCTTAGAGGGTGAGGAACCAGCAAAAAATGGTAAAATGTTCTCAATTCATGGCTCCTTCACAAAGCAAGTTGGTACATATAGCTTTTCTCAGTTAACCGTCAGTTTAATATTGATCTCATATGTCTGTATCAGTAAATTATGACACTGGAGAAGCCATTGCTCCAAAGCTCCATGCTGGAATACAGAAGTTTGCACCCCAAAATAGATGTTCAAACCATCAGGCAAGCACCCTCATGGAGCAAGGAAGCTCTATAAAAGAAGGTAATTTTTTAATTGCTAGGTTGTGCTTTAATGGGCCTTTGCACAGTTAATTTGAAATTTTGATTTAGAAAACATAAAAGCAAACCAGGTATATATTTTTTATTCCATTAACATATACATTTTTAAAGAATACATTGACCGTGGAAATGAACTGCCAATGTTTCGAACTGGATCTGGGAAGTCAGTCTTGATTAGTGACGGCTCGATGCAGAAGGCAAGGGCAGTTCTGGAGGAAGAAAGCAATATGAAAAGGGGTATGTATAATGCCAATTGAAAGATTCCGAGGTTATCTTTTGAGAAATACTATAGAACCTTATACCATGACTTGCAGTATAGATCAAACCACCAGCACTTGTTTCACCTCACATATCGCCACCAATCGTTTGCATTTCTCCGCCATCTCTGTACTTCATGTCCATGAAAATGAGATAAGAGTAGAGCGTATTAGTATGAGAATTATGTCCATGAAAATTGCTTGTGATTTCCGAACGCATGATGTATGAATATGATCAGCATGGAATTTTAATAAGGTGTTGTAGTGGTATGATGTGGTAATATGGCTAGTTTATCAAATAATATTAGCAAATTTGTTTGAAATGGAAAATGAATGCTTGTTATGCGCTTTTCTCTTTAGAAATTTCTGATTTGAGCTGTTATTTTTCAGAAAATCACAAGCAACTTAACAACGTGGACAAATATATACCAGTTTTTACTTCACCTCTCAAGACAAGCTGTGCAAGAACTGTAAATATATCTTCAGTTGGTGTTTCTCGAGCTGCAACTTTGTTGGGCTTGGAGGAGAATACCCTTTCAACACAACTTTTAGGACATGTAGGGGATAACCTCGGTACTAAGATAACTGTTGAGAGGGAAAATTCAGAGCACCAGTTTGGTGAAGCATCAATCCGTGTAATTTCTGGTGGCTGCCCTATGAGCTCTTGCCTAGCTGAAAACCAAGTACTTATGGATCCGCATCAGCAATTTGCATTTTCTAAAGCTACCGTCTCTGATTCTAGTGAGCAAGCTATCAGGTTCAGAACTGCTGGTGGCAGATCAATGGCTATTTCTAGTGATGCACTCCAACGTGCAAAAAGTCTTCTGGGTGAATCTGATTTAGAGGTTTTACCAAATAATTTTTTAGTTCGCTCTTCAGCATCTGCTTGTAAAGAGAAGCTGCAAAATTTAACTGTTCTGCGAAAAGAAGGTGAACCTGTTTTAATGAGTAGGGGAAACAGCAAAACTGAGCCAGCAATTTTTTCCATTCCAGCAATTCCTGATAGGAAGCACTCAGGTTCCTTGGGATATGCTGTACCTGATACCACTGTGGTTAACGGAAATTCTGTCAGGGTTCATGTGGCAAGAGACTATCATCCTATCAATGAAATTCCAAAGATACCAAAGCCTTCTTCCAGATGTTCATTTGGAACCGAAAATAAAGATAAGGCTCGAAGACTCCAAATGCCATCTGGACCATTGGTTGACATCACTAATTACATGGGTACACATCCTGTTAATACTGACTACCTTGCCGGTGAGAAGAGAAGAATTGGGGGAAGAAACTCCATATCTCCCTTCAAACGTCCCCGTTCTTCCAGGTCCTTTGATTTTCATCATTGTTAGCAAGTTGTAGACTTCTTGATACCATGCTTCTGACATGTCCTTGATGAAACTGGTTAGGTTCATCGCACCTATGAACATCAACAACCCATCCCCTGCTGGTAAGCTGATGGTTGAGACATATATCAGCACATTCTGAAAATTACCTTCCTACTTGATTAGTTGATCTATTGTTAACAGGAGTATCCAAACTACCAATTCAGATCAGTCCCTGCCGAACGAAGCTATCTTCGTGCTATCCTTTTCAACATGAAAGAAAATCGTGTAAAGAGTATTTTGGTGGTCCTCCACTCTTCAAATATTTGGTATGTATGGTGTTGCAGTTCATTTCTGTAGGTTCACTATATTCTTCACATTGTTAACTTGGAATCTTAAATCTTGTGACCAGGCAGAAGATATAACAGATGAAGTGAAGCTCATGGATGCAAAAAAAGCTGAGAAGTACAAGTTTAATACAGATACCGGTGCAGAAGAATTTCAGAAGATGCTTCTTACCTGTGGTGCTTCGTTGACATACACAACTAAAGAGTAAGCATCATTGTTAATTGTCTTGTTTCAATGTCATACCGATTATATCTTTATACAGGATTGACCTTCAGATACTGGCATGGGTTTACCCTCCTGTTTTACATTTTCTAGTGAATGTCATAATGGGAATATTTTTTCATGTTTCCTCATTCCTCAGTATGCAACCGTGTATCATTTGTTATTTTTTTGGCTCCATTCCATAGCAACATCATGTTAAACATGTGATAATGTATTCCTTGGACATAACATAGTATTTAGGTTGAATTCTTTGAGAGACTCCAAATAGCAATTAATCCTGAAAATCCATGAAAAATTCCTTTTTAGATGGGTCAGCAACCACTACAAATGGATTGTTTGGAAGCTTGCTTCATTGGAGAGATGCTATCCAACTAGAGCTGCTGGCAAATTCTTAAAAGTTGGTAATGTTTTGGAAGAGCTGAAGTACAGGTGAGATTGTTGACATTCCTTTTGTGCCATTCCAAATATTATCTCTGTCCCAAAATAAGCAACTTTTTAGCTATGTATCTGGACATACATTTGTCCATATACATAGACAGAAGTTGTTATATTTTGGGACGGAGGGAGTATATAGGTGCATATGATTTAATTAATGAAATTTCAAGCATGTTAGGTATGACAGAGAAGTGAACAATGGCCACCGCTCAGCCATAAAGAAAATTTTGGAAGGGAATGCTTCACCATCTTTGATGATGGTGCTGTGCATTTCGGCTATTTACTCTTCTCCTGACCTAAACAACAGTAATCCAGAGGATGACAGGCCACATACAAATGAAGACAACAGTGAGAGTAAAAGCTTGGTAGCTGCTAAAAGGAACATTTCTGCACAGATTGAACTAACTGATGGATGGTACGTGGTTGCTTTCTCTGTATTGCATGATTTGAAAGATGTCAACAGTTTCCAACCTTTTCCTTTCTGCAGGTATTCTCTGGACGCGTCATTAGATGCGGCACTTTTGGAGCAACTAGAGAAAAGAAAGCTTTTTATAGGACAGAAGCTTCGGGTACTGTGCTGTTTTAACTTATCACGAGAGACGGCTATAATATACTCATGGCACCTAATGTGTATTTCATCTTGGCAGATATGGGGAGCTTCACTATGTGGTTGGGCGGGGCCTGCGTCATTTCATGAGGTTTGCCTGTTATTTTAAGTTTTAACCTCATTAGCTATGAATAATGACAACGATTGAACCATATAATCATTTTTTCTGTGATCTTTACAGGCATCAGGTACCGTCAAATTAATGATCCACATAAACGGCACCTATCGTGCAAGATGGAATGAGACTTTGGGATTATGTATGTTATTTGAGCACAAAACTGACACTTCTGTTTTATTATTTTCATACTGCTGGATTCTCTTTTATAACCTACTGTACACATCTCAGGCAAGCATGCTGGAGTCCCACTGGCATTCAAGTGCATAAAAGCTTCAGGTGGTAGTGTTCCTAGGACACTGGTTGGAGTTACAAGGATTTATCCTGTTATGTACAGGGAGAGGTGCACTACTGGACAATAATCCGTTACTAAACTATGTCTCAGTTGCACACACTGAATTGTTTGTTTCAGGCTGTCTGATGGTCGTACTGTGGTGAGGTCTGAAAGGATGGAAAATAAAGCACTACAGTTGTATCATCAGAGGTATTTATTTTTCCCATTGCAGTAAATATAACACAATTAAGTCCACTGGATGCTTATCACACCTCCAATAGAAGACAAGCAATCATGCATGGATACATCCAGTTTCTTCAAGCATATTTCCTGTTTGGCTGTTTTTGTCCAAAACATTCTCAATGTATTTTTGAATGGCAGTAGTTTTCTTTTTTAACTTAGGTGTGCTTAATTTTCCTTTGTCCTTCTTGAATGCTCAGGAATCAGGACATGCCTTCTTTTAACCATTACCTTTTTATACGACTAAAAATGCAACTTGGGGTTCATTATCAGTTTTGTTCAATGGAATGTATCTTGCTAGTCTACTACTATTCATGAGTACTACAAACTGTGTATTTGCATCAATATTTCCCTTATGCCATTATAATAATAATTACCTTATGCAGAGTGTCTAAGATTGCAGAAGACATTCAGTCTGAACATGGAGAATACTGTGACAACACCGATGATAACGAGGAAGGGGCAAAAATATGCAAAATGCTAGAGCGGGCAGCTGAGCCTGAAGTTCTTATGGCAAGCATGAATTCAGAGCAGTTGCTGTCTTTCTCAAATTATCAAGAAAAGCAAAAGGTCTACACAAGTAACTCTAGCATTTGTCAGCTAATATTTTATATTTTTTTAAACTACACCATTATGTTGCAGATTGTCAGGCAAAATGAAGTAGCTAAGAAGGTTGAAAATGCTCTTAAAGTTGCCGGCCTTAGTTCAAGAGATGTTACGCCATTTTTGAAAGTGAAGGTGATGGGCCTTATCAGCAAACACTCTGCTACAAAATCCAGCCACAGGGAAGGGTTAATATCAATTTGGAACCCTACTGAGAAGCAAGTACGGTACAATAATTCAGCAGCACATAAGTGCCACCAAATCATCTTTACTAAAATATTTGGTGTTATGTCATCAACAAAACAAGCCAATAATTTTGTCATATACATCTTTTTTTTCTGTGTATGTGTGTGTGTGTACAATTAGCTCCTATATGAATTTAGGACCAACAAGTAGCACATTTTTCTTTGCTTTGAAATATTCTTGTAGTCCTGTGGTAATGAGCAATTATACCTAAAGAAGCTATTTTAATTTCCTTATTGCCACTGCAGAAAGCCGATCTGGTGGAGGGACAGATTTATTCTGTGACAGGACTGGTGCCTTCAAACTATTTTACAGAAGTATTCTACTTGCATGCTAGAGGATCATCTACAACGTGGAAGCCTTTAGCATCCGCACAGACTACAAATTTTGAGTAAGAGACCTCAGTGGACATGATGGTTACACTGCATTTAGAAAAGTTTAACCATGTTTCTTTTTTTTTTCAATGTGGCAGACCATTTTTCACCCCTCGTAAAGCAGTTGAATTGTCACATTTTGGTGAAGTGTCACTTGCAAGGTCAGCCTTGTCTCAAGTTTGACTTGCTGAATCTCCTGTTGCACTATGAACCTTTTAATGAGCTGCTTCTTTTTGTTTCAGGGAATTTGACATTGCAGGTGTTATTTTATATGTTGGGAACATTTATTTATTGAACAACCAGAATAGGCAGTGGCTCTTTTTGACAGATGGATCTAAATTTATCTCTGGAAAAAAATCTGAAGAGCAAGACGACTGTCTTCTTGCAGTTAGCTTTTCTTCCCCAACCACTGGCGAGGACTCTGCATTCTTCAATTCTGCCCTTTCTGGACATATAGTATGTGATCTTCGATTGCACTGCCTATATCTCAAGTTGACTAATCTTTGAAGTCTGAAATTCATCAGTCCCATATGACATGCCTCTAGTTATGAATTACACGGTGCCTCATGCAATTTTTTGTGTCGACATTTGAAGGCTATATTCCCAGCCCTTTTTTTTTCTGCAAGCCCTTCACATAACTCTTCAGCTTTACCCATTTGTAATGCCAGTGCAATTTTAACTCACTATTATCTTTGTTTCTCAGGTTGGTTTTAGTAATCTGGTCAAGCGACAGAAAGACCAGATGAGGCACGTGTGGGTAGCTGAGGCGACAGAGAGCTCCACCTATGGTCTCTCCCATGAGATACCTAAAAAATCACATCTCAAAGAGGCTGCGACTTCTGCTGAAAAATGGGCTTCAAGTTCTCATCATGTAAGTTTCTTGACATTACAGAGATCCTCTTATGATGATCCTATCTTCCTTTTTAAAGACGAATCTCTTGCAGATGATTCAGCGTCTGAAGGAAAGAGTTTTGCAAATAGTTGGTGATAGTGGTGGCTGAAGTATTCTGAATGCTGCTGTTCGTATAAAGTGTAAGGAATCTCTCTGAGTTCTATCACGTATTCACGTTCACTGCATTATTTTTCTCGGAGACGTTTTTCTTTGTCGTTCCAGTGATTCACTTGAGATAGTGTTGATTGGAAGGAGTTTGTTTCAGGACGGGACCAGGATGAAGCCTATGCCTGTGGGAAGCTTATCGTTGTTGACAAGGCAATTGACAATCATGAGAAATGCTGCATGGCATATGAATGACCTATGGATATGACGGTATGATATGCACTTCTCCATGTTGTTTGCTAGTCATAACTTGATTTTTATAGTGAATAGTTGGGCTACAGTCACCTTTTTTAAACAAAACTTGGACTGTACTAAATATCATGTTCGTTGATTAGGATGGTGCGCAATAAGAAAAGTAGGAATACTTGATGTTGAATTAGCTTCGATCATCTATCACCGAACTTTTCCACCTGCGCATTTATCTTTACCATCAGAAGATTATGCATAATAAGACACGATGCGCGCTCCAAAATACTGCTATATTGTACTCCGTACTTGCTATGCTGAAATTTGTGAATTACTACCTACCGTTTTTAATAAATGACATATTTGATTTTTTTATGACGTTTGACTATTCGTCTAATTCAAAAATTGATGTAAATATAGAAAAATATGAGTCATGCTTTAAGTTTTTTTAATGATAAATAGGTCATAACAAAATAAATTATAATATTTAAATTTTTTAAATAAGACGAATGATCAAACATTATGTCAAAAGTTAACAACATCATTTATTAAAAATGGAAGAGAGTACATGACTACTGTTCCGGTGCTCGCTTCCAGTAGATCGCATAGACCATAGGGTGGCAGTTTCGCAAGCTGTATAATATCTATTAATAATGCAATACACGGTTTTGTTATTTTGTGCGTGCAGGACGTGATTGATGCGCGGGGGACAGATCAGCGGATTTGGACACGAGAGATTTCCTCAACTGACGAGGCAATGGTTAGACTCCCACAACGACATGATCCTGCTGGAGTTTGAGCGTTACAACATGGAAGCGCTACGCTGCCCTCCCTGTCCTGTTGAACACGCATAGATGCTCACGAGCATCTGGTGTCTGCAATCTGCATGGGCAACGTGAAAAATGAGATGCCTATCCTGGCTTGTAATTATCCGGTGTGTTAAGTTGTGTATGGTGGCTTAATTTGATCATTTGGTATATTTGTACAGCCATTTTACTCGCGTTTAGGAAAAGAGAATATCCTAATACGGGATATAGATAAGTTATTAATACTCGAATCTCAAATGAAGAACAGCTTTGATGCAATCAAGTTGTATTTCTCCCTGCGGCGTTGTTTAAACATCTATGATATTTTAGACATCGTAGATTACTATTACTACTATGTAGGGATGAAAATAATCAAAAACCAGCCTCAACTATTTTTTGTAACCATATTTTTTTCTTGAAAACGGTAGAGTTGAAAATGAAAATAGTATTGGAAACAATGGAAAATCAAAAACATAACTGTACAGATGGAAATTTGTGGGTATCGATTAGAAACTAGTAATTAATGTCAAAAATATTAAATTGTAAATTCACATGTTTAACTTAATATGAATGTATAATAATAGGATTACATAAATTCAACCTCACAATATGTAAATAATAAATTGTATCTCCTTTAACCTTGTACTTCAACTAGAGATTTAGTTGAGTTAATGGGCGTCTAAACTATGGACCAAATAGAGACATGGATCATAGATATTGAGGTATTTAGAAATACGGTAAATTCCACGAAAATACAGTAAAAATAAAAAAAGTCGATAGAACAGAAAAAATCGTTTCCATTTTCTTTTTTTACCATTACCATTTTCTTTTTGTCCGTTATCATTTCCAGATGGTTCCGTCGGTAGAACACATGAAACAAGAGCATGGCTCGGTGTGAATTTCCGCGCGTCCGTTTTCACCCTTACTACTGTGTTACATGCTACTGTGTTACATGTTTTGTACTCTTTGTCTCATAATACTGCTACTTTTGTTATTTAAGTTTATCTCAAAATACTACTACTTCTCTGTTTCCAATCATAATCATCATTCTATTAATATTTTTCACGTACCTTCTCATCTCAACTAATTATAACCACTCTTTATCCCAAACTTAATTTTTCAAAAAAATAGAAAGATACAAATATATGGGACAGGGAGTAGGCTCGAATTTTTTTTATTTTTATATTTATTTAATAAAAAATTTACAAAACTACATTTTTATTTTAAAAATTTACAAAAATATACTCCCGCCGCCCTTTGGGAGGGCGATATGTCTGAAATCGCCCTCCCAGAGGGCGATATGATGACGTGGCTGACGACCATTGGCCGGCGGCCCACGGCCGTCAGCCATTTTGCAGGCGGCCCCCCGGGCACACAAAAACCGCCCTCTGAGAGGGCGGCAAGGGGGCCGCCTGTAAAATGGCCGGCCCCCCGACAGGATTTTTACACGGCACCGTACAAATTGCCGTTTCACAATATATAGTCTGGACCATCGTCACCCTGTTCGGACGATCCGCACTGTACAAATTGTTGTTTTGCATTATATAGTTCGGACCATCCTTACCCTGTCCGGACGGTCCGGACAAGCATATCTGTAGCGGCAAGGAAGAGGAAGTACCCATGCTACACACAGTAGTTACATCTCTACTTGGTTATCTGTTTAAAATTTCCTAAGACATGTAATAACGATAACTAGAAACGTTTGATGTGCCGTTTGTACTAGTATGGATAATTTCATTATGTTCGTATGTAATTAACATGTGTTCAGTTGTCACCGCTCAGAATGTACTTTCGCCGTAAAATTGAAACTGAAAAATTTATGTTTTCGATCAGTTTCGTCACAAACATAGATCGTAAACGATCGACGAGCGTAAATAAAGTAAAGGAGTTTCTTCAGTATACGTAGAATTAATAAAACATGATATACAACAGACAAACTATCACAGATGCAACGTACTACGGGCCCTGACCGTAACCTCTAGCCCTCTTTATCTTCCTACCCTGCGCTCGCACCTGCCCCTGGGAGTACGTCAGCCGGTTTGATGGTACGGCACGGCCAGCGCGGGTCGTCTGCACGGGTGTGGCAGCTGGTGGGTCCTGTGTCTGTGGTGGCGGAGCTCCTTCGAGCTGCGAGGCTGGTAGTATCTCCTGGATCTCGTCGCCCGAGTCCTCCAAGTCGTCCCCCTCGAAAGGATCCGGTGCCCAACCGCTGCTACGTGCGGCCTGCGTGGAGGAGTCAGCGCCAGCAAACATCCTCGGCGCTGTAGAATGGAACCATGTACACCAAAATATTGATAATTGCAAATCAAAATTTGGCAAGGCAAAAATAAAGTTTGATATAACCTGAAGGACCTCCTGTGGTGGCCCGAGGGGCAATTGTCACGCCCACGCCCTGCAGGGAGGAGCCAGCGCCAGCAAACATCCCCGGCGCTGTATAGTAGAACCATGTACACCAAAATATTGATAATTGCAAACCAAAATTTTGCAAGGCAAAAATAAAGTTTGATATAACCTGAAGGACCTCCTGTGGTGGCCCGAGGGGCAGTTGTCATGCCCAGCTGCGCGTGTGGTCGGCTGTGGTACACTCCATGCGTCGATGTGCTAGCTCCAGAGGGATGTAGGTACGGTGTAGCGAAAGCTGCAGGGAAGCATATTGATGTACAACAGTACATGTCGTAGAAGGAAACATGTTATGAACCGATGGTTAGTCCAATTTACCTCTGGAGGGGCCAGATGGCTGACTGGAACCCTGCGGTCGCACTCCTGCTCCTGCTCCTATTCCTGCTGGCCGTGGCTATTGCTGCTGTACAACTACGGGAGGTACTGCATCGACCGCACGACAAGTGAGCGCACGAATCACTGTGAGCATCGCCTGACGAATCCTCCCGAAGGTCGTCCTCTGCTCATCGGCATTCAGCACAATCCCACTGTCCAATCGTCCGAACGCTGCGTTTACATCAGCTTGAACCTGTCGCGCTGCGTCGGCCTATTTCAGATGTGACGTGAACATGTGTTAGAACTGTGGACACGTACAAAGGAAATAGCAAAGTGCAAAGATAATGTGACGTACCGCACGGAAGTAGTCCTGGTCACGATGTCTAGGATACGTGTCCGTCGTAGCGGCGACGTGTGGCTGTGGATCATCTGGGGTGAACGTTACGCGTGTGCGGGTACGGGCCTGGTACCACGTCAGGTATGCTAGGTAGGCCTCCTCAGTGTGTGCATGTATCTCGTCGACCACCTCTTCCGTCGCCAACAACCAGTCGTCCACGTACTTCTGCAGTCGAGGATACCACTGAACACCGGCTGCATGTCCCCTACGATTATATCTATTTGCAGAGAGTGCATTAGACTACATTAAATAGTTATAGTAGTAAACAAAGATCGCAGTTGTACTAACCGGTGCATATTGCGCGGCACATCGATCTGCACGGGCACAGGGGAGTACTGACGTAGTCCGAACTGTCGCAGCACGCGCTGCGGAGAGTGGGGCTCGACGAAGATGTCGAACACCAACGGCACCATCATCATCCAGTACACCTGGTCGCGCGTGCAAAGAGTAGAGAGTCCGAGCGGTGCACGGGCCGCGATGGCCTACGGACTATACGGCTCCCAGACGACGTCGCTGGGCAGCAGGCGGTCGAACTCCAAAACGAATTCGGGGTAGGCCCTCCTAACCTGCGTGTGGGCATAACGACGCTGCAAAATAGGAAAAGGTTAAACGTCAGTGTTTGCGCATAACTGCTAAACATAGAATTTCACATTTTGTACCTCACGTCGACACCATACGGTCCCCATAGTCGGACGGTCCTCGGGCCACTGGCCGTACAATCCTCCAAGGCCGCCCTCATAGGCAGAGTGCTGAATCAGAGGACGGCCTATTGCGAACCGCTCGGCCGCCCATAGCTGCAGAAGGAGAGGGCAACCGGCGATAATCACACCTGGATCGGTCTTTGTGCACGCGTCACAAAGAGCACGGTACGTCGCCGCTAGCACAGCAAATCCCCAACTCCACTGCGGTACGAGGCCGTCCTGGCTGTCGGCGATCGCACGAGCATAGTGGATCAGTCCCTTGTCCACTGCGTGCCCGTGAGTGTTGGTGAACATCACCCACCCGAACAACCACAACAGGAACGCCTCCATGCTCCGCCGCACCGAGTAATCGTCGGCGTCATCGGCTAGCTTATCAGGCTGTAAAGGAAGATTATAGTTAGCAGCTCTGTTGCTTTGTAGATCAGATGATTGTGAATGAAAGGAATCCGCGACTTACGTGAACTGTAACAGCCAAGCCTGCGAGGGGCTGATCGTGGTGTAAGTCGGTAGCGAACCTGAGTGTCCAAGTTCAGGTCGACGATGCACGGGCGCAAACCGAGCAGTGATGTCTTGCGATCAACCGTGCGCCCCGTCGATCGGGCCCACTACGTCTCCTGCGAGGGGAAGTCCTAGCAGGTACGACACGTCCTGGAGTGTGGGAGTCATCTCGCCGCACGGTAGGTGGAACGTGTGGGTCTCCGGTCTCCAGCGATCCACCAGTGCGGCCATAAGTGACCGATCAGCGTCCCATCGCTTGGCGGGGTCTCTCTCGTCCGGTGCGGGCTCGACTAGCCTACACAGCGGAAGAAGTCCAGCCTCACACAACCTGCAGAATATAGCACTGTAATCAATATTGGGGAACATACATATGCACAAACGATGTGAATGAATATTCGTACAGCTCTTACCTCTCATGGAACCGAGGATCTATCCGCAGGAGGTGACGTGAAGGCCGTGGACGGAAGGTGGGTAAGTGGGCACCCTCCACGGCTGACAGGTAAGACCGGTGGAACCGGTCGACACCTCGGTCCAACAGCTCCGGTGTATCGTACGCCATACCTGCATGCAAATAGAGAGTTAGCGTTAATTATTGTTATAGTTTATAGCATTGTTACATGATAATAAAAAACAACAGTACGGTACATATCTTTCCATAACAAAGAACTAGTATAGACTTACGCTACACCGTAGCACCACTAATTGTTCGAGAACGCCTAAGACGGGGTCGTCTTGAAGTTGTGCCTTCACCCGTAGGACGCCTGCCATCATCGACTGAACCCGACGGTCCAGCTTCTGCCGCACTTAGACCGGTTGCATCCTTTGGACATTTCTTATATGTATGACCTATTTAGTCACACTTTGAACAACGTTTATGCCTTCCACCGGCTTCTGACTCATCCATGTCATTACGGATGCGTCTTGTCTTGCGGCGACCTGCTTTATCCCTCAATTTTGTTGGATCAGGAATGTACATAGCTTGAGGATGCTCCATAGTAAATGTACCCGCAATACCGAAACCGTATATCTCTCCGCTCCAGGTATTATAGATTGCTTCTTTCCTGAAATAAGGTGAGACAAAATAGCGTGCTTCTATCCCGCACTCACCGCTCGCGGCAATAACGTGAGAGCATGGCTTGTGGAGCAGAGTAGGTTTTCGGCACGAGCACTTGTAGGTCCCGTCTACCTTCAGCACACACTCCTGCACAACTCTTTTACGGAAGATTCCACGCATGCCCTTGTCGACACACAATATTTCAAATCTGTGTTCTTGTGTGCCTTGAGATAGAACACGATGTCTTCGGGCCTTTTTACTTTTATCTTGCAGATACTTCGTCAGTAGTGTGCCAAAGAAAAGATTATTGTCCGTCATTGAGGGCCTAGCTGCTCTGAACCTATCTCTGAAGTACTTGCATGTGCCATGCAAGATAAATTCAACTATGCCAACAAGTGGAAGCCCTCGAACACCACGCATCACCCAGTTATAAACCTCTGCCAAATTTGTGGTCATTATGCCAAACCGAGAACCATCCTTGTCATACAATAATGCTCATTTCTCCTTTGGCTCATTCTCAATCCAATCTGAAAATTTTCTAACTGAGGATGCAGACCTTCTTCTCATATGAGGTCCGTCAGTTGATAGAGTTTCAAGAGCTTGTGGAGCCTCATTCCCTCTAATGGTAGCCCTCCTGGACTGCTCATCTGTTTGTTTAGAGGTCAGCTCATCCAACCTCCTTCAAAGCTTATTGAATTTCTTCTCTTGATTCTGGGCGCAAAGCCTCTTAAAAAGATCCATAAGTTGCTTATTCTTAAATTGTCTGTAGAAATTAGCACCCATATGACGCATGCACCATCTGCTTTGGACATCAGACCACCTTGGTGGGTATCCCTTCTCAACACATCCATATCTCAATTCCTCAATTGCACGCAGCAAGCCGGCGTGACGGTCATGTATAAGGCATACGTCTGGTTTCATCCGTACAACTGCGAACTTAACCCTTTCTAGAAACCAATACCAGCTATCAGTGCTCTCACTCTCAACAAAAGCAAAAGCAACTGGTAGAACTTGGTTGTTTCCATCAACTCCAATTGCTGTTAAGATCTGTTCTCTGTACTTTCCGGTCAGAAATGTCCCATCGATGCAGAGGATGGGACGACAATGGACAAATGCCTGAATGCAAGCACCTAATGCAAAGAATACTCGTTGCAACACACTTTTATTACCATGGTGAATTGATGGAAAGGCTTTTAGGTCGTAGCACGTCTCCGGATTCCTCTGAAGAATACAGCCTAACAGACGAGGCAAATTATCATAGGATGCTTCAAATGTGCCAAATCTCATCTCTACAACCTTCTGTTTTGTCCTCCAAGCCTTAGCATAGCTAATTGTGTATTTAAATTTCTCTTCAATATGTCTAACAATTGATCTTGGTTCGTACCCCATATTGTTAATAATATGGGAGTGCATCTCTGTCGCAACAAATGCAGATGTCATGTTTCTGTGATATTTTTCAACACCGGGTAAATAACATGAATGCTCAGTCACGATTGAAACTTTCCAATAATCTTTCCATTTACCCTTGAATGCGTGCACCCGCCATGGACATCCATCCTTCATGCACTTTACTTCATAGACCGATTTGCTTAACTTTACGACTGAGAACTCCCTTTGAAGTGACACGGCCCATTGTTTTACTGCATCCTTTAAATCCTCTACATATGCATACTTAGCTCCTTGGATGACCTCATTTTTCTTGTACTCCCATGACACATGATGTCCCTCAGAGATAGAAAGCCTAGAGAAGACCTGGTTGCTCCATTCTGCAGGCATCATGGTGTCCTCATCAGATGAATCATCATGCTCTGCTTACTCGTTTTCAGAATCTTCCCTATCCATTTCTTCGACGATTCTGTTGATTTGTTCTCCCTTATCTGCCACACCTGTTGGCTGTCTATCTTCTTCATTCCCTCCTTCATTCCCTTCTTCATTTTCTTCCATTGTTTCGCTATTACCTCCCGCCGTACTTGGACCCTCATCATCTTGCACGGGCATTGCACCAGCAGTGTTTTCTTTCTCATATATCGACACAAGTATGCCCAGTGGCCAACCACGTTGAAATGCATTCTCCACATACCATCTCCAAGTGGCAGTGCAATCCACCGGCATCAGTTCCCAAAAAAAACCTTCAGCTGCACGACTGACTATTACATACAAGTTTATTGTGCTGAGCTCGGGGTTCAATCGAAACCCTCGCATCAGCCAGTTGTATACTGACCCAAAACTTCTCTCAGCTGGTCTATCAATCCCCTTAGCCGTTGAACTAAAATCCGACAGATCTACCCCTTTTGGACCATATCTAACATTCTCTTGCTCGTGAAATAACTGAAATATCACCTTATTTGACATTTCTGTTGATGAAAAAATACAGTTAAACTAGATACCAATATTCTCCTCATATCTCTACAAAAATTAAATCATCTAACACATTAAGTAAAGACCTACAGATCTACGAGTAACAATTTATTTTCATATAGTACTATATACATAACCAGTACAATACTACATCAATTTATGCATAGAAATAGAAATTACAAAGAGATAATAGATTTTACCTGCAGACAAATCAGCAAACTGACAGAGCTTCGCTGCTTTCGTTCAGACTCGCTCTCAGCTCTCTCTTCTTTCTTTTCTGTAATTTCAGTGAATTTTATGACATTTTTGGAGTCTGGGAGGGGTTTTATACTGCCCGGGCACACAAAAACCGCCCTCTGAGAGGGCGGCAAGGGGACCGCCTGTAAAAATCTGGCCGGGGGGGCGGCCATTTTACAGGCGGCCCCCTTGCCGCCCTCTCAGAGGGCGGTTTTTGTGTGTCCGGGAGGGCCGCCTATAAAATGGCTGACGGCCGTGGGCCGCCGGCCAACGGCCGTTAGCCACGTCATCATATCGCCCTCTGGGAGGGCGATTTCAGACATATCACCCTCCCAAAGGGCGGCGGGAGTATATTTTTGTAAATTTTTAAAATGAAAATCTACTTTTGTAAATTTTTTATTAAATAAATATAAAAATAAAAAAAATTCGAGTAGGCTCCATGCACCTCGTTTGGCAAATGGCATGGCCCAAATATCGATCCTTCCCCAGTAATGGGCCTAAATTCACGGTACGTTCCAAGCTTCCAGGAATTTTTACTGTTACTAATTTAATTTTTTTTTTTAATTTACAAAACTAATTTTCAGTTTGAATCATTTACAAAACTAGTCTCTTGCCGCCCTGGGCCACGGCGGGATTTAAAAACCGCCGTGGCCCAGGGCGCGAATGGCATCCCGTCACCCGGGGCTAACGGCTCCGGCGGCCGTTAGCCGCGGGGAGGCCATGTGGATTCGCCGCCCTGGGGGAGGGCGGCGAATGCCCCCAGGGGGCCGAATGCAAAATTACATTCGCCGCCCTGGGGGACGGCGGTTTTTAGCATAGTAAACGGACGGTCCGCACAAGGATCGGACCGTCCGAATCCAGGAGGCCGCCTGCAAAATTTTTTTTTCTTTTTTTTTGATATTTTTTTCTCAACTAGCAAAACGAGAATAGCAAAATCTCGTGAAGGTGCAGCTCAAACCGATGTAAGATGTGGCCTGTAGAAAATTACGAGTGTGCTTTAAAAACCGTGCTGAAACTTCGGACCTCAAAAACTCAATCTTCCTGGCCGAATTTCGTAAAAATTTTTTGGACAAACCCGACAAAGTCGGGGGGAAGCGGATGTAAAATTTTCTGTAGATGTCCGTAGAGTACTTATTTGCCCGATTCCGAGACCGTATACGAAAGTTATGACTGTTTTAAGGTAGTTAGCGCGCGTTACAACAATTTGCCGTGGATTCGGACCGTCCGATCGGTGTGCGTTCCTATGCATTCGCCGCCCTGGGGGAGGGCGGCGAATGCCCCCAGGGGGCCGAATGCAAAATTGCATTCGCCGCCCTGGGGGCCATTCGCCGCCGTCCCCCAGGGGCGGCGAATCCACGTGGCGTCCCCGGGGCTAACGGCGCCGGCCGCCGTTAGCCCCGGTGACGGGGATGCCATTCGCCGCCCTGGGCCACGGCGGTTTTTAAATCCCGCCGTGGCCCAGGACGGCAAGAGACTAGTTTTGTAAATGATTCAAACCGAAAATTAGTTTTGTAAATTAAAAAAAAATTAAATTAGTAACAGTAAAAATTCAAGCTTCCAGCCTCTTCTAGATGGGCATTAACATTAGACCACAATGTTAGGCCCTTACTGCCGGCCCACATGTTCGGATGGGCCTCAGTGCCTATCCAAACAAACGTGCGTAGAACGGCAGGTGTTTGGCCCATGCAATGAATGCCTTGCGTGAGCAATCAAGTCTCATGAAGGGAACGTATGGGACTATCATTAGGATAAATGCAAAACTGGAACTACAAAAAATGTGAAGAATAATGTCTTTAGAACACGACATGATACGAGCAAAACAGTTAAATGGTTTTACAAGAGATCAGTTGTAACTGGAGCATATATCATCATATGCAGTTTGGAGCTAAATGTATGGCCTCCGGATAATCATGGCCGAGGAAAGCAGCAGCAGAACTTGTTCTTGTGCTCTTTCCGGGCGACCGGATAATCATCTTCCAGCAGCAATAATGTATTAACGAACGAAATGTGCGTCGGGGGCTTTGTGCTGGAATAATTATGACAAAATTGTTCTCATCATTATATCTGCAAAATATAAAGAATAAGATCAGTAATGGTTTGTAGTGGAACTAGGTTACCGAGTTACCGACTTGTGGGCGCTGTACGAACATTGGTTATATATACATCGCTGCTTAGTATTTACTCCCTGTCCTATAATATAAGGGATTATGTTATTTTTAGCCAATTTAAGGTTATAGCCAAAAGACATATATATCCCTAAAAGGTGGTAGGGGAATAATAAACTAGTACAAAATACAAAGTTGATAGATCGAGAATAAACTAGTATAAAAGTTGGTAGATGAAAAATAAACTAGTACAAAAGCTAATAGTTGAAGAATAAAGTATCGTCTCGGGATCACAAAATCCTTTTAGGACAAATTTGAAGAACGAAATCTCTTATATTACGGGACGGAGGGAGTAGACAACTAGAAATACAAGAAATTATATGAAGCACACAAATAGAAAAGGCGAATCGAAACAAAATAAAATGAAAAGGATGATATTTATAACTGAAAAAAAAAACTAATTGTAGCGTATTTTTTTACCACGCAACTGTGGACATCTGTAGAAAGCACGAATCACCATGTAAAAATTTTGCACTTCAATTCCTGAATGCTTAGATCAACTGTAATTTTCAATTCTGAGACCATTCTTTCCTCTAAACATGATATGCACTTCAGGAAAAGTAATTTCGACATGACCAATTTGGAAGTAAACGCCCACGAAGATAGTTTTGTAAAAAGCACTGGTGTTACTCAACTTCAAAAGGAATAAGTTCAATATAGCAATCAGAATGAATGAGTGACAGATGAAAGAGATTAATCTTACCCTGAACATGTCACCAAAAAGTCCTTCTAAAGGGTTCTGACGCCGTATGCCATAAAATTTTGCGGCTATTTCATCTAATAACTGCAGCACAACCATAACATCACGTGAGCTCTGTTTCCCTTTGTTTTTTATATATAGCAAGTCAGCTGAAACAATTAAGCAACGGAAGTTTTTCCACATATTCCTCTGGTATTAGAGAAGGAGGGCAATCATGTAGAGTTAAACAAGCACATTATAAATGCAGATGGTCCTTTATCAACGCTGCTTACATTTCCCTATGGACAGCACATGATAACAAGGCTGTTGGTGGATTAAATTGTAGACCACGCACACTGACTTCTACATGATCAAACACTATCTATCTTGTGAACACATTGTTTTATGATAACTATGTGAAATATATAACTTGCAGTTTTTCCCAGTTCTTGTTAAGTTCATCTTTGCAAGAATATAAAATCCAAAACCACCTAAATCAGACAGGAGCTGGCGTAGACAGATGTTTTAGTGCACGTTTACAGCTGTTTAGCAAGCTAACGAAATATTTGATAAAATACAGTACCTCCTCAAATACAGGGTCACGATCTGTACTTGTCTTGTACTTCTGCCGCAGTGTCCTAAAAAGAGGGTAAGCATCTCTTTCGAGCCTGTAAACAGTAGCATCTGGTCAGTAATATCCACAACTAGAGGAAACAATGACAAAAAAAATCTCATCGCTTGTATAAAATAATGTCTGAGCTTGGTATGCATGTCCAGGCAACAAAATTCAAAACAATTACAAACTATCTTAACAATTATTTGAGAGATGCATGGGGAATAATTCAAACTTGAGGATCAGTTTGTCTATAGGGAACAGAAAGCTACCAAGCAAACCTAGATTTACAGATAGCTTGGTGATACAACACATGCACACAACAGATCCTAGATTTACAATGTTAAAATTATCACATAACTGATATATGACCTCAGTAGTCGAATATAATTTTTTCCTGATTTAAGATACATGGCATACAATCAAAAGCAAAGCATCAACAAATCTAACAGTTTGAACATGAACCATCAGTGAGAAGTTAAACATTGCTAAGTTACAATTGTCAGATTACCAGATTAACCATCCATGAAATACTTAATATTTTTATAATGAATCTATGATCGCATACTGAAAAGATTTTTCCATGAAATCCAGTTTAATATGCATCTATCCTACATAAACCAGTGAACATATCTTAAAGTGGGAAGATCATCTAATATTAGGTAATGTACCCAACTAACCATGGCCATGAAAGATTTTTTTTCAATAATCGTGGTTTCTTTCAAAAAAGAATTGTTCCTCCTCCTATCAGTAATTTTACCTTTCTAATGATAGACACATGATAGGTTGAAACAACTTTGCAGCAGGCCTCTAATAACACTATCATGGTAAATTGCAGCATTCATTCCACAAGAATTTGTATGCAGATACATGAGAACATTGCAGAACAAATATGCAAATGTGGAAAAGAAACATAAAAAAATAATGCAAACTGAAAGATAGGAAAGACTTACGTTGGTAAGAGATACTTGATGAACTGAATTAAATCTGTTTTCGGGATTTCCAAGTCAGCAGATTTTAGTTGATCCTTCAGCTCGTCCATGAGCAAATTTGCATCCCTAAGATTTCCTTGTGATAGATACCTTAAATAAAATGATATAATCCCTTATTTATTCATCCTATAATGAAACACTTCACTCCAGTCACCAAATATAAGTTGGCTTTGATATTCCTGGGTCCCCAATGCAAGAATTTTGGCACTGTTTTTTAACACAATATACTAGTAAACTGTAAACATAATAAAATAATATATTATGCAACTATCTTCCAAGATAAATCTAATGCTATCATTTTTACCTGGACGGAGCACTTTATAGTGTGCTCCTGTATGTGCTTGAGTACAATCCAAAGGAGATTTATAAATAATTTAGCCGGATATTGAATTGAGGTACATTGAGGAAATAGACCCTATTGCACGAATCGCTAGCACATTGCTAAATATGTCTATTATGTACTCATTGTTAAATAGAACATGAACTAGAGAATTCACTATGAAATTCGGTTTCTGCATTGCAATTCCATAGCTTTTTGAAATTTTGCCAACATCAAAGAATGCACTCTTGAAAGGAAAAAAATTATAAAGAAATGACATCTTACATTAGGACACCACGTGCAATTGCAGTATCATCTTCACCAGGGTAGCACTGCACAGTACAAAAAATATTTAAAAGAATATTTTTTTAATTGAGAAAAAAATATATGAATCCTGCTTTACACCAAGATTATGTTGGACAGGAATTTTGAAATAATCTGACCCATAAAATGGATATAGATAACTGATCTAACAAGCACTTGTTGGCATTGTGTTTCTATCTTTTGGACAAGGATACCTCCACGGCTCCACCTCAAAAACTATAAGAAGCAGGAAATCCATTGTAAAAAGAAAATTATTGTAAAGAACATGATCCTACTGATCATATTCAGGCCATTCCTCAGAGAACAGAAGAACGTAACACTTTAATTGAATTTGGCATTAAGCTATCATCGTCAGCAAGTCCATTATTTTCTAAAAAATGAAGAAAACTATTACCTTTCCCATAAAGTTCACAAGCATAGAGGCAAACTTTTTAGGATCATTTCCTCTCACAAAATGACTTGACACTTTAGTCATGTCCTGCATTCAAGGGCAGTCAACATGAACCTTAGCAAAACACATAGGCATTAAACAGTGGAAGTAGAAATGGCACAAAATTTCAGCTCTAGAACACAATATATTCACGTTAAGAAAAAGAGTTCTATAGTTTACAGACAGTACCGTCTCTGGAGATTCAGAATAAATGTATTCAGCCAACATAACATGCAGCTCAGGAGATCCATTTCTTGATGTCCCAAACTCAGCAGACCACCTTATGAGAGGATTGATATGCTATTAGTGGCATATAAAGATAGCAGGCAGAAAATGGATAAGCGTCAACTAGGTGATCACATTGTCCATTAACATAGTTAAACATAAAGATTCAAAGATCTCATGGAATTGATTCATGTATTGCAACAGTAAAGTGCATTTTCACATCTTGAGTTCATCTTAAAATCACAAGTCCATGTCCATCTCCAGTTTCATTTTTTTCTGAGAGCAATTATTTGTAATAAAAAATTACTTTGGGTTCACCAATCCAATCGCCATCTGGATTTTCATATGCAAGTGTGCGAGGAGAACAGATCATTTGTTTTTACCATCATGAAAAGCTTAATTTTCTACCTTTGTCAGTAACGAACTAATGGTCAAGCACTACACTTAACAATTCCCGGTCATATTATAAATGCTATTCAACAGTTTGACGTATTTGTCTTAGGATCCACGTAAACAAACTACCATCTTTAGATGAAGATGTTTGACGCTTGCATGAAGGACATAGTTTTTCTACCCAGTTCACTTGGATTTTTGAAAATTAATACAACCTTACCTGATAGCAGCTCTCAGAAATGATGAACAACTCTCAGCACGCACTTTTGCAGCAGAAATAGCTTCAGATAATTTCTGACCATCATCATCGTAATCATCTCCAAGGAAGTGTGGAACAGATATCCTGGGGAAGGCGTCGTACATCTTTCTGATACGGTCTAAGGTTTACAATATAGTTACAATCACAAAATGTGATACTGACCAATCAAATTTACAACATGTTTTCATTCATAATAGAGAAGAATGCCTTGTTCAGTTTGATTAAAACCTAAAACAAAAAGTGATGTTCTGAAGGTAAACAAATAAAGAGAGGACAAAGGAAAGCTAGAACCACAATTAGACTAGTAAGAACTACTTCCACCAACATTTTAAACAACTTCAATACTTCAAATATTTACATGTGGTGGACATTAGGAGCATGCTACAAATGAAATATTGTAAATATGTTCCAAAAATAAAATCTTGATGTGCATTTGCTTCCAGTATCAATATGCATTTAATTAGGCATGCTAATAATATAAAGAAATAGTAACTCTTCACTATGAGAAAAGACTGACCAAAGGTTTCTTCATTATAAGGAAGCGCTCCCTTGACAAGGGTGTCCACAAACATTATAGCGAGTTCACCACCGCAAGTTACCTGAAATCAGGAATTTTTCACCAATACGGCCAAAATGCAAACGTTTGAAATGATATACAACTCATCGGTTGAAACACCAATCTAGGATTCTAAGTTAATGCATGTATGTCACTACAGCACAGTACCCAATAACCACAGACCATAGTAAGATGTGAATTACTACCACCCACAGCGACAACACACACCAAAAAAACACCCCCAAATGAACTCATGAAGATCCATTGGCTGGTTGCACCAGATTGTTTTGCAGGGAGAAACAACTGTACACTTTAAATTACCAACTATGAGCTTTTGGTTGGCCCTCTCTTTTCTTTTTTTTTTTTTGTGTTACTTTTCCATCAAGTGTATTGAATATTTTATTATTTAAATATTTACATCTACGAAATTAGCATTGATCTATTAACTTGTGCATATGCATCTAAGGCAGAACCTGCCCGTGCTTCAGCTGAACTAAAGCTCCAGATTGAAGGATGTCCAAGGCTTCCAAATACTTCTGAGCAGCAATATACCTGCACAAAATGAGACACAGCTAGTCAAAATTGTATTCCCGAATTGATATTTTTTCTACAATATATCTTCCAGAGTTTAGACAAAGCTCATGTCTTTCCTTTACCAAGAAATCAATAAATATAGTCAAAGTAAATATCCATTTTGTGCATGAATAACATTTTTCATTGTGGTCATATGAAACATACTTTTAGCATCCAACAATAATCCTTCTATGACAATGTAAACATTCTGGTCATTGTTTTACTTTGAATTTGTTTAATATAAGACTGTCCTAACAATCCTGACATGAACTATTTTTAAGATGTTACATTAGCCAAATATTTGTAATAATAGACGAAAGATTGTATAACAAGATTCTAAATTCAACCACTCATTTTATTTAGCAGATCCAGTTTAAGTTATAAGAAGTGAATGGTTGATTTCTATCATCTGCTAAGCAGTCCTGAAATAGACGACCATAATAAGCAAGATGGTCAAATGCAAGTTTAAAGGGAACCTAATCACTGCAGCTTCAGTTAAATTATGCAGAGAGTACCTTGCACTGGTTGACTTGTACATTTGTTGGGCTTCATAATAATTTCCTCCAGCCACCATATTCTCAAGCTTTTCGATTGTCTGAAAACAAACACCATACGATTACAAATATCGATGAGGAAAACAATCCACAGCATGAAATATACTCAACGTTGCCAAAACAGGGAATGAGGAACCATGCTGGGAACACTCCAAAGTGAATAGGAGGGTATAACCCACAGTTAGTGATAATGTGCACAACCAGGTGGTAAGGAGAGTATATCACTAATCCTGTATATTTCATCATTAATCCACATTAAGAAATCACGATGTTAGCTGACGATTACTTTGTTTACAGCTACTAATTCCCGCATTCAAATGGAGCCTTAAATTTCACGAGATGCTCCTTCCAGAATTCAGACCAGAAATTACAGACTAAATGCACTTGGATGGATCCAGCCGATTCGCAATTGGACACAGATCGATACTGGAAGTGGAACCCTAGTTTCGTCAAATGCGCCATGAGGAGTCGGTTAATCGACCCCTCGCCCCTCTACGCCCCAAGGTCGAAAACACCGAGATCAAATTAGCGCATCACGCACGCGTCAGCAAATCCCGCAGTCCCGCGCCAGTGTACACGCGTAAGGCCAGGCTCGGGCCCATATCGAGGGGATGCGACGGGGAGGGGAGGGATCACTCACCTGCTGGGGAGGAGGCAGGTCGCGGCGCGACCTCATGCTCATGGACCGCGACATGGCTCACCGGCGAGCTCAGCACGGCGGCGGACGAGGCGGGCGCGCAGTGGTGATCGGAATCGCGGCGGCGATTCGCGAATTCGCCTTCGAGACAACGCGAGCTCCGGCGATGGGCGCTTGTCTGTTCGCGATTTGGACGCGGGTGGGTGCGCGTTGATCGTGCTCGCGCGAATCTTAAAGCAGCTGTCTGTATTACGATCCGTTTTTGGTCCGACTTTCGACTTTGAACCCCTTGAAAGTTCTCTTATTTTGTGATTAGTCCTTATGTAAATTTACAGTTTTGTCCTTCTAGACTATAATTTTTCTGCAAACAGTGATGTGGAAAAAATATGTAAGGGTAAAGTTCATTTTAACCCTTGAACTTTGTTCGGCTGTTTTACTCCAACTTTCAGAACCGGACAGATAGCACCCTAAACCAAATTTCACAATACCAATATGACAGTAGCTAACATGAGCTTCAATTAGGCCACTTTTATGGTTTTAAACCTAATTAAGTGCCATCTGCACCAGCAAAATATGAATCTTAAGACTGAACTAGGAAAAGCATCTCCATTACAAAATCAAGCCACCAAATCCAGTGTGTTATTTATCCCTTTTGAAAGTTTAGGAGAAATAATCCAACTCATAGTTTAAGATGAAAATTGGACTTAAAAAAATTTCAAGGGATTAAAATGAACTTTATCGAAAAAGTAAAACCAAACTGAAGAATTTTTCAGTGGGTATATCTTCTCTCTGAAAAGTGCCATTACCAAGAGGCGAGAGCCATGTTGATGTGGCCTGCCTGCCTCCACCACTAGCGAGCGCTTCACGGTTGCCGCGGGCGACGGAGGCGAGGAGATATCGCAGCAGCCAGCCATGGCGGCCTCCACTGCTTCCCGCCTCTCTCCCCCTCGCCTCCACGTACCTTCTTCCCCTTCTCCCAATCTCGCACTTCGTCGCTCGCGTTTCTCCCCTCTTCGCGCCGCCAAGTACGCCTGCCTCATCTGTTCAATCCTTTTCTTACAGCAAATCACAGTCCACAAATGTTCGATTTTGTCAAATTCTCGGAACCTAGGATATGAGTTTGATTTCGAGTAGTATGTGGGGTAGTGAGTAGTGGGTCAAGCAAGGTGCGAATCTAAGTTGCTTTCTAGAGCTTAGTATTGGAGAAATTTCGCACTGATAATTGCAGTCTAAACTGTAAAGTTATTTATTGTGCATTTCATCTGTCAGCGTTTGGTAATGTGAGCCTGAAATTGTAGGTTGGAAGCTGTTTTGTCTATTGGAACTCATCTAATACCACACCCAAGAAAGGTTAGTCATTTACTCGTTTGTGTTAGATAAATATATTACTCTTGTGGGATATTTTTTTCCTTCTTACTCAATTGTACAACCCAAGCAAACCATTGTTGGACATATTGAACGTTTTTCAAATTCTGAAGGCTGAGACTGGCGGAGAAGATGCTTTCTTTATGAACAGCGACGCTGGTGGAGTGTTTGCCATTGCAGATGGTGTTTCAGGGTACACCATCTTTGGCTCTTTGCTGCAATGAATTGTTTTCCTCCTCAAAAGAACTGCTGCAATTAACTGTAATTGGTTGTTTCCTTGCCTTTTATTTTGGATTGCTTCCAGCACTTCTGAAAAACATACATGTTGTTTTCAGCAATTTGCATTAAACCATTAACACAAGGTTTTTATCGTGCTAGTCATTCTCTTATCTACTGACAGATGGGCAGAAAAGGATGTCAATCCGGCTCTGTTTTCTCGAGAGCTCATGGCACACAGCTCCACTTTTCTCAATGATGAGGAGGTATTACTCAGTCGACATCAGTACTGAAATAAAATTATGTCTAGATATAAAGTCATGTACACTATAACCTTGCCGTGATTTGCATATCACATAAGAGATACTGTCCATCACAGGTCAATTGTGATCCTCAGCTTCTTCTAATGAAGGCTCATGCTGCAACAACTTCTGTTGGATCTGCAACTGTGTAAGTATATATGTACATTGTTATGTTACAGCCTTAAAGGTCAAAATCTAATACAATTCTTTCTAACGCTAACAGAATCATTGCAATGCTTGAAAAGACCGGGATTCTAAAAATTGCAAGTGTAGGAGACTGTGGTTTGAAAGTTATTAGAAAAGGTTAGCATGAACAGATTTAGAGACTTTTAAAAATTTATTAGCATACTTCATATAAATCTTAATTTGCTGTTCTCTTGTTTCTAGGCCAAGTAATGTTCTCTACATGTCCGCAAGAACATTACTTTGACTGTCCATATCAGATAAGCTCTGAAGCAGCTGGTCAAACATATCTGGATGCACTGGTATGTGCCTTATTGTAAATTATAACCGTGTGTTACTTTTGACTACTGTCGAAGCACTAGCAATATGACACGGCATATCAGCATAAAAGTTTAAGCTCCAAAGCTGGCTAGTTCATATATATGAATATGAATGTCAAGCAGTTATGGAGATCCAGTGTCATAAGTTTCTTAAATCTTCATGTTGTAGGTCAAAATAATAGCCATTTGTGTGTGACAATCGTTTTACCTGCATGTAAGAGCAGCTGGAGGCTTTCTATTTACTCACTGATAGGTGGTTGCTTTTATGTTGCAACGAATCCCAAAAATGCACATTAATTATCTCTTAATTTGAAATTTCTATATGATCTCTAAACCATGGCAAATCTTAGCATAAGTCGCATGCGTCGACAATTCAAAATTCTGGGGAAGGTCTTATAAGGAATACTCATTCATGCACAAATCCATCCATAATAGATACCGTCAATTAAGTTCTCCAAAAGACAATGGAAAGATAATCACCTATCACCAAGTGCTTCATACAGTAATCCAGATAGCCATAAAAGATTTAAGTATTATTTGAAGATTGCTACCTTCTGATTTTGATCCAGCTGTCTACCAGGTTTGCACAGTAA
Organism: Oryza meyeriana var. granulata; assembly: GCA_003991445.1. Classification (NCBI taxonomy): domain Eukaryota; kingdom Viridiplantae; phylum Streptophyta; class Magnoliopsida; order Poales; family Poaceae; genus Oryza; species Oryza meyeriana. The sequence continues at coordinate 25,599 of RYFJ01001104.1, read as the reverse complement.
ATCTTATGGAGGGAGATATGATTGTCAGTGGCTCAGATGGATTTTTTGACAACATATTTGATCAAGAGATCGTTTCTGTCACTTCCGAGTCTCCGGGGGTAGATGAAGCTGGTAAATGTCTCAGTTTTGCATTGGGGGCTAACAAACACATGTTCCAGTCCTTCCAAATTCCAATCCTCCTGAAAGCTTGATGTTTTCCACAGCAAAAGCACTGGCAGAGCTTGCAAGGAAGCATTCAGTGGATGTCACCTTTGATTCACCCTACTCAATGGAGGCTCGGAGTCGGGTGTGAAAAACAACACCTCTTATGACAATCTTTTCTGTTCAGGTTGTTACATCTAACAAGTGATGATAGAATTTTCTTCATTCTGTTCACTTGAATGCAGGGTTTTGATGTCCCCTCGTGGAAGAAGCTCCTTGGAGGAAAATTAATAGGCATGAATGAGCTCAATCACATACCATCATGATCTACTCTATGCAGCACAATAAGTAAGCTCATAATGCCTACGTCTCATCGTTGCAGGTGGTAAGATGGACGACATTACGGTCATTGTCGCACAGGTGAAGGCAGTGCTGGTCCCAGATGATGAGGTGGATCTACAAAATCCTCCAATCTTGACGTGTTGATAATGTTGTTTCACATTGGGATTCTTAGTTCTTACTGTTAAGTGACATTTGCAGGGTGTTGACGAAGAAAAAGGTCAAGGGGATGAGCAAGGCAGTGCTGTTGCAGTTGCATCCGCTGAACAAAGTGAAGACTGAATTATCACATAACAGTAAAATCATAATAACGTAATCACAATGTAATTACTGATTCATCAAAACGAGTTCGTCGTGCACTGTCCTTTTCTTTCTTCTTCTGCTTTTCTCTAAGGATGTACCTGTAAGTTTACTGCACAGAATACAATTCAATCAACATCTACTTGTGTACATGCACAACCGAATCCCCTGTGAAATTGTGCAATTGTGCTTTTGTACATGTTGGAGTCAAGCCGCTACCCCTTCAGTCGGTCCAAGATCGAAGCACCAAGCGAATAGCCCAGTGAACAGGAGAAGAGCCTGGTGCACCAGGCTAAGCCCTTAAGCACCGGGCGAAGAACCCGGTGAATAGGCAAAGAGCCCGGTGCACTAGACGAAGACTTAAAGCACTGGGCAAAAAGCCTGGCTCACCAAACAAAGCCTTAAAGCACCGGGCAAAGAGCCTGGTAAGTGGGTGAAGACTACGCGCATCAGGCAAAGAGCTCGGTGAACAGGCAAAGCTAAGGGCACCAGGTGAAAGGCCTTTGAGCAGGCGAAACTTAGTAGAATATCAAACGGCCTGCCAACACCATCTCAACCTAAGAGGATGGAATGCTGATCAAGGGAACAACCTGTCTAAGGGCCCAATATGGCCTATGTGGCCCTATACCTTGTCTAAGGGCTCAATACGACCTATGTGGCCCTATACCTTGAACAAAACATGTGCACTCTCATAACTATCCCTATCTAAGGACTAGAATGTAATACCACTTGTAAATAAAACCCTAGAACCTATAAGTAAAACACTAAATCTATAAATAGGCTCCCAAGGTATTGTAATGACAAAGTTTTTGAGATTCAATATAGAAATTTACTTTTTTTTTTGTCTATACTCAGAGAACACTGTTGTTTTCTTCAACAACGGTACGACTCTCAAACCAATCCACAGTGTTATAACATGTACCCGTGTAGGTTGCTTTTATAGATTTTTCGTTAACTCTTAAAAAAAAACTCTGGCTGATAATAATTTACATACAAGTTTTAGCCCTAACCAGTTTTTATCCTTTTCGTCTATTATTAGTGAGTATCCTAGTGCCTAACAATAATATGAACACAAGGATGTGCTTTCAGTGAGGCTAGGGATTTATCATTGAACTCTGTCTCTTTAGGGTCCGTTCGAAGGTGACGGAAGGGGAAAAAATTTTCCTTGTTTTTCGTGAGCACGCTTCCCGAACTGCTAAACGATGCGTTTTTAAAAAAATTTTCTATATAAAAGTTGCTTTAAAAATCATATTAATCCTTTTTTAAGTTTAAAATAATTAATACTCAATTAATCATGTATTAATGGCTTACCTTATTTTACACAATCTTCTTCCTCTTCCCTCTTCCTTCACCTTTAAACTATCTCTTAAACATGTGTTAGAAGACATATTCATATTCATGGATGTGCAGGTGTGTAGTAGTAGTGTGTGCATTTATCATGTATTCGTCTCTCACGTAATTGAAAAAAATGGATCCTTCAGAAAATAAACCTATTGTATTTTGCAGGAGCTAATTGGATGGGCTGTGGAGCGGTGGCCTGTGGGCTGTGGGAGAGGTGTGCAGCGCACTGCACGGCCCAATTAATGAACCGCTGAAATCCCTAACTCAGACGGCCGGACTCCTGTTCGGGCGGCACGAGCCAAGCTGCGGACCACCAATGTCGTCGTCATCGTCGTTGGCGGCGGCGGCGGCGGCGGCCGCGCGGAAGCGCGCGCTGACGGAGCAGAAGTTCTCGGAGCTGTCGCCCGCGCTGTCCCCGGAGGTGGTGAAGGCCCTGAAGAGCGGCGGCTTCCGGCGGTGCACGCCGGTGCAGGCGGCGGCCATCCCGCTGCTGTTGTCGCACAAGGACGTGGCCGTCGACGCCGCTACCGGCTCCGGCAAGACGCTCGCCTTCGTCGTCCCTGTCGTCGAGATCCTCCGCCGCCGCCCCTCGCTTCCCAAGCCCCACGAGGTCTGCTCACGGCTCCGCGCGTTCTTCTCCCTTCTGTTCCATCTCTTGTTCACTTCTGATCAGTAATTGGATGGAATTTTGGTAGGTTCTTGGCATCATCATCTCCCCCACGAGAGAACTGTCTTTGCAGATATACAATGTGGCGCAACCGTTCTTCGCGACGCTGAAGGGGGCGACGTCCATGCTACTGGTTGGTGGGTTGGACATCAAGGCCGAGCTAAAGAAACTGGAAGAAGAGGGTGCAAACATACTAGTCGGCACCCCAGGGAAGCTGTTTGATGTAATGGAGCGCTTGGACACTCTGAACTATAAGAATCTTGAGGTGGTTTTGTGGGCAATGGCAATTCACATGTTGATCTTTTCTGCTTGAATGCAAATTTGACATAGCTGAGATTGTTTACATTTTGTGTATGTGTTTTGGAAGCAGATTTTGATCCTGGATGAAGCTGATAGGCTGTTGGATTTAGGATTTCAGAAGCAGATTACATCGATTATTTCGAAGTTGCCAAAGCTAAGGAGAACGGGACTTTTTTCGGCTACTCAGACGGAGGCTGTTAAGGAGCTGGCGAAAGCAGGGTTGAGGAATCCTGTGAGGGTTGAAGTTAAGACAGAGGCCAAGCCCACAAGTAACGATGGTGCTCAGCAAGAACTTGGTCCATCCAAAACACCACTGGGGCTTCGGTTGGAGGTATGGTGAGGAACTTTTGTACAAGCAGTTAGATGGTTATTCATGGCTGCTACTGTCTATCTGGCTGGTTGTAACATACTTTTTTTTTGTTTTATTGATGACCATGCCTATTGATTGGCTATTGTGCTTATCAATTGAATGTAAAACTCAAAATTTCTTCTTTTTTCTTGCAGTATATGATATGTGAAGCATCAAACAAGTCATCGCAACTTGTTGATTTCCTTGTGCAGAACAACGGAAAGAAAATAATGGTGTGAGTAGACAACAGACTAAAATTTTTTTCACACACTTACCTTAGTTGTGTACTTGTGGAGAATTGTGTTAGCATTTGGACATCCTGAATTCCTGATCTTACTTGAATGCAGGTACTTCGCAACATGTGCTTGTGTAGATTACTGGGCTGTTGTTCTCCCACTGCTGAACTCACTTAAAGGTTCTCCAATAATTCCTTATCATGGAAAGATGAAGCAGGTTATAGAGCAAAGACATGCATGATTTGTTGTACTACTGACACACATGGCGCTTCCATAAACTTTCCTTCACACTGATTGAGACCATGCTATTTTCCTGATCTGTAGGGCGCTCGTGAGAAAGCTTTGGCATCATTTTCAGCTCTTTCTAGTGGTATTCTAGTGTGTACTGATGTTGCAGCAAGGGGTCTTGACATACCACATGTTGATTTGATTGTGCAAGTAATGCTTTGAACATAACTCTAAGTTGTTTCCTTGTGCTTGGCATTAGTTGATATAAAACATTTGTTTCTTCCCCAGTATGACCCACCTCAAGATCCCAATGTGTTCATACATAGAGCTGGTCGTACAGCACGTTACGATAAAGAAGGAGATGCTATTGTATTCCTCTTACCGAAGGTACTTGCTCTACAATGAGTTCATTTTTCATTCTCTAAGTGGAAGTCAGTAGTTGAATTTGAAAGATATATTCGGCTATGCATGCCATGCATATGCAGCAGCAATTCAATACATTGGATTGTCTTGTTAGTAAATACTCAACGTTATGATTGTTCTGCAGGAAGATACTTATGTTGAGTTCTTGAAGCGTAGATGTGTACCTCTCACAGAAAGGGAGTGTTCCACGAATGCTGTAGATATTGTACCACAGGTGAATTTTTTATTGTATAGATCATCTTTAAGTTGTCTGCTTGTGACGGCGTATGAATCCAGTAATGATTATTCTTGAGAGGGAAATTTGCTGTTTGAATAACCAATTACCCACTTTTGTGCCACAGATCAGAACTGCTGCATTGGAAGACCGTAATGTCATGGAGAAAGGGCTCACAGCTTTTGTCTCGTTTGTTCGGGCATACAAGGAGCACCACTGTTCTTACATTTTCAGGTGGAAAGACCTTGAAATTGGAAAGTTGGCTATGGAGTACGGCTTACTTCAGATCCCATCTATGCCAGAAGTGAAGCACCATTCCCTTTCACTAGAAGGATTTACTCCTGTTGATGATGTCGATGTTACAAAAATCAAGTACAAGTAAGTCCGTGAACCTAATATTTCACTGTGTTGCCTCTGCTCTAGTACTAACCCTTCAATGCACTCGTAGTATGACAAATCTATACGTTGGTATATATTATAGTAAAAGGAAAAACCATCTTCAAAAGTAGATGACATGTAATCATAATCTTGTTATGTAGGAGTAAGACCCTTGTAGGGCCAAAAGAACTATGTCTTGACTAATCAAACATGAAACTCCCCATATGTGTTGTGATTTAGAGAGTGAACGATTTACTTGGGAGATCCAGTATTTTGCTTGAATGCAACTATCAAAATTTTATGAACATTCCATCTTGGTTAACTGCAGGGATAAAGCTCGAGAAAAACAGCGGCAGAAGACACTGAAAAGAAAAGCAGAAGAACTAGCTCAAAAACCAGAGGTAGAGAAGAAGAAAAAGGCTCCAGAGAAGCCTGAAAAACCAAAGCGGAAGAAGACAGGTAAACAGCGGCAAGCAGTCCAAACCAAGGAGGACATGGATGAGCTCGCACACGAATACCGTCTCTTGAAGAAGCTGAAGCGGGGAGTGATTGACGAGGACGAGTACGAGAAGCTCACCGGATTCGGGGACTCTGACGATGGTGATTCTTCAGATGGCAGCGATCCTGACCTGGACGAGAGAAAGGAGAGGGGCAACAAGGTTTTGAAGAAAGTCAGGCAGAAAGGGAAGACAAAAGGGTCTAGGATATTTGAAGGGAGGAACAAACAGAAGACTAGGAGAAAATGAAAATTGCTTACTATGTATCTTGTTCTTAGCATTTTTTTGGGGGCCAGTGTAGTTCGATTTTGTGATTTGTGACAGACACTGAATGAGCATGATCCATCGTTCATAGCAGATAGTAGCATTAATCCGGGCTATATAAATTTTTCGTCAGTCAAAACCAGCTGGATCACGGCAACAATGCTACGCTAGCTCACTTCTTCAACAGGTGTTTGGGTAGAGATTAGAGAGTTCCCATCTAGGGAACTCTTTGCCAACCTGGAGGGGTTTGTCGCAAAGGATTTGCCAAATAGTTAAATATACACGATCTACGGGAGTACGCTCGAGAAATCGCTGTTGTCGTTCTAAAATACGCGACGTAGAGCACCGATATCTAAAAAGTCATCGCAACCGCTGCTGTCACATAGAGCACCGACATCTAGAAGTCATTGCTGCCTGTCTTTTTTTTTTTCCTCGCTTATATACACACAAGCACGTACCCTTATAAACGCGCACACACATACCCTATCCTTATAAACACCTCTAATTCTAGAGACACTACAAACGTACCCACATACATATACCCTACTCTTATAAATACCTCCGAAAGACTGATCCTACGTCTTGTATCCTACTCTTATAAGTACCCACATACATATATCCTACTTTTATAAGTATCACACACGTACATACCCCTATAAACACACATACACAGTCTATAAGTGCACACATACCCTATCCTTATAAGTATATCTAAAACTAGATCAATATATCTTAAAACACCACAGATATACCCATACACATATACCCTACTCTTATAAGTATCTCCAAAAGACTAAACCTACACCTCATACCCTACTCTTATAAGTAGAAGAGACTGAACCTACGTCGACGGGTATATCGCCTAACACTTAAAAAAAATTAACTATAAAGACAAGTATACATGTTAAATCTAGAATTTCAATCCAGATAGGCTGATTCCACAAACCTATCAAGTTGAGCTACGCACTTCGCCATCACGGCTCGTCTAGACGTTGCACAATTCACTTCTAGTTCGCTAGCTTTCGCTCAGCACGCCGCACATGTAGTAAAGCAACATGGATCGCGGTCCATTACCCACGCTGATGACGCGGGTTCTTTTCTCAGTACATTATTACAATCAAAAATGGTGTGACAATGTATTCAGCAATTGTGACAAACCAAACTATTGCAACATACATAAGGCATGTAAATGTCAAAGAAAAACGACATGAAAGGCACCGAAACTTCACCCATCCACAAGTCCAGGGTTCCAGACCAAGCCTCCTAGAACAGACCCAAATACCAAATTCATACGAAAGAGCGAGCAGAAACTTCAGAAAGAAATGAAACAGTCGGAAAAACATTCAACTGAAAGAAGCCAGTAGCCATCCATGGCCTCCAGACCAATTTCTCAATGAGCACGAGCAACTAGATCCGGAGGGCAGATACAAGGACGACGGCTCCGAGGATTCAGAATATGCTGCAGTGACAGAAGAGCAGGCAGCATCGGTCTGCAGCATACGGTGTTAGCTGCACGCATTTCACAGCTGCAAGCCTGCAAGTGTAACCTCAACAGTAGGAACCTCACACAAGTGTGCTTCTACTATGCTAGGGAGATAATTTCAGGAGTCCCCCACAAGATTATTTCTACTATTGTTATCGAGATATTGTCCTTTCGGAAATAGTATCTATGTGCTATATTTAGAGTAACAAACCAAAATAAGACAATAAATGTACAGATATCTTCCTTTTGGAAATAGTTATCGAAGTAATACCATCCATATCCATGTTATATTTGACTCGCAAATGCAGAAATGGTAGGTTCATATACATCCAATATCCACTGAAGCACATCCGTAACTAACGGATTCGAGATCTAGCAAACCTATCGAAGAACAAAAATGCCCTACCTGTTTCTCCTCAGCAAAATCCAAGCTTACAGGAGTGATCCACCGGCTGGGTGACCATGTGGAATGTAAGCGTTATAACAAAAATTGCAACGCAGAAATAAAATGACAAGCAATCATGAAACAGCAAAGCAAAGCATTGCAGAATCATAACAGATCGGCACTCACCTGAAATAACATCTCAAACCTACCAGTATTTGGAGCTTATCCATCTGCCTCTAGGGAAAAATTCACATAACATAGATCAATCACTTTTGGATGAAGCAAACAAACATCCGACCAACATTGGAGTATGACAATGGAATATAATTCCGGGAAAAGCAGGCAACCTACCTTACGCTCCTGTTTTGAGTACAAGTCCGAGGAACAGGAATAGAAATGGTTTCTCACAGATGACAATCTTAGTAACTATATTAATTGCTTTCAGTATGGCCTTGAACGTGAACCACCTCCTTGATGCCTGTTAGGCCCATGGCCTCCATCTCTGAAGTTATCCCTGCGCCCTCCACCATAGCCACCACGTCCACCTCTGCACACCATGTAATGCAGTTGATTATATATGTACAATATCCACACTAATCACAATTAAAGTTATATGTGCTACAAGTGGCGGTGGACAGATCTTAAATACCTAGAAAGCACAGGTGCTGAAAATTAAACACAAATTGTTCAGTTGTGATGTGTTACTAGTTTTACTAATCGGCCTTGTATATGTCCAAGCACATAATAAGAAAACTTGCTATATTGACTGATATATACTTCGACATGTTACTACTACTACAATCAACTTAATTCTACACCATGAATGAATTATTTGCTACAATGTGTTGAATTTGCGCTATAAAATAGCACATGTCAATTAAGAACACACAATTCAAGTAGAAACGACTTCAGCATTTGTTGACATGCATACCTTGCACACTACAAGAAAATATATGATGACAAAAGTACCAAGATTAGGCTTTATATTCCACCCGATCAATGTACTTGTGGCTTACATTATTTCTTGCTTAAGCTTAGCTTGGTTGGACTACACTCAGTTTTTGTAGTTGAAGTAAAAACTAAGCCAAAATAACATAAACATATAGATTTTTTATCCCCATATTATTACGATTTCTTAATGGGACAACTGCAGCTTGAAGAATAGGTGCAAATCCCTAGGCTATCAAAATTGAACTAAAAGAGGCCTGTTTTGCCCAATATAACAGCTGTCTTGCTTGGACACAGCATTCCAGAATCTTTAGCATCCAAAGAACTGAAAAGTACTTACCCATGACCATATGCGGGAGCTCTAGGTGCTGATTTCTCTGCCATCGCTACACTAATTTTATAGCCTCTCATTTCATAATCTGGAATATCAATAGAAAAGATGCATTAAGAATTGCAGAACATTGTGCATTGAATATAGGCACATTATTATCAACCCAAACACAATGCTGAACTTACTGTTATAGAATCCGCCAGCTGAATGAGCAGCAGAAGGATCTTCATAAGCTAGGCAAGCATCTCCTTTATTCTTTCCAGAGTCATCAGTATAGATCTTTATGTTCCAGGGCCACTGGTCTTTGTAACCACGTTTCTGCTTGATCCTTCCAACCTTAAAAGATAAAGTAGTTGCAAGGACTCAAAACACAACCATGAAACACAAGCGATTACCCCCCAAAAAATAAAAAATAAATAAATTCCGGCAAATATATTTAACTATGAACACTTTGTAATCTGTAAAACAAACTTTACTTCATTATCAAAGATTTTCCATCAACATCATGGGGTAATATGTCACAAATTATTTGGCATAAATACCAACATGGGAGTAAGGCAAAACTACTACAAAATTGTTGAACGACTTGGGTTATAACTATAATTACACAACTACAAAAATGTGATGAAGAGCACCATTACTGCAAGATGATTATGTTACATCAAACCAAATATTCATATTTAGTCATGCATATCGAGAAACAGCAATGAACTTCTCCACCAGCAAGAAAAAAAAACTATATGTAGTAAGCTCACTCTATTTGGTGTATAAGCACTTTAACAGATATAGAGCTGATTTTGTGCAAAACCATGCCTTACAATTTGCAAGCAGTATGAAAGCAGAAAAATTAATTATTATCAAGCCCAAGTACAGATTATAAAGATATCTGAATACAGACTTGTAAATTTACCTAAATTCCAACAAGTAATATCAGCAACACTGGAAAAAAATATAGTTTTAAGAGACACACAAAATGACCCCAAAAAAAAATCCATAGGAAGAGAAAAGACAAAAAAAAACCTAGTGAATGAGGTTAGAAAAAGAGGTAAAATACAGAAAATATTTCAGCAAGCAATTCGTCACATGTACAGTTCTTAAATAATAAAGATGTAGGAGCTCAAGAGAAGGGCAAACGTCAGAGTATACCTGGCCGATTCCTCCAAATAATTCTTGCAGTTCCTCAACAGTCACATCAGGAGGCAAGTTGGAGATGTAAATTCTTGCGTTGTCACAGGTTTCATCACAGTTTGCATCACACTGCTTAACCTTTGCAGCTGGCTCAGAGGCAGCACTGCCCTGGTATCCGCCACCACCACCGCCACCGCCGCCACCATGATAGGGTGGTGGTGCACCAGGGCCTCCACCCCCAGGCATAGGTCGACCACCATAACCACCATCGTATGTAGGAGGTAGGCCACCTTGGCCGCCAGGAGCACCAGCACTATATGGGGGGTTCGGAGGCGGTGCACCATAACTTGGTGGATATGAACCTGGACCACCACCATAGCTACTAGGAGGCGGTACTGCAGAATCCGAATTGTATGCATTATTGCCTCCATAGGAGCTTGCAGGTGCCGAGTAGTCACCTCCAGGCCCACCATAGGAAGGAGGACCTTGAGGAGGAGCTTGTCCATAGCTACCAGCGTCATAACCACTTTCGTCTCCCCTTTGGTTGTTCCCTTGGTCTCTTCCCCCGTATCCACCCCTGCCACCGTGGTGGTCATCAAATCCACGATCATCACCACCACCTCTATTGTAACCACCACCTCCTCTTCCTCCCCCTCCACTGCCACCACCACGCCCACCAGAATTGTAATCTCCACCACCTCTGTTGTAGCCACCACCACCTCCAGAACTAAAATCACCACCACCACGATTGTAGCCTCCACCTCCTCCACCAGACCTATTATACACCCCACCCCCACCACCAGCTGGAGAAGGTGCTCCACACTTGTTGCATTCCGTCCTCCTAGCAAAGTTCACGTTGCCACAACTGAAACAAGAATTTTAAATATATTAGGAAGAGAACCAATAAAAGTGCAACTAAGCTTTCTGCAAAATATAACCACCTCAGCATGACAACTAATGCCATATTATAAGAAACTATAGTTGATCGTTGTTTCGTAATGCTTCCAATAACACCATTAACTAAATTCAAGAACTTGTATGAAATTTCTTCTCTTGCAGTCTGCCATACCAAGAAAAATAGAACATGGGGCAGGGGGAGAAATAACAGTCTAAGTGCAGACAAGTATAACATAATAATATATATTCATTGATGTATCTAGGGGTCAAACATAAATTTAGCACCTGAGTACAATTGCAGTGTCAGCTAAGACTATAGGGGGTTCTTGTAGAGAATGAATCATGTATGAATATTAACTATCATAGTTCATAATACTTCACACTATGATCAAACAAAATTAGTAGAATACTTCACATATGTCCCAGGCTCCTGAATCGAATAACTCAATAATTTAAAAACCTAAACATCCTAGACTTCATGCCCAAATAGCAAAAAATTCACACGACAGTGCGGACGATCAAGATTATATCAGTCGAATCCAACGAGACAACGTCGAGTAAACGAAACAAACCTCGGGTCTGGGCAAACCCAGTCACCTTCGCGTCCTCCACCCCTCCCTCCGCCGCCTCGGCCACCCCCACCCCCACCCCTTCCGCCGCCGCCGCCACCGTAGCCTCCTCCTCCACCGCCACCTCTACCACCGCCGCCGCCATACCCTCCGCCACCGCCGCCGTACCCTCCGCCACCACCACCATATCCACCTCCCCCGCCACCACCTCCATATCCTCCCCCTCCTCGCCCACGGCCGCCTCCGCCGCCACCTACAAAACCACAAACCGGTCATGAGCAGATCCAAAAGCAAGCACACGCACACACAACCCGCAGGATCCCGACGCGACCTCGGCCGCCGTAGCCGCCGCCGCTGCCGCCGCCGCGGTAGTCGTCGGATCCGTACGACCCCGACATGGTTCACGCGCCTAGGGTTTGGGAGCGTTCGGGAGGACAAGTGCGGAACAGAGTATTCTGAATTTTCTGGTGTGTGGATTAGGGCAAAAGTAAGCCGTCAGAACTCGGAAGAGAATGTATTTGGGCCTTGATTTATAGGGGAGTCGGGTTTGCTCGCTGCGTGTGGGCCGCGTTGCTGGGGCCTTGGGAGTATATGGTATTTGGGCTTTATATTGGGATCACTCAAGGTCCATTAGGAGTTTTGTTGCTGGGTCTTTGGGCCAGGTACCCAGCCTACTAATATTCACCCGTTGTTTAAGAAACAGTTAAGAGAAAAAAATTTCAGAAATGGAGAATAGAAGTATACAACTTTTGGTCTCTACACCACTGAAAAAAGATAGTAGCATTGTTGTTTAACGTGATACATTGATTTCTTCGTTAGATCTCTCTTTCTCGTTTATCTGTTTTGTTCTTGTTATTTGAAATTTGGTTAAAAACACTAGTTATGACGCGAACAATGATGGTGCCCGTACAAGCTACGACTACGGCTCTGCTCCAAGCGGGGAGCAATCCTAACAAACCATATCGAGAGGAAAAGAAGCAGCTTTGTCGAGGGAGGGAGGGGGGGAAGAAGAAAGAAGTTACGCTGCTCCTTGTCGAGCTCGTCGAGGAGCAGGTTGAGGGCGTCATCCTTGGCTTGGGGGAAGCGGGCGAGGAAGGCGGTGGCCACCTCGAGGGCATCCACCTTGAGGGTGAAGCCACGTAACCAGCTTCTTGCGCGTCGATCCGGTGGTGACGTGTAATACCCTGATCTTTGGTCCCTAAAAAAACATATTTTTCTTAAAAATTTAGATTCAAAATTTTGGTTCCTATTTTGAATCTTGTTTGAAATGCCAAGGAGATCTCTATCCATCTGTCCATCCAGCCATCCAGCCACCTAAAAATTCAAAGTTAGCTACAATCCCAAAGTTGAATTCCATTTTACATTTTAGAATTTTTTCCATCCATTTATCCTCCTGAAAAATCCCTGGAAATAGGTGAAAGCTCACTGTTCGCAATGGGCCACCAACCCCATTCCTAGCCAGCCTAGTCATCCCTCTTATCTCTCTCGAATCGGCCCAAATTTCGCCCCCCTCCTTTTTTCCCCCTTCCTTCATGACCCACCGCACACCAACGTCGGCCTACGGTCTCCATCTCATGCGGCCACCCCAACCGCCTGACACGAGTGCCCATGGCATAGCACCGCACCATGGGCCCACTCGACAGCCCCCTAGCCTACCTAGTGGTCGTCCGCTCGCCTCACCGCGCACACCCATTGTTCCCCCGAGCTGGCCATGCCTGCCTGCCACCTACTCGGTGGAATGCCGAGCCAGGCCGCGACGCCGACTGAGCCCCGCCCCTCACCGTACGCTACTGTAACACCCTGAAATTATCCCTATATAAAATATTGTGCAAAAAGGAATTTTTAGAAATGGAATTAAAAGTCTCAATGAGTGAAAAGAATAAAATTTGAAAAAAAAATCTGAAGTAAAATGGGCTTGAAAATAATTTTATAAAATTCTTTGCTTAATTATTTAATTTCTGGAATTTTCTGGGAATTAATTGATTAGGGGAAGTAATTTCGGCGAAATAAATAAGCTCACAGCAGTGAAATAAAAAGAGAAAGTTTTTTTTAAAAATCCCCTTCGCAGCCGCTGGGCCAGATCTCGGCCCGTGCCCCTGCCGTGCCCGTGCCCGCGCCCTCTGCAGTCCCCGTGCCCGTGCCCCTGCCGTGCCCGTGCCCGCGCCCTCTGCAGTCCCCGTGCCCGTGCCCCTGCCGTGCCCGAGCCCGCGGCCGCGCCCGTCCGCAGGTCGTCGTCTTCCTCGCGCCCGAAGGCGCTGTAGCACCCGAGCGCCGCCGCCGCGAATCTCGCCGAATCCGTTCGCCTCGGAACCGTTCTCTCCAAATCGGTTGAGGGAAAACCGAGTCCTTATCCTCCTCTACCTAATCCCCAAGAATCCGGAGCTGAATCGTGCGTGGAACGGAGCCCCGAAGCCTCCCGAGTCGGTCTCCTCTCTCTCTCTCGTCGCCGCTGCTATAATCGCCGCATCCGAGCCGGAGTCCTCTTCTCTCTGCCTTAAATAGCGAGCCTGGAACCCCTAGGGTCGTTTTCGCCCTTTGGATCGAGCGCCAGCAAACCCTAACCGCCTCCCCGCGCCTTGCGCTCGTTCCGCCGCCGCCGCCAGGTTTCGGTTGCGCGCCGTCGTCGCCTCAGCCGCCGTCGGAGTTCGCCGCCGCCTCGGTTAGGTTAGCCGGACGCTGCTGAAGCCAGGCCGCCGCCTCGTAGCCCTCGGAAGCCGCCGGAGCACCACCGTCGACGAAGTCTCGAAGCCCTCCGCCGCCTCAAGCTCGTCGCCAGTCGTCGCCATCGTCGTTCTTCGCCGTTTCACCCTCGGTAACGATCGCCTCGACCCCCTTTATCTTTTCCCGCTCCTCCCGTGCGTCGCCGCGTCGCTGTCGCCGTCGACCTTCGGGTTTAGCGCCGCCGCCGTCGCCGCCGTCGCTGTAGCCGTCGCCGCCGTGGGCGCCAGCTCGGTGCCATCTCGTCGCCGTAGGCCGATCCTTTTGGGATCGATGTGAGCCGTCGGGTCCTATCGGTTAGATCCCACCCGTTCGATCCAAACCCTAGAGCCCTAGCCGTCAGATCTGTCCCGTGGACCGCGGTGGACTCGGTTCACCATGGACCCGATGCCTCCCTCGCACTGACAGTGGGCCCCACTGGTCAGCCGAGAGTTCCCTTTCTCCTGTGACGTCTTAAATGTCTTTTCCGGAATAAAATTAATTCAATGATGACACAATAAATCAGTTAGTTCTTTTAAATAGGCTTAAAACTTCTAAAGATCATAACTAATTCATACGAACTCGGTTTGAGGTCGTTCAAGTCTCTAATTTCTCTAAAAATCATGAACTATCCATTAAAAATATAACAATGTACTGTTCATGTATGTTGATGTACTGTTTTTGCTTGTTTTGTTATTTGCCTATAGCTACCGACGCTCAGGAAGAGGCGCAGTTTGTCGAAGCAGGTGTCGAAGACTGTGTGGAGCTGCAAGGCAAGTCACACAGATTCCTCTTTCTCATTGAACATATTGTTCCTATGATTAAAGCTATGTTTTCTTTCAACGCTGCATTTATTTTGGAATGTCATCGGACAGGAAAACCCTAACTTTGTTTATGGCCTCTTTGATTTGATCACATGACATTGTACCTATGGGATAATTTTGACTAGCTACCTTTATTTATTGGTTAGCTAGAATAACTCTAGGACCTGCTTAGCCATGCCTAGCAATTAATAGAATAATTTATGGTTGTCATAATAATTTCTATACTATTCTTCAGTCATATGAAATGATGATCCCTATACGACATGGTCGTACAAGGACAACTTAATGGTTCACTAAAACTTGAATAAAAGGTGGGTCGCGAGCACCAGGGTTGTGTTGTTGCTAGCGGTGCTCGTGACAGTTAAGGACCGGTTCGCGACTACTGTTGCGAAGCAACACTCGTGCTAACCACAAGCTAGTATGGGCTAGCAGGAGTTTGAAGTGTGCCGAGTTCAATAGGAGGCTCCAGGGCGTGTTTGTGGCTGGTATAAGTCCACACATGGCAGTGCCAATAAGGCCATGCTTCGGGCGTCGGACCGTCTTGCGGGGAGGGTATTGATCACCCCTACCGGAGACCGGAGGTTCGACGGGAGGCTCTCCTATTGGGCGAGTTACATGAATGATCCTGTCACAATTCCTTACCGAGATACCGTGGTGGTATTGAGGGGCACAGTGATGTGCTGTGGAGTTGTGTCTCGTGGGTAAATTGGTACATCTCTGGCCAGAGTAAAACTATTCGGATAGCCGTGCCCACGGTTAAGGGCGAGCCTAGCAATGTTTCTGTGATTAGTCCCACACTACTTAAATTTAATGGTTGAACAGTGGAACTTGTGTAGCTCCAGGTTGGAGTGGTTGGGCCTATACCGTTTTGGTGAGCGGTATAGCGTGGATTAATACGGTTATTTAATTACTGTTTTATTACTCTCTCAAATTTTATTAAATGCTTTATGCAATTATGAGCCATACTATGCCCTCCTTTGTTATCCCGTGCACTTGCATATTTGCTGTGTGGCTTGCGGAGTATGTCATATGCTCACCTTGCAATTAACAATCATTCAGAGGAGGACTACAGCGAAGAGGACTACTTGGAGGACTAAGAGGGAGCCCAGTCAAGTGCGTGGAGTGGGAACCGTCACGCTGTTGTTTATTTATCCGCTGTTAGAACTTTATTATTTGAGAGGCACCATTCACCTCTGTAATAAACGCTTACGCTATGTAAACCATTACTTTGACTATCAATTTTGTCATGTGTGCCTCGGTTGATTCCTGGACGAGGGTTTACACACAATAAAACTCCAGAATTTTGGATGGAAATTCTGGGCGTGACAGCTACCCCGGCCACCTCCCCGTCCCGTCGACGTCGCCAACCACCCCGAGGCGACGCCCCCTGGCGATGCCCTGCACATCAAGCCCCATCCCATCTTCTCGCCGACCTCCCCATCTCGCCGACATGACCATGCCTTGCGCCACCCTCACCCCATCGCACAACTAGACGTAGGGTATTACCTCACATCGAGGGTCTGAATCAGTATAAAATCTCCCCGTATTCCTTTGCAATCCACCGAGTTTCCTTCCGCCGGGTAACCCTATATTCATATTGCCGGTGTAAAACATCGACAGTTGGCGCGCCAGGTAGGGGCTTTGACGAGTTCTACATCAACAAGTTTGATGGATCCAACAACAAAAGTCAACGGCGACAAATTCTTCCCCGGAGACACAATTTCGTTCGGAAGCCTCGACTTCATCGCCGACATGTTTGGCAATCTCACCTTAGCCGACGCAGATCCAATCCAACCGGCGGAGGAACCAGCCGACTCCGCGCCAGTCGGCCAACAAGACACCGCAGCTACCGTCATCGATCTGCTGCGGCAATCTCCCACTCCGCCGAGCTTCGGGACAACTCTCTCCTTCGGCGTCCGACTCGTGCTAGGCCTTGAGCCAGCCCGGGTCGGGCTAGGAAGGGGAGAGATCGTCAATCTCCCGCACGGGCTCAGCAACACCGCGGGTTCACATCTTACGTGGCAGACCCGATCCCCCACGGTTCAGTTTGGACAGGGCTCAGAGCCACTCTAGATTGGATCTAGGGAGGTCGGAGTCATCCTTACTCCGATCAACTACTCGGATTTCTACTCCCAGTGGGACAACGGTTCGAACACTAGTTCGGACACCAGTCTCGCGAGTTTCCTTCTGCCCCGCGAGATCTTCATGGCTTCAACTCCTCTACCAGAGGTACGCCGACTACAAGAGGAGCAACAAGAGGAGGCATGCCGACTACGGCAACAGGAGGAGGCCGATCGCGAGGCTCACAACGACGAGCTACACAAGGCTGGGTGAACCGCTCAGCAGCAAATCCTCCAGACCAAAGTCGGCGACCATGACGTCTTCGTGGCCGCTACAACCCTGCTGGACACACTCCAGCTCGGTCCTGATCACCAGGCCACCCCGACTATCGCCAAGATCAAGGCGATGATTACAGCTGCTGCCTGTCAGCAGCACCAGCAGTTGGGCGACACGCTTGTACCGACCCACCGGTCGGGTTCTCCGGCAACAGGCTCATCTACATCAGCACGACACTGGGCGGCTGGCTCAAGTCAGCCACACAAGGAGTCATGGCAAACATCACTCGGCAACACGAACAACAACAATCGGCGGCGTCACCAGAACGATCGCCGGTTCAACCAGGACCTCCGAGTCCGCCTACAACGTGACCTCCACCACAACATCAACGCTCGGTGCCGAGAACGCGAAGAAGACGAGCGCCGCCGAATGGGGGACGAGCACAAGTGCTTCGGCCTTCACCACGAGTGGTTTAACTGCCGCGATCGGAGCCAGAGCCCTCATGAAGATGAAGGCATTCCAGCTTTCACCTACGAGCTACAGGACGTCGACTGGCCGTCGGGCTTCAAGCCTACGGGGATCGAGAAATACGATGGCAAAACCAACCCCGAATCCTGGCTCACCGTATACACCTTGGCAATTCGAGCTACCGGAGGTGACCACAAAGCCATGGCTAACTACCTCTCGGTCGCCCTGGCCGACTCAGTGAGGACATGGTTAACAGGGCTCCCGAGGTGGTCGATCGGTTCCTGGGGAGAACTCAGGGAGCGGTTCATCGCCAACTTTCAGGGGACCTACGAGAGGCTGTCTTTTGAGCACGATTTATATCAGCTGCACCAGAAGAAGAATGAGTCTCTACGCGAATTCATCAAGAGGTTCTTCGAGAAGCGCAACTCCATTCTAATGATCAAGGACGAGGTTGTCATCGCAGCCTTCTGCAAGGGAGTAAAGGACGCCCCGTTCATCGCGAAATTCACTCGGAAGCCTCCAGCCACTGTCAGGGCTCCCTTTGATATGGCAAATAAATATGCCGACTTGGCCGATGCGGTTGCAGAGGCCCTCGAAGAGAAGAAAGAGCCCCGGCAAAAAGACCAAAAGGCAAAAGCTGACAACGAGCCATCATAGAACAAGTCCGGCAGCTGCAAGCGGAAATCGGACAACGAGGTGGCCAACATGGAGCGAACTCGGTTGCGGCCCCCACGGAACAACGACTACCAGAAAGTCATGAATGGGCCTTGCCCCTTCCACCCCAAGGGCAAGCACGCAGCCAAAGACTGCTTCATGCTCAAGAAGTTTGCTTTCGAGCAGGCTTCATCATCTGGCGCCGACAGGGACAAAGACAAGCCAGACTCGGGCCCGGCCGATGATTTTCAGGACCCCCAAGCCGAGCTTAATCACATCTTCGGAGGGTCGTCCGCGTACGAGTCCAAGCAGAAGCAGAAGCTAACAGCACGCGACGTCAACACGGTCTCTACAGTAGAGCCCCCAATATTTGCGTTGGTCAGAAACGCCCATCACATTTGACCGTGCAGATCACCCCGATCGGGTCTCACACCCGGGACGCTACCCACTTGTCCTGGACCCGGTCGTCAAGAACATCAAGTTGAAGAAGGCCCTCATAGACAGAGGCAGCGCGCTCAATATCCTCTTCGCCAAGACCTTGGATGAGATGAAAATCCCTCGTTCAGAACTGCAGCCGAGTACTGCGCCCTTCCACGGGATAATTCCCGACCTGTCTTCAACACCTCTCGGGCAGATAACCTTGCCGGTCTCCTTCGGCACGCGGGATAACTTTAGCACAGAGAACATCTGCTTTGAAGTCGCCGACTTTGAGATCGCGTACCACGCGATACTCGGACAACCGGCGCTCGCCAAATTCTTGGAGATACCGCACTATACCTACATGGTGCTCAAAATGCCTGGGCCAGCAGGAGTCCTCTCCCCCCGCAGCGACGTCAAGCAAGCCTTCACCTGCGATAAAGAGAGCTGCGAGTTGGCTCAATCAAAAGAGACGGCAGTCGGGCGCAACAGCATTCGGCAAGCCGTCACAACCGAAGTCGAGGATGACCAAGTTTCGGCCAAAAAATAGCAAAGTCGGGAATTTCAGCGGACTCTGACACGAAGAAGATCCCCTTGGACCCTTCCAACCCCTCCAAGACTGCTCTAGTTGGGATCGGACTTGATCCTAAATAGGAAGACGTGTTCGTCACCTTCCTCCAAGCCAACAAGGATATCTTCGCGTGGAAACCGTCCGACATACCGGGCGTACCAAGGGAGGTGATCGAGCACACCCTCAACATCAAGATAGACGCCAAGCCAGTCAAGCAACGGCTATGGCGCTTCGCACAAGACCACAAAGATGCTATCCGGGAGGAGATAACCAAGCTTCTCGCAGCCGGGTTCATCAAAGAGATCTATCACCCGGATTGGCTGGCAAACCCAGTCCTGGTTCGGAAGAAAAACGGTAAATGGCGCATGTGCGTCGACTACACCGATCTCAACAAGGCGTGCCCCAAGGATCCATTTGGTCTACCCAGAATAGATCAGGTGGTGGATTCAACCGCAAGGTGCGAACTTCTCAGCTTTCTCGACTGTTACTCGGGATACCACCAAGTCAGCCTCAAGGAGGCGGACTGCCTAAAGACGTCTTTTATCATGCCGTTTGGAGCGTATTGCTACATCACTATGCCGTTCGGTTTGAAAAACGCTGGAGCAACGTATCAACGGGCCATTCAGCGGTGTCTACACACTCAGATCAGGAGCAATGTGGAGGCCTACGTCGACGACGTGGTGATCAAGACCAAGTCCAAAGAAGACCTCATCGCTGACCTGGAAGAAACCTTCCAAAATCTTCGACGATTCAAGATGAAGTTGAACCCGGAAAAGTACGCCTTCGGTGTGCCATCCGGCAAGCTACTCAGCTTCATCGTCTCGCATCGCAGCATCGAGGCCAACCCGGAGAAAGTCAACGCAATCATGAACATGGCACCCTCGACTAGCCAGAAGGATGTCCAGAAGCTGATAGGCTGCATGGTGGCACTTAGCCGGTTTATTTCCTGACTAAGCGAACGGGGCATGCCCTTTTTCAAGCTACTGAAGAAAGCAGACAACTTCCAATGGACTCCCGAAGCCAGCAAGCCTTCGAAGACTTCAAAAAATTCCTCACATCACCACCCGTGTTGGCGTCACCAATGCCCCAAGAACCATTAATGCTGTATCTGGCGGCAACCACTCAGGTAGTCAGCACGGTGCTGGTGGTCGAGTGATCTGAACAGGGTCACATACAGAAGATTCAACGACCAGTCTACTTTGTCAGTGAGGTCCTTGCCGACTCAAAGATGAGATATCCGTAGGTCCAGAAGCTGTTGTACGGCCTACTCATCACTGTCCAGAAGCTGGTGCACTATTTCCAAGCACATCATGTCATGGTGGTTACATCGTATCCACTCGGGGACGTCCTGCATAATCGCGAGGCCACCGGCCGAATCGCTAAATGGCCACTCGAGTTGATGGCGTTCGACATCACCTTTCAGCTACGGACAGCTATCAAATCACAAGCTCTAGCTGACTTCGTGGCTGAGTGGACAGAAGTTCAAATGACTACATCAATAGCGAAGCTAGTGTACTGGACAATGTATTTCGACGGTTCTCTTTGGATCGGCGGCGCCGGGGCTGGCGTCGTACTGACGTCCCCTATCGGCGAAAAACTCAAGTACGTTCTCCAGATCCACTTCCCGGCTTCCCACAATGTTGCCGAGTATGAGGCACTTATCCACGGGGTCCGCATTGCTATATCACTCGGCATCCGCCGACTGGTTTTGCGAGGAGATTCTCAACTTGTGGTGAACCAAGTCATGAAAGACTGGACATGTCTCGATGACACAATGGCGGCATACTGTCAGGAGGTTCGAAAGCTGGAAAACAAGTTCGACGGGCTGGAGATAACAGATGTCCTACGACAATACAATGATGCCGCAGACGAATTGGCAAACATGGGATCCAAGCGAGAAGTGGTCCCGACAGGGATCTTTGTTGAGCAACTTATGGAGCCGTCAGTCAAGAAGAAACCAGTGCCAGAGCAGTCGGGAGACGAACCTACCCGGCAATTGTGGAGGCCATGGGCCCCGGGTACCTCATCACAAGCATATGGGCCACTCGGATAGAGGATGGGCCGAGTCTTGTAGTTAGAGATATAGTAGCACCTGGTAGGCTTTTTCTTGTATAATAAGGAATGTATAGTCTTAGTTGGGTAAGATCTATCTCTAAGAAGGAAATCCCTTGGCCATATCCGGCTGGGATTCCTATCCTGTACCCCGGCCTCCCAGTATATAAGGGGAGGCAGGGCGCCCCTTGAGGGCAGAGAACAACATAGAAGATCATTGATCGACATAACCCCTCAGAGGAATAACACCACAACTGGACGTAGGGTATTATCTCACATCGAGGGCCTGAACCAGCATAACATTTCTTTGCGTTCCTCTGCAATCCACTGAGTTTCCCCTTGCCGAGTAGCCCTATAGTTCTATTGCTGGTGTAAAACATCGACAGTTGGCGCGCCAGGTAGGGGGCTCCGCGAGTTTCACATCCTACAAGCTCGATGATCCAGCAACTAGAATCGACGGCGACAAGTTCTCCCTTGGAGACATAATTCTTTCGGAAGCCTCGATTTCATTGCGGACCAGATTGGCAACCTTACCTTTCAATGATCCAATCCAACCGGCTGAGGAGCCAGCCGACGTTGCGCCAGTCGCCCACAGGCGCCCCAGATGAAGTGACGCCGCGATTGCGCAATTTCTTTCAATGATCTACTGCGGCAGTCCTTCACTTCGCCGAGCATTGGGACAACTCTCTTCTTCGCATCGACTTGCGCTAGGCCTTGAGCCAGCCTGTGGTTGGCCAAAGAACGGGAGAGATCCGTCAACTTCCCACCGGATTCGGTGACGCGCGGATCTACATCCTTGCGCAGCAGACCCGATCTTCTGCGATTCAGATTTGGACATGGCCAGAGCGCCATTTCAGATGATCTAGGGAATCGGAGTCGTTCTTACTCCGATAAACTACTCGGAGTCCGACTCCAAGTCGGATAACGGTTTGAACGCTAGTTCGGACTCCAGTCTGGCGAGTTTCCTCCTCCCTCGTGAGATCTTCATGGCTTTAACACCACCACCCGAGGTGCACCGACTACAAGAAGGAGCAAATAGGAGGAGGCGCACCGACTGCGACAACAGGAGGAGGCTGACCGTGAGGCTCGCAATGACGGGCTACGCAAGGCTGGGCGAGCAGCTCAGTAGCAGATTTTCCAGACTAAAGTCGGTGATCACGACGTCTTCGTCACGCCACAACAGAATGTCGTGGCCGCCGCAACCTTGCTGGACACACTCCAGCTCCGGGCCTGATCACCAAGCCACCCCAAACTATCGCAAGATCAAGGCGATGATTACGGCTGCTGCCCCACTCTATGAAAATAAATCCATAGTGCAGTTAGGTGTATCCGAGAAAAATATCTGCATCTCCAATTTTAATGAAGACCAGCTTGTGATCCTTATAAGGATGTATCCTCGAGACCTTGTGGATAAAATAGATATCCAAACATATATGTTAGCAATAAGAACTCTCATGAAGCATATCTGTTTACCTCATCGGCTCCCATCAGTAAGCACCAGCACTATAATTTCACAACTCACCTGTGTGCGGCCACATGGAGCATGCTACTGTAGAATCATATCTTGGCGCCTAGTGCTGACATGTGTAGGCCCAGGCCCATCTAGCGCATCGGCTCCATAAAAGCAGGGAGAGAGAAAAGATTCCTTCATCTTCCCCAAATCAGCCAATCGCTTCGTCTTCCACCTTGCGCCCAACTTTTCGCTTCATCGCCCGGCTAGGGTTAGTTGCCTGCTATTCCCCACCCGAACTCGGCGATTCAATCCTCTTCGTTTTGTTCCAAGCCCCCGATTTGCTTTTCTCCAAATCTCACCACCTCCAGTCATGCCGAAAACTTCGGATCTTGCGAGTGCGCCGGGAATTCTTGGCCGATTTCGGATTGCAGCTCGGTGAAGCTGAAGCTGCTGAGAGTCAACTGAAGTTGCCCCAGCCAAGAGGTGATTCGCTGGCGGTCGGCTAAGGGTGAGTCGGTCCCAAATCCCTAGCCTGGTGAAACGGTAGTTTTCGCCTCTTTCTTCGATCGAGGCTTGTGCCTTCCGTCTTCTGATTTCTTCCGCCGTGTCCTGACTTACCTTGGCTCGGCAATCTCACCTTGGCTGAGGCCAGCATCCAATCTTGCCAGCCGAGAACTAGCCAACATTGCGCTAGTCGGCCACAGGATACCGCCATCTCCTCAACGACTTACTGCCGGCAGTCCTTCACATCGCCCGAGCACTGGACAACCCTCTCCTTCGGCGTCCGACTTGCGCTAGGCCTTGAGCCAGCCCGGGTTGGGCCGAGAAGGGGAGAGATCGTCAATCTCCCTCACAGCTCCGGTGACGCTGCGCATCTACATCCCGCACAGCAGACCAGACCTCCAGCAATTCAGTTTGGACACGACCAAGTGCCGTTTCAGATTGGATCTAGAGAGAGTCGGAGTCGTTTCTTAAACTCCGATAAACTATTCGGAGTCCGACACCAAGTCGGACAGCGGTTCGAGCGTGAGTTCGGACTCTAGTTCGGCAAGCTCCTCCCTCTCCGGCGAGATCCTCATGGCTTCAACACCACCTTCCGAGGTACGCCGACTACAAGAGGAGCAACAGGAGGAGGCGCGCTGACTACAACAAGAGGAGGCCAACCACGAGGCCCGCAATGACGGGCTACGCTAGGCAGCGGTGTGTTGCAGCCAGCAGATCCCTCCAAACCAAAATCGGCGACCACGACGTCTTCGTCACGCCACAACAGAACGTTGTGGCCGCCGCAACCCTGCTAGACACAGTCCAGCTCGGGCCTGATCACCAGGCCACCCCGACTATCGCCAAGATCAAGGTGATGATCACAGCCGCTGCCTGTCAGTAACAGCAGTTGCGGAGGAAACACCCCCAGTTATACCGACCAATCGTCGGGTTCTCCGCGGCAGGTTCATCTGCGTCAACGCGGCGCTGTGGCGGCCGCTCCAGTCAACCGAGACGGGCATCATGAAGAGTCTCGGCAAACAACGCTCGGCAATACCAACAATGACAACCGGCGGCGTCGCTGGTACAACCGCCGACCCAATCAAGACCTCCGAGTACGACTACACCGCGACCTTCGCCACACCATAAATGCTCGCGATGAGCAAGAACGCGAAGAAGATAGAACGTCGCCGACTAGAGGACAAAAATGAGCGGTTCGGTCTCCACTACAAGCCGGTTGCACCGCCAAGATCAGAGTCGAAGCCCTCACGAAGACGAAGGCATCCCAGCTTTCACTCGGGAGCTATAGGACTCTATTGGCCAACTGGCTTTAAGCCACCGGGATTGAGAAGTACGACGGAAGACAAATCCTGAGTCCTGGCTCACCGTTTATACCTAGCAGTTCGGCCGCTGGGGCGACAGCAAAGTCATGGCCTAACTACCTCCCAGTCGCGCTAGCCGACTCCATGAGGACATGGCTGACAGGCCTCCCGAGGCGGTCGATCGGTTCCTGGGGACAACTCAGGGAGCGGTTTATCGCTAATTTCCAGGGGACCTACGAGAGACCGGCTTCAGAGCACGATCTTTATCAGCTGCACCAGAAGAAAAATGAGTCTCTGCGCGAATTCATCAAAAGGTTCTCTGAGAAGCGCAACCAAATTCCAACTGTTAAAGACGAGGCCGTCATTGCCGCTTTCGCAAGGGGTAAAGGACGCCCCGCTTATTTCAAAGTCACTCAGGAAGCCACCATCCACAGTCCGGGCTCTCTTCGACATGGCCAACAAATACGCCAACTCAGCCGAAGCCTCGCTGAGGCCCTCGACGAGAAGAAGGAGCCCCGACAGAAAGACTAGAAGGCGAAAGTCGACAACGAGCCGTCTCAAAACAAGTCTGGCAGCCGCAAGCGGAAGTCGGACAACGAGGTGGCCAACATGGAGCGATAGTCGTCGCAGCCCAACGAACAATGACTACCAGAAAGTCATGAGCGGGCCATGCCCCTTCCACCCCAAGGGCAAGCACGTGGCCAAAGATTGCTACATGCTCAAGAAGTTCGCCTCCGAGCAGACTTCATCGTCTGGTGTGGGTGCCATGGGCCCCGGGTACCTCATGACAAGCATATGGGCCACTCAGATAGAGGATGGGCCTAAGCCTTTAATTAGAGATAATTAGCTGATTCCGGCAGACTTCGCCTTGTATAGAAAGGAAATACAGTCCTAGTCGCGTACTAT